>JAOPUD010000055.1:9678187-9691020 GCA_027122715.1 Trisopterus minutus
CCACCACTCAATGGTTGGCCCCCCCAAGCCTGGCTATTTGTGGTGTCAAATGACACGCTTTTCAGAAAACTGTTAGGGTGGGTAAGATGATACGTGTGGAGCATATGGTTGGTCACACAGAGCTCATGGTGCTGCCATGTCTTTGTACAGGAGCCTTTAATCCCCACCAGGCCCGGGGTATTCCTGAGAGAGTGAGGAACCAGTGAAGTCACTGGGAAAAAAAAAAAGCCCTGTGTCTTGCATGGTGATGCAATCCCCCTCCCATTCCCGGGGCTGCATCAACGTGCAGATTGATGCGAGGAGGAAGAAGGGGTTTCCATTGGTAAACAGGACCGGGTCTTATCTGGGTGGAGGGATATGCTGTGTTATCTGGCGGGCTGCCAGCTTAATGCTACAGCTTGTGGTTGCAAAGTGTCTGATTAGCCTACAGCCTGAAGCGCATCATATGGCTCGTTCTATAGATCCGTAAACATGTATCTGCATATTGAATGGTATTAAGTGAAGTATTCAATTAAAACCGTACCAGGGCCACGATACTATAGAACTCTCTTTGTAACCAATAACCATGTTCAAAATAGTGCAGTGGCATCATTTTTAGATCCATCGACCTGCTATTCGGATATAAATTACATCAATGGCTATATCTGATCGATGGCTAAAGTCTACGTGGTTGAGGACCAGTGGTTGCAACCAGCCAGGGTTGCCAGATTGGGTGGTAAATCCGGCCCAATCTGGCAACACTGTTGAGGAGCGTCTTGCTCACAGCTTTGAGCTATGCTCCAATAAACAGGGTGGGTTGATTGGTCTGGGGAAGTCTTCCCTCATTGGCTGAGGCTGGAACATGATATGTATGGAGCAGCCATCCCATGCTGCCAGTCATCACGTGAGCGTTTAGGCAGTGAAATGTAGGTCTCCACTAAGGCATTGTTGTGCTCAGCCTGTGCTTCCTCATTAGTGACATTGTGCAGAGAGTAACGGTGATACGCTCTGACTCCATGCTGTTCCCTTTACAAAGCATGGCGGATGATATTCTATCCTAGTTACAGGGGGAGAATCTAAGGCCTTTTTTTCTGAATATGACACAAATATGACACAAGTTCTCCAGAATCCGTTGTACGCTGTGAGAAAAAAAGATTATAGGAACCGTGGGGTTACATTTCAAAGATGGCACTACCACGTATCCCAAACTGGTTCAGATCGACCACACCCTGTCGGGGTCGGTTCACATCAGTCGAGAAATCCAACTATTCCCTCAGATTTCTTATGCCTCTTCGTTTTTTCCTGTTTCAATTCTGTATCAATTCAATCAATTCTGTTTTTACATAATTCTACATCAACTACAATCTATTATTTTTATTACCTTTTCCATAGTGAGGATCAGAGAAATATGGCCAAACTTAAATTAAACTCACATCTTTTTCGGGTTCATACACATTTATAGCTGTGGGCATTTTCGTATGTCCAGACTTTATTTGAAATTATTTTCCCTGACTATCAATCCAGTCAGGAAAGCGTACGCTATTATTCAATCATGTAACATTCAAACGTCGTGAAAGCTAGTTCATTCTGCTAGTTCTGATTGATGTGCTCCTGATTCTACAGTCACGTAGACCTACAGAGAACCACTCTGTCCTACAGGCGGGACAGAGTGAGCAGTGGGGAAGGCAAATGGCAGTTTCTCAAGGACTTTGTCCATGGCAGTAGACGGAGGTGAGTAGAGCCATCGAGACGCACGGCTCTCTAGCCCTTTACAGCCATGATTGGACCACTTGCTTGATTGTCCGCCAATGGGCTTCTGCCAAGCAGTGATTACCGCATCTGGAGTCGGGACGTGCCTGTTACTTGACTGTCGAGAGATACCAAGCTAGCCACTGCTGCTGTGAGAGCCTCTAATGTGGTGCTGATCGCTCTGTAAGCTGCAAGTCACTCCGTGCTGGAGAGAGCTCGGGGGGGGGCGGCCGTGTGTAGTGGGGGGGTCGGCCGCCTCTTACTCTGCTTATTGGTGGGTTGGTGTTGGTAGTCAGGTCACACTGACAACACACTGCTCCACTCCAGATGCCAGGGTGGTGTCTTGTGTTGATTGGTTTTACAGATCTTGGGTCTTGGGGTTGGTGGACCTGGGAACATGGTGGTGGTGGTGGTGGTGGATATGTAGGCCGTGGCCTCGTTTGTTTTCTTAGGTTGCAGGCGTTGATTAATATGGCCTACATAGTAAAGTGTGTCATCATTATTCTATTAGTTGTTTGGGGAGATCGTGAGTAATAATACATGTGCTCACAAATAGAAGCGTACCCAAATCAGGAATAGTTTTTGAAAAAATGGCAGAACATAGTGGTGTAATGATCCTGTGATTATTATTCTTTGGATTGGGTGTGGGGAGGCGCAAATTCTTCTCATTTTGAATATTGCTTTGGTCCGTATTGTTTTATGTCCTCATTCTTGCAGATGACACCCATTTCCCTTATCACACCATGGCAAATCATGAAAGGGTGTTGAAGGATTAGGATGTAATCATTGAGTTGATTCGTTCTTCTGTTAAAACCAGCAGACATTAGAGTATAATAATATCAACGCTAATACATATGGTGTCAGCATGCCAGACAGTGATGAAATCTGAACAAGAAAAATGTGGGCCGACAGATTTGCATGTGCACTGATTTAAATCAAATGTAATGCAACGTCGGGCTATTTTTATTCACATTACATAATGGCATCCTATTAACCTTTGTTTCCGACTGTAGAAGGCTGTTTGTTTGCCCTTGTGACTGGAAAGAATATTCACCTTTTACATATCTAAAGCAGCTGCGATGGCGAGTGCCACAGCTGGGAGAATGGTACAACTGAGGGAAATCTAGAGTTGATGAAAAAAGGCCCATTCTTTGCGACCATGAAGGATGCCAGCTAAGATCTTGACAACAGGAAGCTAAATGCTATCGGTATAGAATAAGATGCAAGTCACAGGAACGCTTTATGCTGAAGCTGGCTGGCTGGCCTTTTCTCCGCGCTGCTATGAATATCGTTTGTTTGGTTTGGAGTAGCACCGACTTAGAGGGAAAAACAATGCTTTACTCAATTCCAGCTGACAAAGAACATTATTTTCGGCCCGCACGCAGTACCTTTAGCTGCCCCAAATAAACAGGACATCAAAAGACGAATCATAGTTAAAATCTCATGGGAGTGCTGCTTTAAGTAAGAGTATGGTTGTAACTGCTGATGGAAAACAAAACTAAATCTATGACAGGATGAGCCATACAGGTTTCATTTGGCGTGTTCCTAACAAAATGATACAAATCTTTAATTTAAAGATCAAGTGGATTCCAGTCCCTGCCTTGTGACAGTAGTATTTGGGTGGCATCCTCTTAAAAAGCTCCCGCAGACGGAATCTAAAAGCCTCTCATGTAGGGGCCTGTTAGGAGGGAGAGGCAAGGGAGAGAGACAGTGGTTGGGGTTTTTTCTGACTCCTTCCCCTTGTGATGTGGAGTAGATGAGACACATCCAGGCCCCGGGAGAGATGAAAGGAGATGCATGGCCTCTGGGAGCCAGAAAACATGACATTACACATGCATATGACCCTGTGTCAAGCCATCAAAGGGACATGCAGCCGACCACTTCCTGTCCTGCGAGGGGTCAGTTCCTGCAGACTCACCATCATCTGGGTTGATGATCAACTGGGATCAACTGGGATTAGTTGTAATGTTAATCACCTAAACGTTTGCAAACAATGGACGGTTAGTATTTCTTATGAGGACATTTTAACGACCATCTTCTTTCTTTATGAGGGCAAACACAGAGTCTCGTTGACATTATGCCAACCATTGTGGTTGGCCTGCTTATCCTGTGGGAGGACTGGGGGAGGACTGGCACACGGCTAAGCTTAATCCTGCTAAACTGCTTGGACATGCAAGCTAGCGTTAACCGATAATGTCAACAAAGAGGAGGAGCCAGGACTCCCAACGTCCTTATCCCTGCCTGGAGCAATGAACCGTTGCTTGGCACCTTTCAGCGGGCAGTCGTCGTTTTGTTTCTGACATTTCTGAAACCCTTGAAAGGTTTTCTTAAAAAAAAAACGGGAAAGAAACCAATGCGACCACGTCAGCATTAATCTCCCACTCAAATGTAGCCCAGGGGCCTGGAGGGGCCTTGAGGGGCCTCTGCCACCCTTCCAGTGTTGATACGAAGCATTGGCTGCGATCCCGTCCCGTGCTACTGAGAGAACGGGGCGCTTTGCGGACGGTTGACTTCAAGTCGAGATACGGTCGGTTATAGGTTCTCGTACGATGGAGATGACGAGTTTGCGATCTAGGCCAAACATCCAGGCGCTTCGGACAGCAAACAGGCTGGAAAATGCCCGCTTCCCCAGTGAATTCACAGGCATCCACATGCACCAGTTGTCTCACAGATGACCCCCGTGCTGATGTTCGGCTACAGACCTCCCGGTGAGAAACTAATGGGCTTCTGTCCAAATAGAGCTGGAGAACGTTTACGCAAATCCACCTGGCGGTCAACCCATCAATCTACCTGTCAATATCCTAATGGAAAGTCTGGAAAGGATGTGTGTGTGTGTGTGTGTGCGTGTGCGTGTGTGTGTGCGTGTGTGTGCATGCGCATGCGCTGACGAACAGAACCCCAACCTGGCTCAACGACAGCGCCCTCACAGTAAAAAAGGAGTGTCACCCTCCATGCTAGAAGAGGCCTCGAGACCAAGCAGCAACAAGCCAACCGTGACTAGTCCGTCTGATGGAAACTTTTTATTTTCCGCATTCGACCAGCCGTCTCTGATCTGATGAAGACAATGACTGCATATCTTATCTTGCAGCAACACATGCATCTTTTATGCGCTGTAAAGGAACGCTGTCTCCATATTTCATGCATCCACGCACACCGCGCTTCATTCTTTATTGAGGCCTTGGAGGACACACCAATTTGCCCAGACCAGGGACAATGGGTTGTGCAACGCCCCCGGGTACAGGCCTGTGTCTCCGGCAGTGACCATAGTAACCTCTTTGCAGATGCTTTCATAAACGCAGCCATCTCAGGCGGTACAGTACAGTATGTTATTTTGAGTTTGAGTAAGATCACGCTGTATTAATGCGTCTCTAACCTAAACCCTCACCCCGCACTGGGGCTTGGTAAATAGACTACATTTATACAGTTCCTTTCTTACCAGAGGCCACTCAAAGCGCTTTACAATATTTCCGAACATTCACCGATTCATGCAGATATTCACCGGTTTCAAATATGCAAGGGGAGAAGGTAGCTGGTCGGGAGCAGTTAGGGTGAGGTGTCTTAATCAGGGACACCTCAACATTCGAGGAGCCGGGGATCCAACTAGCAACCTTCCGGTTACCAGCCAACCCACTCTACCGCCTGAGCCACATACCGCCCCTTTGTGAGTGATCGTGAGGAAGGTAGCCATTGTGCTACGGATGTGCCATTTCTAGCTGAGCTAGATTGAAGGCTACCAATTACAACTGAATTATCGTAGCGTAAGGCCACCAAAGAGACACATTAGAATTGTTTCTTTTCCTTTTAATTTGATTAGGCCTCTGAATAGTGTTCAAAGTGTCCTTCGCAACGGATTCATCAGTTTTCCTCTGAAGTCTTAATGCTGTCACGCCAAATCCCGCTGAAATGTGTTCAGAAGCCACGGCTATTGACCTTGGTAATGGGCAACGTTTTACACAAATGGACATTATTGTAATTAACGTTATTTATTTAATTGTGGTCTAAAGGTAATAAGTTTAAACTCAAACAACATTCAACAAATTGGATCAAACAAAGAGGTGTTACTAAGTATTTTAAATGTGAATTGTTCTCCCATTAAAACTAAATACATAAAAGACCAACTGCATTTTGAGTGACATTGCAAGAGCCATATGTTTCCGATAAATATGAATTGTATTCGAGTTATTTGATAATTATTCCCACAATCTTAGATATTCCTTGTTGAGGTAAAGACCTAAACAACATCAACAAATATGGTTCAATTTACTGGCATATATATAGGCCTAAATATTCGTATTACATTTACTTTCCAGGCACACAAATGACCTTGTCGACACACATTTACCTTTAAAATGCCTATTTATTGCCCTCAGTGAGGATAATAAAGGGAAGCCATGCTTTATAAGAAGCAGTAGAGAGTGAACAGGACGTTCCACGTATTGAAGCCCGCACACAGTGCCGTGTTTCCACTCCCTGGCCCATCCAACAATGCTGTACACCCTGAAAGGCCTTTGTTTCTTACTAGAGTACTGTGTGAATGTCAACCTTGGACACGCTTCCAAATTGAGTTAATCTACATTCAGTGCTTACGGCCCTGTTATTTGACTAAATTAATCAGCCAGTGATGGCACAGAAAGTGGATTTGCCGACAGCAGTTTATTCAAATAATATATAATAATATATAATAAATAATATCGGGAATGTGAAAGTTGGTTAGACTGAAACGCACAGAAATACAGCTTAATAAGCCACTATAACATTGACAGAGCTTAAAATCCTTCAGCGGAAGTGGAAGAATGGGACCACACTGAACCATTCATCCTCAAGAACCGTTCATGTTCATGACCTCCTTCAGCGTGCATAACACAGGATACCCGGACATTCAGGAGGGAATCGGAGGTGTGCGCATTTTTTTAGTCCCACATTCCGAAATGATCTACATATAATGATTCATTCTGCCTCTCTTCGGCCTCCTCTGTCGTCCTCTCTCACCCTCAAGAGCCCATTCTCCGGGGGTGACTCATTGGCCCCATGGCTACAGTTCCCTCTCCTCCCTCTCTTGGCCAAACCGAGCCGGATGTGTCACAAAGCCCAGCATGCCCCCATCTTGTTTGTGTGCATTAGATGCCATGGAGTGCAGGGCAGATGACAGGGCCATCCGAAGGAAATCAAAGTGTCTCACCAAAGAGTCACAGTCACCAAAAGACCGCAGCGTAGGGGGGTGTGGGATTGGACGGGGGTCTACTTCCTTTGGCTTTTGTCCAGGGGGGGGGGAAAAAAGGCCTGATTGTCTTCCAAGTCGACTTTGTTGTGCAGAAGCATCCAATTGGAAAGTTTCCGTGAGCAGACTTTAAATGTATGACCCCTTGTTATATACGCCGCCTCATAATTCGGACATGTTTGCCATCTGCTGGGCGCGGCGAGTCGGAGCTGCACCCGGCGCGGCGGCGGCGGCGGCGCCGGGATGCTTTTCTGCATGAGGAGGCAGAGAGGGCGGGAGGCGAGGAGCGCAGCGCTGACCCGACAGGATCAGGCCCGGCCGTTCACCCGGGAGACGCTGTCAGGGCACGTCTCGTTGTGGAGCGGTGTTTGTCGTGGTGGTCAGCCTTCTGTGTGGTATCTACATGCACACACACAACTGCTATAAAGACCTATCATTTCTCAACAGCCTGCGGCAGTTGAAGTTTCCTGGCCACCTCCTGACTTTCAATGAAGCGTTTCCACAGGTGCACGCCGTCCGACAGCGTCTGTTAGGCTGTTATCGCCGCAGTCAGGCTGTTTTTTATATTTTTTTCCTGTTGCGGTGGTTACAGTGGACGTAGCATTTTTTTGGCGACATCAATAGAGACCCCCCCCCCCCCAGCCCCTTCAAAGGATCAGCCCAGCCCCAAATCCCCAAAACAAACCTAGATCTGTGCTAACCCCCGTCCCCTCCAGGTCGTTTCTGTGTGATTTGCAGGTTCTGCAGCTGTGCTGGCGGCGGCTGGCAGTCGGGCTGGGCGCAGCCGGCTGACATTTGGTTTGCAGCGCTCCGAAGAACAATCCAATGACATTTGAAACGCTCACCATAACCTCTTGTTTGTGAAATGACGGCTTGTTTGCTTGCGACAGCGACGTCCTTGCTGGAAAAGGGGCTGCGTGGTCCTTCTGGTGAATTTGGGGAGGAATAAACCTTTGTGAAAAATCGTTTTTTTACGAATTAGTGTGTGATATGCAACAATACAATTTTTATTCATTTATTAAAACCGTCCCTTTTTAACCTTGTGAATACACTGCCATTACAGGTCCTTGGCCGAGTGGGTTTAGTGTGATAAATGGTGCTTTTATTCTGAAGCTTTTTGTTGTGAAGCTGGAGCAAAGGGAATTCCAACCTTGGGTCAGTGCATTATGTAAATATTGTAGTATGTGTTCATTAATATGGGTTCTGTTTATAATATTGAAAGTTATGCAAATAGGGTCAGTAACTTGGATATAATTAGGTCAATAATGCATTTTTTTTTTTTACACAGTTATGATGCGTAATAAATACATATTGTGCTCATATTTCTTAGTCGTTGGAGTTGCAGCCATTGAATCAATGATAGATCTTATCCTTGAAATGCATTTCAAGGATAAATAGTACTGTCGCTTTAGTTAGTGTTAAACTGTATTGTGATTGACTTCCATACGTTAAGCACATAGCTTGTAAATTTACCCATTCTTGTTCTCGATTTAACAGGATATGTTGGATGTTGGACATGATTAGTTAATCGTTAACTTGCTGGAACAGGCAACAAAACAACAGTAAAATAATAGCACACATAAACGTAGATTTCTTTCAATACATTCATGGATGGCCAAAACCAACATTCGTGGAAAAGCCAAAACCAAAACCAAGGCCAACCGACACATAATTCTAAACGGACCGTAAACGGGAACCGCGGTAATTATAAGCCTATATGTTCCTCAATGTAACCCGTTAATTATCCTTTCACTTAATTACCTCCAGCTTCACACATGACTCTGAGATCTGCGGGGAGGCGGAGAGTCATTCATTACCGCCATTTGGTAAACAAAGCCCAATTTAGCCTAAAAAAACACAACTGTCTTAAACAATTAGTGTAGGCTTAGCGGAGTGGCGTGTGGTATGGAGAGGAGCGGCACCCCTTCCACAGAAGCTGTGCATTGATGACAACTGTGTTGTGTATGCTAGTTGGGACAACATCATAGAAAAAGGGGGGGGGGTGATGAAGAGAGAAAGAGAGCTAAGCAGGATAAATCAGGTGTCTCTCCTCAAGCAGCCCCCAATGTATCAGAGTGGGAAGGCAGTTGTAAACGTTGATGGAAGTGGCATTGGAGCCTGCGTCTTGCGGAGCTGTCTCAGGGGATCGTAGCCCGTTGGAATGGAGTGCTCATCCCTCTACTCTCCCTCTCCCTCTCAGGGCATGCCCTACCCTAACGTCTATTTTTACTGCTCCGCCTCTGATTGGTCGGGGAGGTGTGCGGGTGTGAGCTCTCGTAGTGTCATAAGGAGGGGCCTCCCGGCCATCTGTCACCCTCGTCGTCGGGGCGGTTGTGACGACAGACCAACGGCCCGGTCGGGCGTCTTAGCCGATGCAAAGTGCAACCTTGCTCTTTCCTTGGCGGCGGCCCAGGAACCGTATTGATCGGTGGCAGACGTGCGGCGTCTGCTCACGTGGTTTCAGTTGGGCCTATGGTTATAGCAGACACGCACACTCTAGCCGAACTCAATGCAACTTTAATTGAATTAGATCCATCTTTTGCGCGCGTCCATTGTTTGATGTCTCCATTGTGTGTGTGCAATCACCGCGGCGATCGCCTTTCTCTCCGTCTCCCGCCCCTGGTTCCGTTGCGAGGGAGCGAGGCGTCCTGTCGTGTCGTGTTCCTCAGCCAGCCTTCAAACACTCTGGCCCTGCAGGTCGGAGCGGCGGCGCCGGGGCACCATCTGCTGGCCCCGTGCTTAACAGAGTAACGACAGAGGCCGCTGCCCCCCCGCACTCGCCAAAAGAGAGGGAGAGATAACGCTGTGACCTTTGACCCCCCCCCCCCCCCCCCTGTAAGACTCCAGCAAACGTTGAGTTACTGGACGTGATATTTACACTTCAGTGCTTCGCAAGATGGCCAGACACTTCCAGGGGTGCCTTGGTGCTGCTGTTTCACACTAAATAACACTATGGATGATGTTGTTAGGATATACCTCCTATAGCGGGACGAGCCCCACCGCCCCCCACGCCCGTCTTACACACTTATTGTATGATGTACGTCCTGACCCTTAAATGTAGTACTTTTACAGCGTACATTTTGTAGCGTCTTAGCTATCTTTGTTGTGGCCATGGGTTAGCCTAGCGATTGTTAGCGCTCAACGCTTGGTTCTACATCTTTACTGTACCCACGGCGATATGTGTTTCTCTTCTGACAAATGCTTGTTGCGAGCGTCCCAGATAGGGAGCCAATCAGAACAGCGTTTGGGTTATGACAGAGAGTGACCCCGCTCTTCTGCGAGGGGCGGAGGGGTTTTGTTCCGGCTGCTCAGCATCGTTCATTGTGGCTTGGAACTAACGGGGACATGGGGGTCGACCCAGACTTGCGCCGTCACCCCCCCGACATGCGTCACCGTCTCTCCAGTGTGTCATCGCCTGACAGCCCTCAGATCAGCACTTCCTATGCGGGTGGAATCCTACATTATTTATGCAAGTTTTGCTTTAGGCCCTCATCCCAGATGACATTTGCTGTGAGCAAGTGGCCCCCAGCCATCGCATTAGGAGCAGGCTGGCGGTACAGTAGTGTGTTTAGAATCTCTGATCACGAGGTGTTGTTAATTTTGACATCTGAGGAGAAGATCTTCACACAAAGCCCTCTGTTCTATTCTGAGATGTTTATTAAATAGTTTGGATTTAGTTTATTTAGGCACATCAGAGGAATTAAGATGACAAAGCAAACTTTGGGGAGCTGGGTGCGGGCGCGGAGGCGTTCAGCACGGTGTGTTTCCCTGCACATATTATCTTAGCGCTCCTCAATCTGAATGAAGTGAGGCTCTAAGTGCTGCGCTTGTCTTTGTTGCCGGTGAGAGATTCCTTGCCTTCGGTCTCTTTCACACCGTGTCTCCATTCATTTAGAAGAGCAGAAATTGTGTAGCAGCATGGGGCTGCCAAGCCAATTGGCAATTCACGTTGGGGGGGGGAATCTGAGGCCTGCTCTAACCATTTCTAAGTGGGGGGAGGGGCGGGTTGCCCGGGGATCATACATTATGCTTGTTGCAGAAGGGGGGTGTTGTTTTGAGGTTATTTAGTTTTCAATACAGCAAGAGTGGACTCAAATGTTGCTATTGATACGACCACAAATCGAAAGCGACTTTTGGCAAATCGGAAAACCCTCCGGTCCCGAAGAAAGGAACCGTTGGCCGCACAGGGCTTTGTCAACACATGTAAGCCCTCTGTTGGCTCCAGAGATTGGGCGCTTTCTAAGGGAAGACCTAGTTATTGTAACTCTAATTATTATCACTAGACCATGTAAGGGATGTCATAAAAGTGCAAGCTGTGAAATTTGAAAGCTGGAATCACTTTTTAAACATGGAAGCAAGTGTAATCCTTTATTTCAATGGACGGGGGAAAGAAGTAGACCTTTTTGTTTCAGTAATTACAAAATTATTGGAGTTTGAAATTCAGCTGCTTGCAAGTTTTATCAGGTTGGCCTTGCCTACTGCAGGGGAGCAGTGAGCAGTGAGCAGAGCACAGGGCTGGCTGTTTGCAGCCATTTAATCTCGGATCATCAAAAATAAATTGTGGTATTCCGATGACTAAGAGTGTGAAACATTGCCCAATGTCCCATACTTCAAACAAGATATTTATCTCTTTTCAACAATGGGGGGGAATATTGAATGTCAAACCGGTTTCATTGCTGTCTCATGAGCCAGAAGGGAAGATACAGGCTTTGACAAACTAGAATCCATGATCCATGTGACAATGGCATTGATTTCTTATGTTCTGTTACTGCTTAGAAGACCGATGCAGAACAAACCGCTTTTTCATTGGTTTTGAATATTTAACATTGTTGTAAAACTGGTTCCCAGAATAGAAGCAGCGTCTCTCATTGAGGTTATTGTTACTATTTGCCAGAAATGTTCCGATAAAAACTGCAATAGTCTGATATTTGTATATTGTTCGTACACTGTCATCGATTTGAGATCAGAACAATGGGAAGATAGTGTTTTTCAGACTGTTGATTATCGATTGAAGGCATTATGGATTCCTTGGGATGCATTTCAACACAAAAGCAATCGTTCTGCTGGCGGTTGCTGGTTGCATAGATGGCTGGCTGGTTCCTCCTCTGTCCATCTGTGCATCTGCATGTATCTCTTACCAAGGCAATTTCTGCTACTTTCATTAACCCTTTAAAGCTAGGGTAGGCAATTCATTTTAGAAGCAATTTCTTATTTTCTTATTGTCTTATTCTTTGAAATTGTCCTCGCATCCAGAGAGCAATCAATAAATCAAACGCTGTGACGAAGAGAGAGAAAAGCCCCAGTACCTCTGGCAGTCGCCTGTAATAGGCCTGTATTAACCCAAGCCAATCATTTCATCAGCCCAAATGAAATGATTGGATGGCCTACCTGTCAATCAAACTACCTCCCTGGCTACACGTGCGCGCCCGTGACCGGGGTCTTCCCCAAGGCCGGGCAGACCCCCAGCTCAAGCTAGGCTTCGGTGGAGTGGTCCTGGAGGGCGGGGTGGGGTGTTTTCGGTTGGATACGTCCAGAATCGTGCCTACTTGGGCGAGTTTCTCCAAATTGCCTACCCTCTCTTTATAATTACGTGCTTCATTCTAATTAGTGCGATGCCTGTCCGACCTCCTGTCACATAGCATGTCGGCGCTCCGTTCGCGGGGCACGGCAGCAGTGGCCCGCCACCCCGTGTGTCATCCGCACAACTTAACCAAGCGGTGACGTGCTGCTGGGCTTTGCCTCCTCTGTGCCCCCTTCCACTGCCTGGCCTCGTCAGAATCGGTGCATCCCTCCCCCTCCCCTGCCCTCTCCTCACCCCTCTCCCCTTGCTCCTCTGTTGATCCACCCCCCTGGTGGAGTCGCAGGCAGGCTTATCCGGCCCCCCCCC
>JAOPUD010000055.1:9697201-9707460 GCA_027122715.1 Trisopterus minutus
CCAGTATTCACAACAAGACTAATCTCACACACACACACACACACACACACACACACATATAAACACATTAACACACACACATAAACACACACACACACACACACACACACACACACACATATAAACACACACACACACACACACACAGGCATGCACGAGCACACTCATGCATGCAGCGCACATGCACACACACAAACCCTCGCACAGAGACAGAGAGACATACATACACAAACTGTCATGCACACACATTGGTTTTTATCAATGTCATGAATAATTAACACAGCCAGATGCCACTGTCATGAATTCCAGTGCTACATTCTGGCTTCCTGAGTGTCCAGGATGTGCTCTGTGTTTGCTACTGCTCTAGCAGTGCTAGTGTGTATATCTTATGCTTATTGGTAAAATAAAACACACGCGTGGGCTTTGCTCTGAAGCAGCGGTGGGCTCCCACGGACCCTGTTAGAGGAGCAGGAAGCCGCTGGAGGGAGAGCTTGCTATTGCCACGCAGACAACAATCATTTCTCCATTGGCTAATAGGATGCGCGCTCTAGAGGTTGTCAGCGTCAACCCTCCTCACGGAAGTAAATTTCCTCCCAAGCCATTATAATTAAATAAGTCTGAAAGATTAAACCCACACGGATCTGTTTAACACTCTTGTTAGAGAGAGAATTATGTCATTCTCTGAGTCTCTCGCTCTATCTCTTTACTCCCCTGCTGGCGTTCTCTATCACACTCTTTCTCAGGGTTTTTGTACGATTTTAATCCATTGCATTGAAAGGATGTCCCGTTTTTCTTTAGATCAGACATATGAAGTAAAATTGGATTTACAACCAAGGAAAAATGAACCTGGCAATTTCCTGTCGATGCGAGCCTTGTGGGTATGGACGGGGCGGCGCTGGACGGACAAAGCGCTCCGGTCCGCTCTGCGTCGGCCCCATTGAGGCTTTTATGAGAGGGCAGCCGAGTTGGGCTAAAACGCTAACAAAGCTAGCACTGACATTTAGGTATGGTCGGTTTAGCAAGGCCTTCAATACTCCTCAAAGTATTAAAAGTACACGGTTCAAACCAACGCACAACCTACCGCCTTCAATCTCCACGCTAATGTTCTGATGTCCTGGGTGAGAATGTGTTTCAATGTAAACGCCGGCGCAGGGAGACGTTGGCGATGACGGTGCGCTGCTTTAGCATGAAATGCTACCGCCGTGAGGTGGCAGCGTACGCGGCTAATGCTATCCATGTTTTATCTCCATCCAAGGACAGAAACACCCAGGGTCGGATGTGCCAATTAAAATGAAAGTTGTAAGCTGAACTGATCTTGGGGGTGTCTATGTCCCCCCCTCACCTAAAACCCCTTTTCACTAGTTTTTCCCTCCAAAATACTAAGTACACTTACACAGTAAGGAGCCTGTAGGCTTAGACCAAGTTGTTCCACCTAGGAGCACATACAGAGAATAACAAGTGGTGCTCATAAAATCACTAGAGATAGAAAAATAGATAGATACATTGTTAGATACGTAGGTAGATACATACATACATATATACATACATACATACATACATACATACATACATACATACATACAGGTAGTTGATGCATGCATACATACGGAGGGTGGTAGAAAGATGGATAGATACTAGATATGCGTAAATAGGTACTTTTTTAGCAACTAAGTAACATAAAAGCTTGCTTCAAGTAAGCTGTTTTATTTTAAATAATTAAGATGAATAAATGCTAGTAGGCCTAGACGGAAGTAGTGGCAGAACTAGTATTAGTGGAATAAGATGGTAGCTAGATTAGAAGATACAAAGCAGAAAGTATTTAGAATGCCTGATACTATTTTAGAAACCAAATAAAGAACGTGTGAGCTATGGGCTACTACATTTTGATTATATAATATTATCATTATAACATCGATCGTAATCATACTTCATTTTTGTCAATATCACAGACTCATAGGCTAGGGATAATGTCTTCCACTCAGCTAGCATCATCATATCAGGAGGTTGTTGTTGCCCACCCCCTCCCATACAGAGGCGCTCCATCATGTGGAGACCATCTCTTATGCTTCTGAGACGAACGTGCAACGCCTTCACTTCACCCCGCTCATGGCTGGAATTGCCCCCAATCTGTTTGCCATGGAAGATAAGGTCCCGGGTCGTGTGGGTGTGGGTGGAGTTGGGTGGGGGCGGGTGTGTGTGGGTGGAGGTGTGTGGGTGGGGGCAGGGGTGTGGGGGATAAGGCCTAGGAACTCTCCACTTCCCTTTCGTTTGGGACGTCAATTTCCGAAGTACTGCTCGGAATGCTGTGTCAGAAATCATACACTGCTTATTGGATGAGAGGAAACAAAGGAAATCTCATTATGCCAACAAAGCCATTATAACAAAATTATGTATAAAGCAATTTCGACACACAAGCTCTCTGACAAAAGCATTTGCACATTTCATTATTGCTTAATGAGGGTGTACGCCTTAAGCTTAATCACAGTTTTGTGTTAAACAATGTAAAAACCATGATCCCTCACTATTAGAAGTCATAACTCTGGTGCTCGTGCCCAAAATGTCATACTCTTACTTGGCCGGAAACATTCGTAGCGGTGTTGTAAAGTGTAGTAGAGTGCACAGTCACGCAAGATAAAGGGTTTCTGTGTTCCACAAGTTCCTACCTTTTATTTTTTGATTAGATATGGCATTGATGGATGAATGTATTTCATATATCATATTAGATAACGTCCTGTTGCTACGGAATACAGTGAAACCCCTTTCTGAAAATGCATTTGTTCTGATGTAAATGTTTCCCTGAACGATGAGGAAGTGTGACGATGGGTCCTACCAGGCAGATGCTCGTCTTTCATGTGAAGCCCTGCATCCAATCTGATTCTACAGTTCATGTTTTCCTTTAATCTGGTGACAGTAC
Source organism: Trisopterus minutus (assembly GCA_027122715.1). Classification (NCBI taxonomy): domain Eukaryota; kingdom Metazoa; phylum Chordata; class Actinopteri; order Gadiformes; family Gadidae; genus Trisopterus; species Trisopterus minutus. The sequence goes on from JAOPUD010000055.1 coordinate 9,700,116, forward strand.
AGTACCCAAACAGAACCTCTGATATTGTGGAATTTAAGTGATCGCAGAGATTGTGGTCAAATAAGAGCTCTGAAATTGAGTCCAACACCTTCATGTTTAAACAAACACCTAATTGTTTGAACATTATGAAGCAATACCTCAGTTTGTCTGATCTGTGCTATACATTTTCTTAAATTGACTTATTAATCATCTTATTCCCATTAAAATGTTTTCATTAAGGAAATACTTGATCCAAAGCTACGCCCCAGAAAGGTTCAACAAACAACATCAAGGAGCTTTGAGCTGCAATATACTGTATTGTGTAGATGCAACCTACCATATTCTATAGCTACAACCTACCATATTCTGTAGCTACAACCTACCATATACTTTAGCTACAACCTACCATATTCTATAGCTACAATCTACCATATTCTATAGCTACAATCTACCATATTCTATAGCTACAATCTACCATATTCTATAGCTACAACCTACCATATTCTATAGCTACAACCTACCATATTCTATAGCTACAACCTACCATATTCTATAGCTACAATCTACCATATTCTATAGCTACAATCTACCATATTCTGTAGACACAATCTACCATATCCTAGAGCTACAATCAACCCTATTCTGTAGATGCAATCTACCATATTCTAGAGATACAATCTACCATATTCTGTAGATGCATTCTACCATATTCTAGAGCTACAATCTATCATATTCTAGAGCTAAAATCTACCCTTTTCTGGCGATGCATTCTACCATATTCTCCAGTTACAATACCATATTCTGGAGCTACAATCTATTAATGTCTTTATAAAACAATACTAGATACTATGTTATGTAAGCGTGCACTGGGGCGGCAGTGGCTCAGGTGGTCCAGCAGGTTTTCTGGCAACCAGAAAGTAGACGGTGCCATCCTGGGGCTCTCCTAGCGAGTGTCGAGGTGCCCCCGCGCAAGACTCTTCACCCAACCCGCTCCCGAGCAGCTGGCTGTTGCCCTGCGTGGCTGACACCGCTGTCGACGTGTGAATGTGTGTATGAATGGGTGAATGGGAGGCACAAATTGTAAGGCTCTTTGAGTGGACACAGATAGGGATAGAAAGGCGCATTCTAAATGCAGTCAGTTTACTATTTACCATTGCAGATATTGAATAAATCCTATTAGCAAAAGCCAAGGCATAGCGCATTAAAAAATAACATTCTCATGTGGCGCTTAGCAAGAGTTGCATCCCTGTTATTAGCGTAATCATTATTTGCATAACCATGGTGTAGTTCAGAAAACATTGGCCGCAGCTCCAAAAGACAACCCCGGAATGGAAATAGATTTTTATCAGCTTTGTATCCTTTTAAATGTTTCACAGGAAACAAGCCAATAAAAATCTATTTCCATTTGGTTCCACAGGGTTTCTGCGATGTCATCAAGGCAGGAGAGGAAGCAGGCTTAAAATCACAAATTATCTTGATAACACCGTTGGGGTGTCTTTTAAGTGTGCCCTTCACGCCCATAAATCCCGAAGATCAATACATGTCTCTCCTGCATCCAGGCCCATCCCCCAGGAGTGTCCTGTGTTACTGGAGATGTGCACTGACTCGTATCCCAGCAGCAGGAATGGCGTATTAACAATCCCACGTTCCAGTCTCTTATATCACCAACTATTGGAGATGGTTGTGTACAGACATCAATGCCTTATGTTTGTATCGTTGCTGTGGACATGTCGCTGTAGCTGCTCTGGCTTTTTAAAAGGAGGAGGAAAAAAAAGGCACATAAGGGCACACCCTTTTACATGCAGTTACAGTATGTAGTAAAGCAATTACTGCTCGGCCGTTCGGTCAGCGTCCCTCCGAGTCTCCGAAACCGAAACCCGTCCCCACCAACTTGTTAGAAGCTTGCTAATGTATGAGTCGGGATAAGCTAGCTTGCCCAGTTTGTAATGATTTACGTGGAAGAAGCCACAACCATGTCAAGCATCTGAGGAGACCAATTAGTGTTTTTAACTTTGATATCCTTTTAAACTACCCCATCGCCGGCAGATGTGTGCCAGGCCTTTAAGATTCTCAGTGAGAGACGTGAGAGTGAGAGAGCGAGCGAGTGAGTTTCTCCCAAGGAAATTCCCTTTGGATTTGCGGCATTCCTTTTTGACAGTCTGCTCACATGAGGTGAATATGAAAACGGTTCTGCATTGCTGGTTTTAGCAGATGAAATGCAATGCTGCAAGGGAACAATGTTTGTGCTTACTTTCACAGGTTTGAGAAAGTAAGAAAAAATTTCCATATATTTTTACCTCCATACTTTTTCAAAGGATGAGTCATTAAGGGAGCTCACTCTGAATTCAGGGGCTTTCGTGTCTTGTCTGGTACAATCGATGGTCAAGCGACCTTGCATACTTCAACTGACGTTAAATCAAGAATACTGTGTTGTTACAAGCCTATATTGAGATAATAGTAGAGAACTTGACACAACCCCCCCAAAAGCTATTTCAAAATATGTTCCCACAAATTATAAATGTCTTGGAGCAAAGAATCCACCACGGTCATCACAATAAACGAGTGATGCGTGCAGTATTCATAAAGGGGTATAAAGTGTATGGCAGTATAAATGATAGTACCAGCCCATAACGTGGTTGCTTCGCCTCGGGCTCTAAGTTCCCCTCGTATAAAAGCCAATTTCAAATCGGCCCATCATGATGCACAGTGTCTGTACAGCACGCTACAACCCCAACTACAGTTGACAAAGATATTTTCCTTACACAGTTGCAGACCCTGCACTCGAATAGTGAATTCAAGCCTCAGGTTTACCTTAGCAGAACGTCAAAACATTTGAACATTCTTCCAGGAAAGCAGGCATGAAGTGCTCTTTGGAAAAAGGTATTTCACAAAAATGGAGCCACCAAGGGTGTGCAAATTCTTCAGGCGTCGCTTTCACCCCCAAAAATGACAATTTATTTGATATTGTCACTGCCTCCTTTTATTTGATGTAGATACATCCGTTGTATGAAAGAAGTGTGTCTGAGCCAGACTGCATTGATGGTTGGGTAAAGTGTAAAGCGTCGTTCATTTCTTCGCTTCACGGCAGACCTTGAAGGCTGAGCCGTGGTGATGGCTGGCAGGCGTTTTAATGAAAGCTGTGATGGCTCTGCATTGTGACACGAGGGCGGCCTTGCAGCAGGGCATGTCTTTTTCCTGTTCAGGAAGGCTTCTTGGTGTGTGTGTTAGTGTTGTTCCAACTTTTTGACTTTGATGCAATATTCCAGCTTTGGTTCCTTGATATCGACACCAAATCGACACCAAAACATTTGACTGATAGGTCTATTGTTAGCCCAAGAAACATTGGGCTAACATAAAAAATATTAATATCTATCAAGCTATCTGTCTGCCTATCTGCCTGTCTGTCTGCCTGTCTGCCTGTCTGCCTGTCTGTCTGTCTGTCTGTCTGTCTGTCTGTCTGTCTATCTGTCTGTGTAGTTCAAGATAAATGAAGTCAATAAATATATATTCTTGAGTGTATATTTTAACAAGGGATGGGCATGATTAATCGATGATCAATCATTGATCGTTGATCGATCGAAGGATGTTGTCGCTCGCGTGATATTTTTATCAATAAAATGGAGGTTCAAAGTCAAAAAGTTGGAATGGGAACAACACTAACACACACACCAAGAAGCCTTCATGAACCGGAAAAAGACTGCTGCCCTGCTGCAAGGCCGTTCCTTGGTTCTGATTGGAATTGGAACACTGATTGTCTTTTTAAATTGTTTCCAAATGAAAAGAGCGCCATAGATTCATTGTTCGTCTTTTACGAGTGCTGCATGCAGTATTTTGAATTGTCTACCAACAGGTTTTTTTTAGATCAACAATTGATTGTTCATTTTATCGACGTTCGATCAAGGAAATTTCTTAAAATGCCCATCCCTAATTGTAACATTATTTTCTGCTGGCTTGTTTTTTAACCAATGGAGTAAAACAGCCTTAAAGACTTTCACATAGTTTTGAACATCTATTGGTGCTGTACAACACAGCCCAGGGCCTAATTGACAGTTTTGTGTAAAACATGAACTATGTTACCACTACTTTTCTACAGTTTCTGTGCTGCAGTGCTAAAGTATCGCTTGGAAAATTTGACCATGCTGGGGAGCCATGATTTGAAAACATGTCTAGCAGAGGCCACACTTAAGCTGTAGTTTGACCTGGTTGACCCCTTTTCTCCTCATTGCCCACTTACTCCTGCTATCTGTCGTATGATCTATATCCAACAGCCTTGATAAACACACTCGGCCCACTAAGCATGCCCACTTTGCCAAACTTCACAGTTGTTATTTTTCACATGACACTGCCTGTGTTTATTTTCCTTTGTGTGTGTGTGTGGTGCACGTGTGCGTGTGCATGCGTGTGTGTGTGTGTGTGTGTGTGTGTGTGTGTGTGTGTGTGTGAGATAAGGATCATTTTGGCAAGACACAATCTCACCTGACGGGCGGCAATGTTTTTGTTTTGCACCGTAGCATTTTAAAAGGAGGCTGAGATTCATGACGAAGGCATAATACATCCATGCTGATGTGATGCTCAAATAGTATGTGTTACACAAACAGAACATTATTTACCTCTCCCTTTCCCCTCATACTAGTGCCGTTTGACAAGGTCAGCTATAATTGAATCAGACTTTTGGATCAGGTGCCACAGTCATGGTGCTGCTCTGAATTTAAAACAGCGGAGCTCATCCAGCTCTTAATTTGACAATGTGTAACAACTGCATAGAAAAGGTCATCCTCATCCATAATTTCAGACATCTGTTGCAAGGGCTTTCTGTTATAATCGTCCTAACATATTTAGCTGCTTTTGGCAGACTTACGTCTCAGCTTGAACGTGTTACTCTATATTCTCATCACTGCAGTGATTAATTACACATAGCCTAGCCTCTGTGTCTGTACCTAATCTTTTGCATGCTTTGATGGATACTTTGGTTTTGTGACGCACTCTATTTTTAGAGACTGTGCTCAGAGACGTTGGAGCCGTGGTTAGTAATGCTCTACCAGTCAGAAGAATACTACTGTTTTCAGTCTTTTCCACAAAGATATGCTTTGTAGCTTGGCTAGCCTGATTGGAACTTCTAGGCTGGATAACTGTTCTCGTTGCTAGCCTAGATTAGCCTTTCTAACCCTAGATAGCATTAATGAGCTAGATTAGGTGAGGTTAGCATTACTAGCCTAGATAAACTTGACTAGCCTAGGTTAGCATTACCAGGCTAGGTTAGCTATAGAATATCCTACATTATCCTTCGTTAAGCGATTGTTTGACCATCAGTATTCTCTTGGCTAAATGTTCCCATGAGACGGTGATACAATATGCACAGGCGCTGTCTTTAGATTGATGACAACATTAACTGACATCACCGTCTTACTATCGAAGAAAAAAAAATCCAAGGACAGTAAGGTGACATACTAATGAGAAGGACCGCTGGCAATTATCCACACGGGCAAAGTTCAGTCCAGCCTCCTTGGGCTGTGTGGTGGAGCCCACTGCTGGTTCCACAATCCATCCCGGGCGTCGACATTAAACAAACCCCTCGTAAACCGCGGAGAGTAACGAAAAGGAATGGCCAATTCCATCGCCGGTGTGACAAATACAACCATAAAGACTCAAATCTCACCCCTGCATTGTCGCTTAACGACAACACCACATCCTTTGGCCATTGCTTTGTATCGCCCTTCTATTCATTACCAAGGCTATTTCCCCAAGTGAGCGTCCCATCGCAGCCATCCGTCAGAACGCAGACTGACAAACTATTAGGGCCCCGACGCCTCAGATCTGTCTAATGCCCCCTGCAAGAGGCGAGTCAGAACTCGACACCATTGGGGGGGGGGGGGGGGCGGGAGAGCGAGAGGTGGCTGGTGCAGTGGGAGATGCACGCCCTTGGGCAGTGTGTTCTCTGCTGGCGTTCTTCTCCTCGGCAGGAAGGGGAAGGCGGAGTCTGTTGCAGACAGCGCTCTAACTCGTGGACCCCTGAGTCTGGCCTGAATATTGATGAGCAATTAACTCGGATTCCAAAAAAAAAATTGTGATCTCCTTTAAACTATTTTCTGACCGGAATCGATGCAGTCTTTTGTGTCTGTGTCTGACTCTGTATCGTCGTATCTTTCTGAGATAATCGTGCACTGAGAGCCCGGGGGTGTTGGCTGTTGAATGTTAATGCGTTTTTTTAATGTTGTCATGACCGGACCACCGAAGACGGGGGTGAGTTGAAGAAGTGATCTAGTTGTTATGGTCAGAGCAGGATGTCAAGGTCATCACAAAGCCCTGGCTACTGTCTCTCTGTCTGACCGAATTAGCATTTCTTCTCCTGATATCATCTGGGAAGGAATGATCACGAATCCTGGTGATCCAAAAAATGATACGTCCGACAGTAGGTTTCTGTTAGGCAACTCCACCCCCTCACTCTATCGTCCTCAAAAATATCCTCGACTATATCCTTGATCCTCCCCCGCTGACTGTAGCTATAACACAACGCTTTGTGTGGGATAAAGTACTTCATCGTACCTGTATGTGAAACCCGCCCAGCCTTCTCCCAGGAACCACCAGCATGCCAACACAACAACAACCAGCCTCCAGATGGATTGCTTTTATTCAAAGATCTTTTGAGGGTTTCTGATAAAATCCCACTCTGTTTGTAGCTGCAGTGCCTGACGACAGTGGGGCTTTATGCTCTGACTGTTGTCCTTTCCCTGCCTCTGCCTGCTTTCCACTTGTTTCATTACCTCAGGCAGTGCGCTGATAATCCCACTGACACCTGGCGCTGGATCAAATGAACCGCTGCTCTTTTTGCCCCACAGACCGAATGTGACAACCGTGATAAATAAAAACGAGTCTCCCGGTTTTACCCCAGAGATAAAAATGTGAAAAGTTGAGGGTGTAATGTGACCACTTTACTATCTCCCTGTGTGGTATAATTAAAGCACTCTGTGGCCCACTAATGTAAACACCTGTGATGTGATTCACCTTAATGCATAGCGGGGACTACCCCTGCTACGTTCCGAAAGCGAAACACGTTGTAATGCTCTTTGTATTGCTCCGGCTTGTGTTGCCAACGGTAACCATCATGAGATACAGAAGCCATTCAGCAAAACATCCCGACGTACCTCTTTTTATCAAACATAGTTCAGACACACAACCTGGCAGGCTGCCATGGTGACCGGGTGTTAAAAGTGTCCGGGAACATTTTGAAGCTGAGTGCTTTCCCCTCTCCTTGATGGAGTCCAACTTGGCCTGCTGGTAGGGGGGGAGAATGCTCTCATTCTCTCTCTCGCTGTTGGCCTCTCCACCCCTTCGACGACTCCTCGGCTCCTCTTTCAGTCACAGACCC
>JAOPUD010000055.1:9803757-9814465 GCA_027122715.1 Trisopterus minutus
TGTGTGTGTGTGTGTGTGTGTGTGTGTGTGTGTGTGTGTGTGTGTGTGTGTGTGTGTGTGTGTGTGTGTCCACTCACGTTCTCTCCTTCCAGCTCCTCCCTGGTCATGTTACTCCTCAGCAGCTCCTGCTTCAGGTTGAGCACCACATCCTCCTGCACCGCCATGCGCTGCTGGAGAGCATCCTAATGAGAGAGAGACAGAGAGAGACAGAGAGAGAGAGAGAGGTAAAGAGAGGGAGAGATAAGAATGAGAGAGGGGGGAGATGGATAAGAGAGAGAGGGGGCGAGAGATGGATAAGAGAGAGGGGAGGGAGATGCAGAGAGAAAGATGGGGGAGAGATAAGAGGGAGAGAGATGCAGAGTGATGCAGAAAGGAGAGAGAAGAGGGAGAGAGCCAGAGATAAGAGAGCTAGAGATGCAGCGAAAGAGAGGGGGGGAGATGCAGAGAGAGACAGATAAGAGGGAGACAGAGAGAGAGGCCAAGAGAGATGCAGAGTAAGAGAGAGAAAGATACAGAGAGAGGGAGAGATTAGAGGGAGAGAGGTGCAGAGAGAGGGAGAGCAATAGAATGAGAGCGATGCAGGGACAGAGAGAGCTGGAGGTACAATAGCACTCTAGAGGGGAGCTGCATACAGAATCAAACAGACAACCAAAGCTAGTTTTAATTACAGTGTGACATGACGGGTGTTTACCTTGATGGCCTGTATGTGGCGGGACTCCTGCTTGTGTCTCAGGAGCTCCCTCTACAAACCACAGAAGAAGCATATGAAGACCAAGAAGAAGAAGAAGGTGAATAAGTATAACAAGACTCAGCACAGGGATTTCATCGTTAGCCCCTGCTTTTCCATACATGGCACCTCATTATATTCACTGACGGTACCTTGAGATCAAGAGTCTCCTCTGTGCTTTGGTCCAGACGACTGCGGATTACAACCTTCAAAGACGGAGAGGAGAGAGGGGAGAGGCAGCATAAATAGCAAGGAAGCAGAAGAAGAAAAATAAATGGGGTCTCTATTCAGGCATAAAAAAACAACTGATTGGCTGTTTTTCGGAGGGAATCTGTTTTCAAGCCGAGCTTATGCTCAGCTGACCCATCATACAAGCAGCAGCCATAATTACAGCACCGATTAACTGCTGACGTGCAAGTGCGGTTTTTAATAGCAGGAAGTGGGGAAACTGTACCAGCTGCTGTTCTGCGTTTGTCCGACTGTCCCCGAAGCTCAAAGATGAACTCTGGTCCTCCTCAGGGAGAGAACCGTGCAACAGCAGCGCCTGGACACAAACACACGCACGCACGCACGCACGCACGCACACACACACACACACACACACACACACACACACGTTTTAATAATGCATTACCTCAAACCTACCATACCTTCTACACATACATTATGTAAAGAGCACATAATGTATTTAGAACTAAAAAATAAATTGAGGTGTAAATGTGCAGCCTACACCTCAGCAGAACGGGGCTGTATTCACCATTATGCAAGCTACAGGCCGGGCATGGCTTCCACCTAGCTACACAGTGCCCTTGAGAGAGACCTCTGGGGAGTCACCTGCAGGCGGAACACCATCCTCCTCGCCTCCTGCATCTCCTTCTCCAGCTGCTCCTGGTGGGTGTCCAGCTGCTCCTCCCAGGGCCGCTCCTCCTCCGGCGCCTCCTGGCCCAGGGTAGGACACAGTCCACAGAGCACCACCTCTCCTGCTCCCACCACCACCACCGCCAGCGGGGTTCAAACACAGAGCAGAGGACAGCCACGCTCAGACAGGAGACACGCTCCACTGACCACCGACACCACAGTTGTTATTGGGGAGCAACATGTTAGCGATGGCTTCATGCTTCGCTTCGAGGAGGTGCGATGTGCTACCGACCCGCATTGCATTTCTTGTCCGTCAGCTCTGGTTTCTCCGCCCCGGGCCCCCCTGGCTGGGTGGATGGAGGTTTGACACATTCTCCTGGGGGGCTGTCAGTGGAGGGGAACTGGGCCTCTGCATACTCTTCTTTAGGGGAGTGTGCCGGGCTGGCGGAGCTAAGACTGGGACAGACGGGTGGAGAGAAGACAAGGAACAAGACTAACTGGACTGAAGACAAGGGTTGAGCGACTCCGAGGCTGCGGCATGTTTGAGAATGTAAACATTAACCGATACACGGGAGTGACTTTATAGGACCAACAGTTTGTTTGAGAGTAAAACTTTACACAAACAAGAGTCAAAATAGTAGCTTGACACTGTACACTGTACAGTGCTTGAGAAGAGAACGTGAGTGGACACGCAACCACACACACCCCCACACACACACACACGGATGGCTGTTATATTTATGGCCTAGAGTTGAACAAGAGTTGAACAAGTTCAAGACAAGTAGGAAAATGTAGCTTTCGGTTTGCATAATAAACACAATAAACAATAGTATGAACTCCACGTGGACCTGAGAATTAGCAATTCATGTTTGTGTTGTATTTTCCTTTGATCCAAATAAGGGCATACAACAGCCCAGTCATTAATGAATTCATGCAGCAATATAAGCTACACCGTTAAGAAGGGATAACTACCCTTTTGAAATGTAATATCAAAGCTGGGCCATTCAATTCTTCCCATACATCATCAACACACATCTCATCAGCTCTCCCCTCAGACCAGCTGACGCTGACGGGTTTGTTCATGTTGTGATCGCTGTTTAACAACCCGTTCTCCCAGCAGCCTGTTGGCCTGCTCTGATGGTCACTTTGCAGCTCTTAAGGATAGAACCCTTTGTGACCTCCGACCTCCGGTGATAAACATTGGCTCTGGATGCTCCTCTTTCTGCTCTAAGGTTGCGTGTACAACATTGCTGCACACTGCCAAGCCGGAAGGCCTGAGTTTCATGCCAAGCAAGGAATGGTAGCCATATCTCACAGGCGGTGGGCATGTACACACACACACACGCGCATGCACGCACGCATGCACACACACACACACGCATGCACACACTCACACACACACACACGCACGCACGCACGCACACACACACTCACTCACACACACACAAAAGCGAACCCATTGTAATATTGCAACATTTCTTCTACGTTTTGGCCCACATTTGTCCCCCCGTTCTGGAGGGAGTTCGTGGCTGGGAGGGAAAACCACAGCAAAACAACAAAATGGCCTTAAGACTGAAAGAAGAGCTGCGCGGGTCACATGCTAGCTGTCCCTTCTGAGAATCCTAAATTCCCACAAGTCCTGCTAAAAAAAGCGAAGGGCGGCTCATTCGACTGTGATGACTCAAAGTCTTGCTCTGGGAGGAATGTCGGGAGCTAGTTACTAAGCTCCCTTGTGCCAGTATTCCATCACAAAGATGGGAATCTGTCACCGGTGTATTGTTTGTTGGTCAACTTTATTGAATAAGTTGGACATGCCGCCTTCTGTGTGGAGCCAACACTGGCAGTACGGAGACGTGACCCACAGACGATAAGCCAGAGATTTAGCGCTGGGATTTACAAGAGATGAGCTTCATTTCAGCAGATTAATGTCTCTTTTAGCAGGGGATTTCACACAGTTGTTCGCATGCTGTATAGCAGTGGTGCTCAACTGGAGGGTCGAGACACACTTCTGGGTCACCTTCAGGGCTCACAGGGCATAGGGCAGACATGAATCTTAAGAAATTAGCCCATTAATGAACTAATGTCTCGATGTTAATTGATGTTCAGTACATTAACGTATGGTTGATTCCGGCGATATTGTTTATGTTTTTTCGGGGTCTTGACTGATCTGACTGGTGTGTATCCTGAGGCGATCCACTGCTGTAAACGATGTACACACCGTGTGTTATTGTTTCTTAATGACAATTGAATGATATCTAATGATATCAACAATATCTAACGATATCTACTAGACCTCATAGCCAGCCATTGGGTGGTAATTGCTCCATCCCTACCCTACTGCCGTTGCTATGGCAATAACAGTCTGCTCACAATGACCCCCCCCCCCCACACACACACACACACACACACACGCATCTACAACTGGTACCCAGACACACCCATCAGTCACGTCACGTTTGCAAAAGAACCTGCAGCATCATGGTTTTACAACGAATTAAACGATTATGTAACCGTGTGACTGCTAAACTATCACCGAAAGCTAGACCTCTGACAATCACTCGACAGGCTAATCAATACACATCAGTATCATATCGCTTTAACGGCCCACAGTACAGATCCTTTGTTATTATATGAAAATTTAATTAATTAAATAAAAACCGAGGGACGTGCATCTCGGTTGTCTTGGTTCTCTCAGAGAAAACAGTATTCCGATAACGACGTTAAAACCCGTTCTTACCATTTCATCTGTTTGGCTCCCATGTCTGCACGTCTAAGCGCCCATCGAGCCCATGTCCCGCTCGGCTCACAGAACCCAAAGCCCCAACCCCAAGCCTCGGCTGTGGAGACTGGAACCACCAGACGGGTCTCCAACACGTTTCACACCGCAATAAAACACTGTTCAAATGCTCCCCTACCGCGTTTGTCTGGGGAGAAAGAATATAACCCTCCGAATCCCGGTTCTACAGCACCCAGACTCTGCCCCGGTTCATTTGGAGACGCGATCCCGGTTTGCGGTCGCGAACGGGGGGAGGCTCTGCGCGCTCAGCAGCGCCACTAGTACTTTAGTCTGCCTGGTTTCTCATCGCAGCACCCGCCTTGTGGACGGTGAGCTCACAAGCCCCCATTCACCAACACAATGTGATTGTTTCTGGACAACAACAAACGAGCCAGCGCTTTGCACATCTCCTCCCCTCCCGGTCCCTTTCTCTATTTTATTCCCACATGCTCCCTCCTTCTCTCTTCTGCTCGGGAATCAGTGGTTCATCCAGTCACAGTGAGTGCAGAGAAAGGCAGCAGCAGGCATTGCTTCTGTCTGAGACTGTGTTGCTGTTTACCCTCCCCCTCACTCTCCCCTGCTCCTTCCTCCTCTCCCCAGTGGTATCCCCTTTCACAAGAAGGAGGTGGTGAAAGACTGAGGAGCGGGGTCTGCTTTTGCAGTAAATCTGTGCATTACTGTAGCCCAAAGAGTACATTTAAATGCACAGAACCTGACAGTTGTGTGAAAATGGCTGCTGGCGATGAGGATGGGTGTGGTGGTTTATATTTAACTGAAACCCGACGGTTTGAAGACTGAGAGACACTGCACCACATGTCAAAGCATGTTAGAGGTGTTAATGATATAGGCTATCATTTACAAAGGAAGGAAAGTATGCATGACTACCAGCACATGCAGGGGAGACTGGCTGAGCATATGGGTATAAATGGTTATATAGCAGCCATAACACTTACAAAATGAATAAACAGATGTTAGTAAGTACTTTGTAATACAGGTATAAAACCTATAGAGAGATATGGTGTTGCTAGCTCAAGTTTTTGGGCTGGTGACTTTCCAACTTATATTGAGTTAGTAGTATAGGCTGCTTAGCCTGCTTTGCATATCTGGACTTGACAATCATTGTTACTCTTGGTATCTGCAATGTATTGAATCAGAGAACAATGGCTATATTCTCTAAAGGAACAAGTTTCATTTGTGCCCCAAACTAGCTTGTCAACCCTCAGCACATAGTTTGAGCTGGCAAGCCGACATGATGGAATCAGTGATCAGAACAACCATACTGATGGTTGTATCATGACGTTTTCAGGATATGGGATTAGCTATTCTGCACATAGGGTTTGGAATAATGTAAGCCTATACAGGGAAATAGATAGATTCAAATGGTTTGGTGAAATGACCTAATTCAGGGATCCACGCTACCCTGGGAAGTGAGGCGTGCCTGGAAATGTTCTGACGTTGCCGAGCTGTGCTGTGCGGAATCAAAGCGACCGTCTCTGCGCACATTTTTTTCTATCTCTAGTTCAGATCAAGAAACAGTCGCTGCGCCTTGATTTCCCAGGAAGGAAGTCTGAGTGCCTGGATCCCAAAAAGATAGTAAAACAATTGCCCACAGGGCCCCTGGCAGCTTCAGTCGAGCACTTGAGTGCTTTTATAGAATAGTATAAATTGTATCAATGCGTATTTATTTGTGTTTGTTTTTGTAGTTACTAAATTAGCAGTAGTCTACGCCTTTTGTTTGTTTTAGCGTGTTGCGGTGACTGCGACTGGCTGTCTGGACTCTCCCTATACGGTGAACCGGCCAGCACTCCCTCACCGAGTTAACATGTTTTACCTGTACGTTGGTATGTCTAGTATGGCACCCACTGCACTCCTGACTATCCCTGGAAGATGGGATCTCCAACTATGCGTTCCTTCTTGAGATTTCTTCTTTGCTAATTAAGGGAGTTTCCTCTTGCCCCTGGGGGGCTGGGGTCAGGGGGGGGGGGGGGGGGGGTCATAAATATATGGCCTGTTAAGCCCTTTGAGACTGTAGCTGTGATTAAGGGCTATAAAAAATATAATTTAATTGAAATTAAATTGAATATAATATCAGGTTCAGAGGAAAGTGTTCGATGAAGGGCTGCGTTAGCCGTTTTCTGAGGGATTGTGGGTTAACACGACACCTAAAAGGTGGAGTAACACTGACCCCATTAACTCTGGGAGCAGTTCAGGTCTCTGTTAGGGGCTGGGGGGGCGGGGGCCTGGGTGTGTACGGTTTGATCCAGGGCTGGGGTGAGTGAACTGCTGGGCCCAGGGACGCCCGGCCCCACGCTCCTGATGATGACTCCCACTGTTTTATTCATCCAGACCCTGGACTCAGCAGGGGGCCCGGGGAACGGCGTCACGCTCAGGGAGGGGAGAAGATGAGAACGGGAAGCCGAGGAATCATGGAAATTAAACACTTTTTTATGTGGGCCAGCCCTATGAGAATAATGTTTCGTTTATGGTAAAATCTATCCCCATGAAACGCCGGCGCTGGACTCCGGGGAACCAGGCGTCTCCGATAAACGCAGGCCATGTCTAGTGGCCTCGAGGAAATGCAAATTTGGGGTGAGAATAAAATAGATAAGAAAATGTGAAACGTTAAAGAACATTAGGGGGAGGATCATGGAGCCGTCATGGATGTAAAACACTTTTTGTCAATTAAAATGAACCAATGATAAGATTCTGAGCCACAGGGATAGAGATAGGCCTACGCTGGCTTTGGACAAGCTTTGTTCTTTGTGTATGCTCATGGGAGATTCTTCCAGCTCATGTCGTTCAGGGTGTACAAGTACGTGACAGACAAGTCATATCTGTCTGGTGTTATCACATGTTTTAAATGAAACCTCCAATCAAAGAATAACCTGTGACCTATCGTAATTCTGAGCATATCTTTGGAGGTGCAGGTGTCTGCACAGGTCTCTGCAGGTTGGCCCAGCGGCGGAACCTAAAGGGCTGAGGGAAATGTCGTGGTAGACCGGGACGTCGGACTCGGGGACCTCAAAGATGTGGGTCAGTGTGTTGACGCATTAATCTTCTAAACAAATCTCCCTTCGCCGTCTGATTCAGCGCGGCCGTCCCTGACGACGGAGACCATCAGGCACCGCGCGTCGGATGGCCGGATCTGGGGAAATGAAAATAAATAATCTGCCAGTGTGCCGCCAAACCACCCGGAACGCCGACGTTAAAGGAAAGCGTTCTCCCACAACTCATTATCAAACACCTCACCATCTGGCCGCTCCGGGGTGCAGCCGCGGGATGACTCAGCCGCCCGCTAGCCCGCGCGACATTCGTTTCCACAAATCTGTCCGCCGGTTTAACAGCAACATTATTACACCGCCGAGGTACCACCCCAGGGGCGGGAGACGCCGCCGGGTGTTGAATACCCCGAGCAATCACTCATTTAGTGAAAGACAAAAACACAGACACACACACACACAGAGGTTCTGGGAAATTCAATCACAAATGGTGTCGGGGACCCGGTGATGGCATGGCGAGCGTGTGTGTAGGAGGCAGACGCACCGAGGAAAGGGAACGCGCAAGGAGTTAATTAAGGAATGTGAAGTGATTGACGCTAATGAACATGTACGGTGAGGTGACATCAAGAGGACAAAAACTAAAACCTCCACTAAGGTGCTGCTACGGCAACGGCGCGCGGCGGATGCTGTTGCTAAGGAACTTCGGAGCCTGCATACTTTGTTGCTCTCCATCGCTGCGTTAACCAAAAGCGAGGTCATCCCGGATAATGTATGTGGTTAGTTAAAAGGGATAAATTATGTGTTTATTATAAACTACAAACATTATAAACTACAACTATATGACACATATAACAGACATATAATATAGATTAACTATTTGACACATATGAAAAACAGACATATAATATAGATTAACTATTTGAAACTATGCAAAAAAAAAACCATATAATAGATTAACCATTTGACACTAGTATGCATAGGCCTATACTTCATATCGATGGTCAATAATGAGCGAATCGCTTTTACATCGCAGTTACACATTCAGCCTCTGAGCCAGATCTGTAAGGTCAGCATATCTCTCATATGTTGCAGAAAGAATGATAAATGATCAATAAGAAAAAAAAAAGCGTTCACCATTTGGACGGAGCACGTCCAGTGATGGCGTCGACCAATGGGAGCGAGCCGACGTGGTGACGCGGAGGAAGCGGAAGCAGCGCAGCGACGTTGTTGTTGTTAGCTGCTGTTAGCTGTTGTGTGCGGCGCTGTCTCCGATCAGATCGGTAAACCAACTCTATTCCCGGTAAGATCATTATTTTGTCAGCGATACACTTTGTCAATAATAAAGCGATCGTCCATTCGTTTGTTTTCATCTCTGCGCTGAAACGGTTCGTTAGCCCTACAGCTAAGACAGAACCATCTAAACCCCTCTATATTCATATTTATATAATAACGTTATGTATCCTGCAGCGAGGGCCAATCACCTAACCCAGCATCTAGGGTATAACGATGTTACTCATTATTATAATAGATGGCGTGGCTGTGAACCTCTGGTTGTCTGTTTGATGGAGATATTCACATACCCCAAGTTATCAATTAAATAATCTGCCGTTGTATTCCCCACTGTCCTCCCTCATGTGCACAGAGGAGCACCATGGCCAAGTGGGGGAAGTTTCTCCTGAGAAATGTGCTCCGCCACACAGATGCTCATAACAAGGTGTGTGACAGACCGAGACAGAGACTGTCTCTGGTCCAGCGAGTGTGTGATTAAGGTTAATAGCTGTCTGTGAAGCAGTCGTTAATAGCGTGCCTTTGTGCTGTGCGTCAGATCCAAGAGGAGAAGGAGATGTGGAAGATGAGGGGCAGCCAGACGCAGACACCAGAGGTGTCGACAAGAGAAGCTCAAAGGTCTGATGACAAGGACTGTATAAGTGCAAATGTACCCCCTCCTTCACCTCTGTCAGATAAACGTCCAACATTTGTGTTCGACCATTTGAACACTGTTTACTGTGTCTGTGTTTTCAGGGGGAACATGCACTGTGATCGAGTGTCCGACTGTCCCAAGTCCCGCCCCTCTGAGCACGACGACAGGGCAGCGCGCTACTGGTCCCGCAAACTGTATGAATTTGAGGCCAACGATCCTGACAGGTACGCCTCTAAACCCATCAGACCTGGGGCCAGAGCGGGGCACTGCCCCCAGCACTGAGGATGTTTGACACCCTGCCAAGAGATACTGAGTTTGAGCTCCGATGTGTGCTGCCTACCTTTATAGGCATTAATCAGCAGGACGCTCAACCCTGCCTGCTCCTTAATGTCGAGCATCTGGGATCCCTGTCAGACGTTTTGGCTACAGTGTTCTGCTAAATGATTTGCTAGACTTAGTGACCGGTCTGAAGTCATTACAAACGTGTGGTGGGTACGCGGGTTAACAAACATTCAATCCTTCTTCAAACCACAGGTGGGGACACAGCGGCTTTAAGGAACTCTACCCCGAGGAATTCTCCAGTGACAGGTGAAGAACGGGTTTTAACCTCTTAACTATCCTCCTCCCATCGTCCCATCCTTATCATCCGTATTTATTGTTTGTTTGTGTGTGTGTGTGTGTGTGTGTGTGTGTGTGGTTTCAGCGAGGGGGAGGACGGAGACCGCAGGAGGAAGAAGATCAAGAGAGAGCTGTCCGTCTCCAAGCGCTCCAAGAAGTCCAAAGAGAAGAAGAAAAAGAAGAAGAAGAAGAAAAAGGAGGAGGAGGAGGAAGAGGAGGGCAAGAGGAAGAAGGCGGACGTCTCAAGCAGCAGCGAGGCTCCGTCCACCAGGAGCAAAGAGAGGAGGAAAAGCAGTAAAAGCAAGCATCACAAAGGGAAGAGGCGGAGGAGGAGCAGGAGGAGAGACACGGGGGAGAGCAGCTCACAGGGGATGGGCGAGGAGCTGGACAGGGAGAGACGGGCGCGCTGCGGGAAGAAGAGGAAACACGACGCTCACAGAGACACGGACTCCGGGCCTGACGGCGGGAGGAAGAAGAGGGGGAGGGGCAGCGGGAGGAAGGACTGGAAGGAGCCGGCTGAGGGGAACTCGGACGACAGCTCTGCTGATTGAAACGTTCTCTCTTGCGCGCACGCACACACACGCACACACACACAGACATGCACTTGTGCACACATACATGCGTGCGCACACACATGCATACATACACACACACATGCGCGCACACACACACACACGTATCTCTGGTAATGACTAGAACAACGCTTGTATTTGATGTGTTGATTGCCCCATTAGCACAAGTGTGTGTGTGTGTGTGTGTGTGTGTGTGTGTGTGTGTGTGTGTGTGTGTGTGTGTGTGTGTGTGTGTGT
>JAOPUD010000055.1:9845498-9855674 GCA_027122715.1 Trisopterus minutus
GGCCCCCCCCCCCCCCCCCATCCTCCACCTTAATCTCCAATACAGCTTTCACTTCAATATATCACAACACTCGTTCAATTCCTTCTCTCTCTCCATTCTCCTGTTTGCAGGCCTCAATAACCCACAAGCCCCTTATACGAAGTGAAAAGGATAAATAATTCTTCAGCACCGCACCACCGTAGCCACAGGACATGTTCTGTCCAGTTATTATCCATCACCCTGCCAAGCGTCCCGGCCCCCAGGCTTCCAGGGGAGACGGCGGGGGGCCGGGCCGGCTATAGGAGGCAGCCCTCCTCCACGCCTGCCAACCCGGATACCGGCAATGCTGCTGTCTGACAACAAGAGAGAACTGAAGTCTCTCTCTCGCTCTCTCTCTCTCTACCTCCGTCTTGCTGGCTTGGTCTCTCTCTCTCTCTACCTCCCTCTTTGTCTCTCTCTCTCTAGCTCGCTACCTCCCTCTTGTGCTCTCTCCCTCTCCCTCTTGCTCTCTCCCTCCCGCCCCTGTTCTCTACTGTCTCCCGGTAGTTGTGTTGCGGCCTGTCAGTCCTGCGGTGAAGACGCAGAATGACTGGCGTGAAAGCAATACGTTCCGACAGCTGAGGGAGGAGATGAATACCGCGGCGTTCCGTACACAGGAAAACAAACCCCTGGTTGGTTTAGCGTACAGAAACAAATATTCTTTGAGACCAAAGACCCCGGGTACAGAGAGACGCAGACAAGGCGGGACTGAGCATGAAGAGGAAAAAAGTTGACTCCACTTTGTTCAAGCGTTTTTCCTCTCCTTCTTCTTCTACTACTACTACTACTTCTACGTAGTCGTAGTCGCACGCTTCTCCCGCTTGTCCACAGATCCACCGCGTTAACCTACGTTGTCAAAAGAATTTCCTCGATGTGATGTACACAACACACACACAGCTCCTGTTCTGGATAAAAGCAACTGCTATTGTGTTGATGTATGGGGCGAGAGAGAGTGAGAGAGGGAGAGCGGGAGCGAGACAGAGACGGTGAGAGAGAGCGACAAAGCATTATAGAGAAAGAGGGAGAGGTGGACTTTAATGCACATGACAAGGTGTCCCGTCCCATTAGAGTCGACGGAGGAGATTACCTCGTTGAGGGTGGCGGAGAAAACAGCTCGAGGTGATGGCGGGGAATCAGTGGTCAATGGCTGCGTATACAGCCCCCCGGTCGGCAGCATGGACCCCCCCGAGGGGAAGCCAGAGGGCAGATAGGACCATAGTATCACCCAGGAGGCCTTATAAAATATACAGGAAATACAATCCACTGCCGCTAAATGCGCCCTCGTGTTTCAACTCACTGACTTTACTAATTATCTTCTGAAAGCGTCCGGCTGGAGTCGGGGTAGAATGGGACAATGCGGGCCGGTAAGTCTTTTGCGACTTGTTCAGGGTTAAATGAGATCAACTTTAGTGTTTGCGGGAAAATGTTTTTGGAATGGATCGTCGGTTGCGTCGACGTTTCCAAACAAAACACGTGGGCGGTAAAAAAAAAAAATCTACAAACGGCTTATTTCCCAACCGATAAATGAAACAAATTTCAGCTTATAAAAGAGTGCGCTCAGCATCGCAGGTCTCCATGTTTTCTTTGAGGAGGCTTATCGACTGGGGAACCCGGGCACGTTTGTATACGCATGAAAGGGGAATGAAACAGGAGATAAAATACACCAGCATCCATGTCTCATGTAAAAAAAAAATCTCTATAATAATTCACTTCTTTCCTGAACTTCCGGGTGGCAAGACAAAAAAAGGCCGGGTCACGCGCTGGTCAAAAGGAGGTTCTCCGTGATTGGTTCTCGGGTGTTTTAGACCCGGTGTAGTGGGCGGGTAGCGTCACACTCCATCTCTCACATATAAAAGAGGGGCCGTCTCAATGTCACCATGACTCAGCAGCGGTGGACCGCGACGGCCATTTTGATCAAGAAGAAGCAACATGAAGGGCTGCTGGGAGGTGTAGAATGACCCGCGAACAGAGAGCGTGACCGGGAGGAGCCCCGTCTCAGCGTATCAACACCGGCTCCATTACCATGTAGCACAACAATTACTCTGATGCTCGCGCACCCGTGTCCCAGCTTTGATTAACGACACCAGTTAGACACCAGATAGTGCGCTGGTGCTCACAGTGGGCCCACTTCACCTGCACACACAGCGCCCGCTTCTTCCCAAAAAGAACACGACAATCTTCCACATCGCTTTGTGCATTGTAATGTTATTTAGATATTGTATGTGTATTGTAACTGATCTGCATGCTATATCAGTAGATCACTATTTGTTTGCTTTAATTTGTCCTTCAAAACTGTTTTATAAACTCTGAACAAAGCTAATGAACAAATTGTTACCTTGCTCAAAGTAATCACAGCCAATCAATGGGCAGTATAAGCAGAACCCAACGGCCCTAATGAAATGAATGGCAATCATTCATTGGAAATGCTTGACCCTGTGTTAAAGCACTGTGTTCTGCTCACAAAGAGTAATCACATTGGATCTCACCGTGAACGTGCACACTTGCCGTTGAACCAAATCTTCGAAGCCCATTGAAGACGCAAGCGACCCTAAGACGTAACTTAGGACGACAAGACGGGCATTTTCACTAATCCACTACAATGACCATTCCTAATGAACATAACTCCCCCTCCGTCATGTCCCTAACTACATCGATCTCCTTGGTTATAGAGAAGATGGTTTCAGGGAAATAATTGCTGGTAGGAACGGTTCAATTGAGTAATTTGCTTTTTTATTAGCTTTCACAAACCTTTGACATTTGAGGTCAAGTGAAAGACGCATAGACTGTGAGTCGGCCAATCAATACTCATGAATCTGAGTCCGGGAGGCAAGGTTACTAGCAAGGGAGGCCGGAGCTCGAGGAACACACAATGGATCATGAAACCCCTATCTCAGCGACAATTAAGCCTGTGTGTTTCCAGTGGTGTGGAAACAGATGACGAAGTAGCAACACCACGGCGTGGGCACGGATAATAAAATCCCCATCTCTCCCCCTCTCTCCTCAGAGAGAGACAGGCAGATTGTTGTTGTGGTAGTGGGGGCTCCTGGAAGCTGAAGTGAAGCATTCTGGGTCAGATGAAGACGCTGTGTAAACGCACCGTTAGACATGTCGTAGTAATGTGACCTACGGTGTTCACGACGAGCAAAGTGGCACTTTACGCGACAAGTCAGCCAGCACCAAATTGGATTTGGCCAATACCAATATATGATATGAAAGCTTTCTGGTTTGCATCCTGATAGCCGAACATGGTTTATCACGTAAACACGGACTACATGGTGTATACGCCATCCTGCTGAAATCTGGATAATAGCAGTGTGCACGGTGCAGAGAGAAAGAGCCGTGAATCACCGCCATGAGACTAAATGCTGCATTTGATAATAGATGCCAGCGCCAGCCAGATTTCA
Organism: Trisopterus minutus; assembly: GCA_027122715.1. Classification (NCBI taxonomy): domain Eukaryota; kingdom Metazoa; phylum Chordata; class Actinopteri; order Gadiformes; family Gadidae; genus Trisopterus; species Trisopterus minutus. The sequence goes on from JAOPUD010000055.1 coordinate 9,848,921, forward strand.
TTATATGACAAAAAGACATGTAAACATAGAAATGACCTGGGGAATCGCAACTTCATGATTGGAGCCACAAACACATTTTAGGAGACAACGTAACTAGCAAACATGTGGTTTGATGAACAATAGATTGCGGGTTTCTGTCAACACGTCATCTTATTTGTCTAATTGGGCTCAGACTTCATTACAATACTCCCAAAGCAGGCAGTTCATCCTCTTAACTCTAGAAAACCCCCCATACTAGGTCCTCGCTTACTAAACAGCTCCCAACTCAAGATGAGACATTATTCTACAAGCAATGACATATCATTAAATCCCCCAATGCAGAGAGCTTAGGCAAAGTAGGAGGAAATACACATTTTAGCTACAGGATAAACATAATAATTAATTTTACAAATGATGGATTGTTGTATCGGATTTCTGTTCATCCTCGCGGTTATTGGATTATTTTTTTAGGAGGCAGAGTGAAGTTTTGTAATCAAATGAGAATTTTGATCATGTTGATTGATTGATGACACGAAAAACAACGTTTTTAATCAAAGCTATAAGGGTAAGCCTTGATTCAGAAATTAAATATTACATTTTATATTCTAAAGGAGTTCATTACCAAGAAAACCCTGATGCATGTAGTCATTGGTTTTCCAAAATCAGCATAGCTATCTATCTATCTATCTATCTGTTTATCCATCTATCTATCTATCTATCTCTAGCTATCTGTCTATGATCTGAAATCCAACACTTCTGTGTGCATTCCTGATGTGCACCGAAATTGCATGAGAGGATTAAATGTCCCATTCCTGTAATTCCCTCAAGATGCTTTTATAATGTGCTTATAGAGATTATGTGTGTAATCTTTCCAGAGGCAGGCCTAGAGTGCTCCTCCGGCCACATCCACCAGTTATCCAGTTATTGTGTACACTCAACCTGTCAACATTACTCGTCACACGTCCGCTCCTTATCTGTGACACTAGTGCCCTATAGTTTCCTTTATTCTGTACATTTTACAGTTTTACAGTTATGGCTCCTTCATCGATTTGCAATCATTTTTATGTCTGAAATAATGTGCCGTTTTCTTTGCTGCTTGGCTAAATCCTGCCATTGTGGGGGATATAAACCAACAGGAAGGTTTGAACGTGATACATAAAGGTTTCAGATCTGCCTCATTTGCCCTATTGAGCTTTACCCTGAGATTGTGAATCTGGTCCTTTGTAAGTAAGTGATTTCACGCTCAGGAGAGTCCTATACAAACACATAGAGGGTAATCTGTATCTCCAGGAAAAACACATTCATTACTAGGGAGGGCTTGCCCACATAAATCACACTTTGTTCCCTTACTGTTGCTCTGTAATCATCTTGTGTTGTGGAAGTCTAGTGTAAATCTGTATCGGCATAGCAACAAATCACACATGTTTCTGCTCTGTCTTGGTGGAATTATTACACCGGTATATATACTTGTGTGTACCGTTCGTATCCAGGATTTTTCTTTTTTGTCTCATTAAAATAAGCATCAGAAGATGGATACCCCGTTTGAAGTCAGACTTGGGGAGACCAGGGTTCACTGTAAAATAAAATCATATCCCTTTTCATACCTTAGACACATCAGGAGTGAAGTGGAGATGCCTTCAGAGGCAAAAAAAAACCGCCTTCTTTCAATCTGACGAAAAATAACTGTCACTGTCCATCAAATATCACTTTGAATATTGAAAGTCGACTTTTTTTCAAATTTTCTATAAACACACGGGGAGAAGAAGAAAATAAGTACTTCTAAAGCCTCATCTTCAACTTAAAGATCAGTGAGAGACCTTGAAGTCCCTTATTTCCCAGAGAAAAGCATATGGCACAATCTCGCAGGATGAATGTGACAACCTGTCGATGAACAATGGATGGAACTAACCGGGAATCAGACGAGCCGGGGTTTTCTTCCCTGGGAGACTAGTGTCAGAGTCCTGCCCTGCTGTCACTGTGACAGCCTGTGAAAAGCTCTGAAGGAACAAAGTGGCCCCACAGAACCGCGGATCGCAGGCCGGATCAGAAAAGGATATTCAAGAGAAACACAACAAAGACCCCAAAAAGGCTTCAAATGTTTCCTGCTTTAATCAAATCCTCAAGTGTTTTTATTGGGAGATATTTCTGCTATTTGGATTTGTTTTTGAGGGGTTTAAAATTGCTGGATGCCGTAATCAGCTTTGTCTGTCAGAAAATAATATGAATGAAACAAAACTGTTGAACCGCAGAGCGACGAGATGTAATCAAATCAGTTATTGTATGCTATGGGAGGAATACAAAGGGAGAGACTTTGATTCTGTTCTGTATTCATCATTACCTCCTCCCTCACATGAACAAAACAGGATGAAGCCACTGGATTTGGCAGTAAAAAACTAAACGCAAAACGAAGATAAAATCGCACAAAAATGACCTGAAATCTCACTCATTTTTGAAGAGCTCTAAAACACGCTTTAATGTTTATCAAACCTAACCCAAGCTTTGTAAGCCCCTAAAAACAAACCGTTAACTGTTTATATGTTTATTGGCATATCCTTTACCAGGGAAATACCAATAGAGCATTCAGTATGTGCCAAAAGTGGATTTCAACGATCCAATCAAAGCTTGTTTGCGAGACAGCCTGGAGTGTGTGGCCCAAGTTTAATTGAGCAACAACTTTTATGCTCTTCCGAGTCAGTCCACCTCAATTCAAATCCACCCCAGGCTCCTGAGATATTTTCACTCATAAAAGATGCAGCATCTGAGTTCTCTGAGCTCTCAATGATTACCAACCCTGGCGTTTTAGTAGAAACCTGTCTGACTCTGTCTTCACATGCATTCTCTGTAGGACTGTGGGTTCATAATGGTTTATTAATTCAGCAATGAGTGGGAAGGATAGTGTAGTGGCTATTGGTTTCAATCCCCATGTCAAAAGTCTACCTGAAGGCATCTTTGCAAATACTAGCTGATCCATACAGACATGTATCTCATTTTACGTTAGTTGTTGCGGATAAAAACGTAGTCACAAGTAGATTGAATCATAATGAAATAAAATGACATACATAGTTAATTGGCCAGCCGATATCAAAAATGATAAAAACAAAATTTATTGTTATTAGAATAATATATATTATTATGACATTGTTCAAATGCCTCATACCACATATAAAACGGTTAGATTGAAGGTTATTCTGTTTTCCTTACAACTTATTGATACATTTTTCAATAGACAAAATATGACAATTTGCCTGAAAGAACGATGAATGGAATGTGAGCTTGGAGGTTATTCTTACACTCAAATGTTACCTTTGAAAATAAAACAAATATTACATATTCTGAAAATCCATCAATAGTAATCAGTCCTCATATCTATATCCTGAATTTAGTAGTTTAGTTATATCCTGAACTTGCATGTTCAAATCTGATTAAAGTTGCAACATTTCAACTAGCTTGTATCTTAAAGAAACCTGAACATATCTGTAGTAGTAGTCAATACCAACCCATGCTGATTTAAATCCTGTCAGCAATAAAATCACATTGGATAAGTAATATAGTCTACAAATACAAAATGCCAGCCCATATCTGTCTTTGTTTACAAGAATCGTGCTATTGGCACTCCTTATACGCTACATCGCACATCACACTGCCGGTTTGAGTGGACAGAAGACTTATCTGTTTTTTTGACTTCGGAAAGTTTTCCCAATTCATACGAGGAGGGGCTCAATCGTATGCAAAGTGACTTCAAACAAAATAAAAAACAGCCAAATTATTTTCATGAATGCCCTTATCATTTCCTCTCAAGCTACATCATTCGTGCGGCTCTCAAACCTGATCATAAACGCAGTCGCTCAAGCATGGATTTCTGTGTGTACTATTGACTCTGCAAGGTCTTTGAACTCCGCCTTCGTTCTCACAGGGAAGACGAATTTCCAGGACCGTCTCCTTGCTACACTTGACAGCTGTATACATTTGCACTATGCTAGCACGGTTCAGGGTAACGCTATCCATAATGGATCTGTGGTGGTGCAAGGTGGAGCACGTCACCTAGATTCACCGGTGACAGTTGGACTATGAAATGAAAGGGGACCAACCCTGAATATTCAGGGGTTGGTTTTAAGTGCCAATGCCTTTCCATCAAGCCTTCAAGGGACCACTTATGAAAAGTATTTTTTTGCCCTCAGTGCTCAGAGTTCATTTGTCATTCATGTTAATACAATATTTACATGCCCTTGTTCTTTGATCTAAATAACACATTCCAAACTGTTTTTCAGCTCACGAGAAATCGTGAGTGCCTTAACCCTACCATCGTAGCCTTGTTTTCTCACATTGTCATGGATAGCTTCTGGTAAAGCTGATTGGCCCATGCTGAATCTTCAAATATTGCTTAATATTGCAAAAATTGCCTTCCTGGAGAATATTAGATTTTCTTGTGAGAACGATAGCTTCGACTACTGCCAATGTCAGTCCACACACTGAGGTCTGTTGTGCTGCACTGGGAAGGATTTGGACCGAAATGAAAAGCCAGGCGGAGGCATTCTTTATTTTAGCATTTAAACACTTGTTGGCAGTTGATGGCTATCCGCAAATTTAATATTGAACCGCTGCCTTTGGGCATCTCAGACACTTAACACTGCACACACAGCTCGCTCTGGCACAAACAATGACATGCTTTGGGTAATCTCTGGAACACATTTCCATGCCGTTTCTGCATTTTGTGTTGTTGATATTTCTAGTCACTACTTCTGGTACAAATTAACAATGTCATGGTTCCAGTTTTTAGATTTTATACATTTTTATAAAAGTACTAAATAGTTTAGCAAAATGAACCACCTTGTGTTTTTTGAATACGCAAAATAAAAACATACAAACTTACAAATATTATAAAATGACTTATATATAATATTACGTTTATTCATAATACTATATATCTCTACTCTCCCAGTCTACTCTCCCGATGTCCTCTTGTGTCTGAGCTGGTGTCTCACCCCGGTCTCTGTGCTAGTGTCTCAGTCGTAGCCAGTTAGCATGCTAATGGCCTCCTTTCCCTTTATTACCGCGATTCTGAAAGGGCAAGGCGATTCAAATCAGCCTCTTCCTCGAGGGCCTACACTCCAAAGTTTCCACGAAGTCTCAGAAAAACGTCCTGGACCCAACGCTAATAACACTTTGAGCGAACAGCTCACATATCGCGGTCTTTCTACAAGCCATCTCCTCCTCCTCAATCGGTCCTGTTGCAGGACATTAATTAAATACTCTGCCAGTGGATTTTTGCGGTGCCATTTGCAGGCCGGCTACCTTCCCCAAGTCACGGCTGCGGTTGAAGGGCCCCGGCGTCTCCCAGTCAGACGCTAAGGGGCCCTGGAGAGACGAGTTGGGCAACAGACGGGGAAGGTGAGGTGAACCGTCCTCAGCGCGTCACTTGCGGTAATTGCATCCACTTGATTAATTGAAGTCAACGTGCCGCCGTCTCCTAGCTTGAAATGCGCCGTGCCTGCAATGGAGGGGTCAGCCCGCTCCCATATATTCACCTGAAGGAGACTGAGACGTTTCCACAGCCATGATTTAATTAGCGCAGGGGGGCAGGTGTGTATATTTAAAGATAAAATCGATTAGTTACGACTGGAGGGCACATTGTTAGCCACTTTGCTAGCCACGTTGTTTACCAGTGCTGTTGTGAAAATGAGCAGCAGGTAAAATGGGGGGTCAATAATAACCTAAATTAAAAACTAGGTTTTAATTTGAAAGCAAATTGCCACACATTTTTTGTAACTTGGTTTTAGATTTTTTTTTTTTCTTTCTTTTTCTCTCCTGATTGTTCCAAACAATCCAATTATCACAACTGTTTATCCCGGTCCGGAGGGACGCGGTTCACCTTGGTCATGTCGGTAGCCATGATTAGGGAAACTATTGATCCGTGTTTGTGGATAACTTCTCTCGATCGTGAAACGACTTTGTGTCTTAAATTCTGCTGTGGATAGATGCGTGCACTTAGAGGGCTATTAAATCGACTAATAAATCAACCGGCTCTATGGTTTCATTGGTATTCTTATGGCCTATTATCCTCGGCAAACCTCACTGGGCTATGTTAAAGAGCTCTTGCTGTTTACTTCCTGAAAGAAAGTGGAAGCGAACCACAGGTTAAGAGCGACGAATGGAAACACAAACGTCAGGCGGATGGAAGTGTACATTTTCATCTAGTTTCGGAGGATATTTACGTGTTACAAAGAACTCGCGTGACAATAAAGTCAGCTGTTTTGTCATGTTGCGTTACTGGAAATACCACGGCGGAAAAAAAACATGAAACAGAGGGATACACAAACCAACAAAGGAACTGGAGGTTTAGTCATTAGCAGCAGAAGAAAGCCTTTCATCCTGTGAATTAGACCATTACACTTCTCTCTGATGGCTTTCTCATGGGATGGGTCGATACCCAGCTACTCAGTCCTTCGTTCCTCCCGGCGTGTCCATACATTATCTATTTTTCCTCACAATTATATTATTATACCGTCAAAAAAAGTAGTGCGGCGCTCCCCCCCACAGGCAGCAGTCTGTGAGAGGAGTGGTGCGGCGGCGTGCGTATTCCCCAGCGGCGCGGCGGCCCCCTGTCACCACCGAGCCGCTCACGCAGTCCCTTGCATCCCCCTCTCCCCCTCTTCCACATGAAACGGGCAGCACTGGGTTGGGAGGTTGGCTGTGAGCAAACTGAGCGTGTGTGTGTGTGTGTGTGTGTGTGTGTGTGTGTGTGTGTGTGTGTGTGTGTGTGTGTGTGTGTGTGTGT
>JAOPUD010000055.1:9890630-9901543 GCA_027122715.1 Trisopterus minutus
TGTGTGTGTGTGTGTGTGTGTGTGTGTGTGTGTGTGTGTGTGTGTGTGTGTGTGTGTGTGTGTGTGCATGTGTTTGGTGTGCGTGTGTGTGCGTGTGCGTGTGTATCTGCGTGTGCGTGTGTCTGTGTGTGTGTGTGTGAGAGAGTGAGTGAGTGTGTGTGTGTGATGCACATGTGTGTGATATGGGATATGTGTGTGTGTGTTTGACGCATACGTGTGTGTGTGATGATGCATGTGTGTGTTCACCTGCCACCCGTCTCGGTGCCGTGTGCTTTCTGTTTTCTAATGTTTCCCCATGCAGCTGCCAACACCTTGAATCAAGGAGAGCCCCGTCTTTGAAACCCCTTGTACACGGAAATGAAAGTCCCCCTGTAATTCCAACAGACGCACGGACTGACAGAGTCGGAATTTAAATGAGCCCATTTAAACAAACCTCCCATGGAACCCGGCCTGTGTTCTGCTGCCATCGGCAGCTGTCCCGCGGGTCTGTCTCCGGGTTAAATCCTCCGGAGCGGTCCCTTCGTCCGCCCGGCCATCACGGCGTGTCTCAAAGGCTCAGCGACAGACCCGGATAATAGACGAACGCATCACAGTTACGCTGTTCCATTCTGCAGCGATATCTCTTATTAATCGTGTTAGTCGGGAGCCACAAGTATCCCGAAAACGATGTTACGCCGAGGTTAGACAGCCGATCGCCGCTCGCACGGCCTTGTTATTTCTGCTACATAATAGTTTCATGGAAATGGCATTGGACGGCCGAGAGATGAAACGTAACCCGAGTCCACATTCTGTGGTCCATTAAAGAATGATTACGACGAGGCATCAGAGCACTAAAGAGTGAGAGGGTTACTGTCAATGACGTAGCCCTGCTATACAGGGAGCAGGGAGCAGCAGCACCGAGCCTGGGCCTGCTTTGATATTGTACGCACACAAAGACCAGCCTCCGTAGCTATCTGTCCAAACACCGGCCTCCTCCCTGCTGCCGTTCTGTGGTATGCTGGTTGACGGATATCTTATACTGCAATTATAGACAAGTATTATCCACTGGGGCGCCATAGCGCTGGGAGTCAACGGTAAATAACAAAAAGGTGGGAGAAAAACAAGATACTCCGTTTCAACGGGATAATTGACAACACCAAGTCGTATTGGTGTTATTTTTCTTCATCCAGGCGGCATATGTGGCTCAAGAGGTAGAGTGGGTTGGCTGGTAACCTGAAGGTTGCTAGTTTGAATATAAGCGCTTTGAGTGGCCACTGGTTAGGAAAACACTATATTAATGCAGTCCATTACTCCCATCATGAAGGTTACTTAAAGTAGACGCCAGTACGAGCAGGGTGGTGATTAAGAGAGGCCGTGCTCAGGTAACGAGAGGCTGCATCTGCTGAAGGAGTAGATGGCGTCCCATTACTGATTCCCACTGTACAGTAGTCACGTCTGACCAGAAGTCCCTGGTCAGACATGAGCAGTCAGTTGGAGAACAAAGCGAGTGAAGACATCCCTCATACTGCCCTACATCTTCATAGGCGATCCCTTGGTGCCTTGTAAGGTAATGAGCCCAGCTTTATTTTTTGCACATAATATGATAATCTGAAAATGTTTTATAAAATGTATAGACCCGCTCTGGTATGCGAGATGAATACTGGAGAGAGTTGAAAACACAATTGTAATAAAAACTACACATAAAAGACATAAACCTTATTGTTCATGACTTAATCTAAATTCATTTGTAATTAAATATAGTATAGTAGCCCACAGATGGAGATATGCATAACTAGATATTACAATTGTGTTATAAATAACACATTTGAAAAAGGTAGGAATTCAAATGGTTTCACTGTAAAAGTCCCGTTTAGTTTAGCTTCCTCAAATCCTAGCATCACAAATGTCCCAATAAAAAAGACGCAGCCTGGTACTACTCATGTTTCATCTCCAGGGGAAAAACATTTCTGGAAGTTTTCCGATAGGCGCTACCTAGCACTGGGATGCTAACGAGTGCGGCTGTGCACCTAGCGCGCCGCGACCTCAGGGCAGTAGCCGTCTCCAGGGGCCCCCGTGAACGATGGCCCCTGTAGTACAGAGAGAGAATCCTTTCAGGGAATCTTCCAGCCGGGTAAAGCCGGCAGGGAGCCCACCGGGAGCGCAATTAGGTGACACATCGCCACTAAAAGACGTGGGAACAGACGAAGAAGGGTGAAAACCTTGGCTAATGTCAGCAGGGAGAAGGAAGTAGAGGGAAGAAAAGGGAGGGGGGGAAAAAGGCAAAACGAGGTCGTGATCATTATTCCTGGATTAAGAAGGAGCAAGGGAAGGAGAGATAGGGCTGTAGAGGAGGAGAGAGCGAGACAGAGTGAAAGGGAGCTAGCGAAAGAGAAAAAGAGCGAGAGAAAGAGAAAAATAAAGGAGGAGGAGAGTGGCGAGGCAGAGAGGTTATAGCGAGTCAGTGCCATCCTTTTTAAGCAACTTAAAGATAATCAATCTGAATCTCAATTTCAAAGACATTTCAATCAGCCGTTGAGAGCGAGCCTTAAATTGGTCTGCATTAGGGAATACTGTTCCACAATGGCCTTACTCGCTCTCTCTCCCCTCTCTCTCTCTCGCTCTCCTTTTCTCTCTCTCTCTCTCACTCATGTGAAGGTACTAAATATATATTTCTGTTCACAGAAACCATTCCCCCTCGGTAATGCAAGTTACGCAATGTTCATGGGATCGTATTTAGTCTAATAATATGAATAAAGAGGAACAGTTCTGTGCGTCTGAAACAGGCCGCTCTGAACATTTTGTCTTTCTGCCTCAGAAGAATATGGCTCTCCAGTATTCCGCCATTGTAAATCTGATGAATTCCTAACAGGAGGGCGTAGCAGTGGTTTAGTGGTCGGACTGTAGTACAATTCATACATAATCCACTTTAGAGAATCCATTACACAGCCGGTGGCCACAGATCACAGAGGGCACAGAGGCCAGGGTGGAAAGGCAAACCGTTCTCCTGGCAGATGGAGATACTCTCCTCTCAGATGTCCCCCCGTTAGAGACTCAACATCTCCCAGCCCTGGAACTGGCCTGCGTGGTAGATCATGTTTTAATGGCGATGGTGGTGACAGCCGTGCCCTAATTCAATCCCCTCAGCCCAGGATGAAGCCATTCCAAGCCGTCTTATAATGAATGTGTGCCATCACACATGCATCTATTTACTCTATGCATCTACAGTACATGTATACGTTTAGGTATTTATCCTCTCTGTCTTGACATCATCCAAAGACAATATCCAATATGTCTATCCCTGGTGACGTGTTGACAGCAAGAATGTATTAGTGTTATTCTACATCATTGAGACAACGTTTTTTTTGTAAATCTTATTTTAGCGTTGCCAACCACAAATTAGAAAGGTTTGCTTAGCTAAATTATAGTTTGCATTCACGGAAAATGTGTCAACTTGAATCGCCAATTAGACACACATTGCCAGTTAAAATACTCTCCCTGCATTAGCTAAACTGTGCTTCCCACTGCCCTAAACTCATTACAGAAGTCGCCTGTACGGAGTCAGCATGTCTAGTAGTACCTGTAGCTAATCTTCCTGCTCCATCCATCTGTCAGACACAGCGGCCCTGCCTCGCCCCATTTCAATCACGCCTCTAACGAGAGCCGCAGCCGCCGCCGGTACAAAGCTCCGGCAGAAATCAGTTGTCTGGCCTTCGAGAGACACCGAGGGAAGGAGGGAGGTGGGGGGGGGTTAGGGGGCACCGGATCACTCCTGCTGCTACGACGATACTCCCACCTACACTGAACTGCCACTGAGCACTCTCTCCCTCAGTCTACAAATCCTCAGACTCTCACGACAATTCCAATGCTAATGCCAATTAAGAAACTAGTCGACTCCACACCGACATACACAAAGAATCCCTTTTTTTCCCTGCCTGCTGGCGGTGGGTAGATTCGTCATTATCGCTGGAAATGCCGATCTGTTTCTCTTGACGGGGGATTGGCTCAACAGCCTCTCCGGGGCTCGACGATGGAGATCTCAGGGCAGCGTGTGTGTGTCTGCGCGTTGTGGAGGAAGTCGTGTGCGGCGCGGTGTTGAACGCCCACCGCGGGCACGGAGGAAACGTGTAGAGGAGCACAGTGTGACGGAGGCCTCCCTGCCGCGTTCTAACATGTTCTGGGCAACAGCCGGGTGATGAATCCATTAGCGGGCCGAGTCATTAGTGGGATGTCATCGCAGACAAGGGACACAGTGACACAACGACGACGCTTTCTCAAACCACATCCTAATAAATAAAGCGGTGACCTTTCTTTCGGTTTTCCCACGGTGTTTAATTACACGCCGTTATGAGTTTGTGAATTTTAAAGCATTGTTGGTATTATTATGTGTCATTGAAAATGATCCATGAACGACTGTCTGTCTCGCTCTATGGGGTATTTTACCGCCGAGAATATTTTACCCGTTATCACTGGTATTTTAATGTGTGAGCTTTTTGGAGCAGCCACCAGAAAAACATTGGCAGTTTGTCAAACTTGTTGCCAGTATTTGCTTTTATTTTCTAAGCTACAAAGGTTTAATTATCTAATGAAATGTCTGGGGTTGAATACTAAATAAATAACAATGTACTTATACCCAATAAAAAATATTGGCTGGAGAATTGATCTATTACTAACTAGTTGGTGGTCTCGCTTAAAACACTGAATTAAACTAAACACAGCCCGGAAAGACACATAACAATTATTATTAATCTCCATTCTTTGTTAGAGAGCCACAATTTATTACAAGACAAAAACCCAATTCTGTGTTTTTTACTCAATTATCAGGCCACTGTCGGTAAGCTATGGAAGCTCTCTGCATACTAATTCTCAACTTGCCATCCTCGAGAACATGTGCATGATAATGGATGCAGTGTTACCTCCTGCCCAAGGCTGTGGTGAGCTGTACGATACTGAAGGGTTACATCGGGGTTTAAAGCTTCAAATAAATAGGAATCAAACGCACACTGCCAACCCGCCACCGGGACAACAATTAGTGAAATTTGTCATCTCTTAAAGCAGTGCGGCGTGTTCCCTGGGGAAGTCAATAGGTTGTGACGATAAATGCTGAAGCCCACCAGCATCATTACTATATGTAGTAGTTAGCGTAAATCCGGATTCAACGAAATATCCAACATGATGGCACCGACTGAGTTGTTCATAACCGGCGGTTAAGTTATACAGCGCATAACCATAAATGGTTACTAAGCGACATCCCTCATGTTGCTAAGCAGGCACATGCATGTTGATTCCGAGTCAGTGACACAATGCAAGAGCTGCATCAGTTTTTTGTTGTTTCGGAAAGGGAGGATTTTCATCGGAGCTCGCCAAAAGGGCTTTCGGAGGATATTGTCAGCTTACTGTACCAACAGTAAGCAGTCCTGCTTTGTGCGTACATGGAATTCAGCTAGAGACATTTTTTCCTCGAGGAACCCGGGTTACTTAAGGTGTGCTTGTAAGGCAGGATTCTTTTTGGGGCAGAATGGTCCATGGTGAGATGCATACAAAAGTCACTCTGAACTCACCCTGACCTTCCTATTCAGCACCATGTTCATTGTTGCGTGAGATATACTTCCACCGGTAGCTTTTGTCGGTCCTCTCACAACACAATGAGACATTGTGCTAAGACATAGCCTTAAAATAAAGTTGACAGACATAAATGGCTGCACATTCAGCTAATTGGATTTGCTAAGGGACAACGCAACGAAACGAAAGCCAACGAAAAAAGCAATAAGCAGGCTGAGTCCTGTGCCATTCAGAGAAAGATTTAGTCCACAGAATGACCTGGGTGTATTACCACCAGTATCCACTAGGTGAGGCCCCCTCAGGCCTTGACAGGAAAACAGGTACCCCTGCCAAAGGAATTACATTGTCTTTCGGCCTGGGTGTGATCTTTGAGAACAGATACTGGTAGCCAGTGCAGGATAAATGCTAATGAGGGTTTAGCTATCTACTTTGCGTTGAGCGCATTATTGTGTACAATGAATAACCTTCGCCATCTGTGGACGCGTTGCCCAGGGGCTCTCTGTCCATCACGGGTGGTTAACAAACCTAAACCGCCGTGGAGACAAGCAAAACACTTTAATTACACTAAATGGAAAACATATTTCCTCCCCACATCTCTTCTGTGTCGTTCATTAAAAAATGGGGGCGTCTTTTTTATTTTTCTTCTGTCGTTTATGCGGTTTATAACTATTCTAACTATTTTCAGCACCGTCACGACAGATGGAGACTTTATCGTCGTTCTATAAAAAGACCTCACGGGGAAATTGTGGATGGAGAAATCTCTGGCTAAATTACAAGCAGGAACATTTGCTGGCACTTGCCTCCAGTGCAAGGCGCGCTATGCACCGTTGGCTCTGATGGTGTTAAAGTACTAATTCTGCATCTCCTGCAGGAAGAATATTTTATTAGCCTTGTTCTTCCTCTTCTTAGGTAACCGTGGTCTGCCGTAAAAACAAGCCATTCCACAGTGTTGGTTAAAGAGCAAAACGGTCATTAAATGTGATAAACGAGTCCACATGCCCCTTTATTGACACCATATCTATATGTCTCTATTATTCTGGGTGAAAGTCAGGGCCGCCATTGGACACAGGCCGCCACGCCGGGAACAATGGACAAAATCAAATGAGGAGGAATGACTTGTGCCAGTGAGCACCCGGCCCTCCTCCCTCATGTGAGGCCCACTGGCACAGGAGCTATGTTGATTTAGAGACAAAACAAGGTTCCCCCTCCTATGTTTGCCAGTGTGAGAGCAGAGATCTAGTGTATCAGGAGACACTGCCGTTGAATGGAGCACATCGGTCAGAGGTGAAAGCTAATCATGTCTGAGGAAGAGCCACAGGGAGTACTGCTGGACATCTGACAGTGTCGTCACAATTGGCAGGGGAAGCCGGACAAAAAAGGTTGCTCGTTTATTATAATATAATATATAATATCATAGACGCTCTTATGGGAGACCTGTGATTCCCCAAAAACAATGACTTTTTCAGGGAATTATCCTTCAGATTTCTAAAGGGGCTCTCCCCCCTGGTGATTTGAATCAAGGTCAAGCCTGATCCATGCTAACAAGCTAATGTTACGTCGTGGCAGCATCTTAAATATCAGAAGAAAGCAGATTCAGTTGCTCATCGCAATGACAATTTCTTTGGATGCCACGACTGACGGCAAAGCAGAACCCAATAATGATAATAAAGCATAAATCAATCAATGGACAGGTGACAAACTGTACAAACTCGCATTGTATCAACACTCTGGAGGTGCGTAGTACAGAGTGGTAGGCACAAGAGAACATGCCAGTAGTTGGTCTACAAGACTTACCCCCCTAAGCCGGCTTACACTGGAGCTCATAGCATCCTAAGCCTCTTAGCAACTAAGCTCAGACTGAACTAATTATTCATGGACAGCCTCTTTCTTAGGGAACAGAACCCGACCCCGGGATGAGCACCTGGAAATTGACCTTTTTTTAAGATACCATAATGTTCCCTACAGTTAGTTTTTCATACCGACTTCTTTGGCTGGAAAAGACAGGCATTATATCCTGCATTTGTTGGAGGAATATTCTATATACTTACGGCTTTTAAACTTTGAGTTCATGGTTCCATTATACTTTGCCCTGGGCGTGAATTGGTAAGCTCAAACTATGTATCCATAATGCATTTTTGATGTGAAAAATTATCACTTATTCCTATTAAAAGTCTGTTACTGTGGATGTAATGGGGGGAGGGGAGAGAAGGGGAGGGGAGGGTCGGATCAGGGAAAGGGGTTGAATATTTAAATACTCTAAAATGGTCGGAAATAGAAAAACGCAAGGCGACAGGGCGTTTGTGTGTTTGTATAAATGCGATTTCCAAATCGGTGCACTGTCAATCAAGCAAATTAATTGTGAACGTTTCCTAAAAATAGATTTCTCTCTGGGGCTCCATTAACAGCATGGAGTCGGCATATCAACACCATCACTCCATTCAGGGGTAATAATACGTCTCCGTCAGAGCCCCTAATATATATAGTTATGGTACGCTTATATTGTGTACTGGCACTCTAAAAGGCATCCATGTTCCTAACACAAACATGGCAAAAACTGCCTAACTTATTCAGAATTTGATTAGGAAAATCCAAATGATGTTACAGACAATACAATATCTGTTTTCCCTAAACCAAGTCGAATACTGTATTATATGCTACTATACAAACTTAACAACTCTACTTGCTATCCAGTCCTTATGAAGATATGTTTTTGAGCAATAGCTTTTAAATGAACTATGGATACACTCATTGCAATAGCTAACCTTAATGTTCCAAATGGGAAAAGCTTGGATGACATTTTGCAGACGTTTCATTATCAAGCTTTGTCAAAGCCAATGTAAAACACTGTCAAGTCAGAAGTCTGCAGTCAGGGGATATTTCAGAACTGAACGCATAAAACCAGCAGTAAAATGCAACACACACAGTTAAACGTCACTCAAGCTCAAAGTACCCTTTTAATTTAATTATACGGAAGAATTTCAAAGTACAACATTGTACACAACAATGCCCTTGAATAAACCCCCATGGTCTTACTGGTTTCACTCCTTTACCTGCTCCAGGGAAGGGAGTCTTCTGGCTGTCGCCCATCAGGTAGGCGTGTTGGAATCACCAACCGAACCAAAACACAGGCCTTCTTTTTTTAGTTGTACGAGCACCAGAGAAGCACCAGGGCTGCGGGCCATCAGCCATATGCTGGGCCTCTGATTAGAGCCGGAGCCACGCTGAGAGCTACACAGCCCCCCCAAGTCACGCATAAAATTGCATCTGCTTTGCATGGCTTTTGTTCGCTCTTCCTTATTGCTAATTTCAATTGATTAGCACACGGGTTGTGGGTTGTGCTATTTTCCGAGGGGTTTTTTCATCGCTTTTTAGTTTTTCTTGTTTACTTGATTGTTTAGAAAAATCAGGGCAATAGTTTCCTCTAAATGATTTCGCCGTGAATATCACAAATCCAACAGTAGTGGCAACACTGACTGTTGATTACACATGCTAGCAGGCACGGCAGCGCTTTCTGTTAATAATGTTTACACAAGTTAAGACTCATCTGGCTAACCTGTAACCAGTAGGCTATACTTTACATGTTAGCACTCTGGGATCTGTTCCCATTGTAACAGTGTGAACGTCTCTCTTCAATTAAAGAAGTGAAACCTCTCATGGCGATGAAACATCTCCACAAGGGTATCTTTAAAGTCAATGAATGCAGGACAGCTTCTGCTGTCTCCGATACACTGGACTTTAGCCCGGAGCCATTCATGTGACAGCGGGCTGCAAGTGCCTCCCTCCGTCAGCTGGCCCCATCCAAAAACACCCCGTCAGGACAGAAAGATGTGGGGGGAAACGCTTTCCTTTGTGCCAGATGCATCAGACCACACAGACGACGGAGAACATATCTATTTGAATTGAATCTGCGCCCGAGTCGGAGCGTGAGAGGGGTTACTGCACTGAAACCCGACGCCACACACTAATGCATCCTTTCATACGCGTCAATATACCGTCATGGCTTCAAATATATACGTCTATATGTGACTTTATATTAATAAATAAAAATACTTTGTTATTGTTGTGTTGTATCAAGGAATAAAACATTCTCACAATGACACGTCCGAGGTCAAACTACTAAGCCATAAAGAAATCCCTGAATTTGGTCATTTACATGGTGATTGAAGGAGTTTACAGCCATCCTCGCTTTATTACACGCATTAAAGCCGTCCATGCGTGCGTCTACCCACCCATAATACTTTCATCCATCCATTCATGCGTGCCTTCACCGCCTATACTCTGCTTATCGTAGCCATGGTTACGACGGGGGACGAGTCACCCCCGCACACAATCGAGGCACAGGAAACATTCGGAATCCCGTCGTCAAATGTGTGATTACAGATCACCGGGGGTACGCCAACACTAACAGCTCGGCACTCCAACACAAACACAAGAAACGACTCGGGGAAACAGCAGCCTCGCTCTATTAAATCCTATTCTCCAGGAACGAGGAAAGGGGATGATTGCTGCAGGTATCCAGAGGTCAGCACTTTCCTGAGGCGTCTCCTTAGTGTAGTGCGGTCATTCCGATAACACCTCTTCTCCGTCTTCCATCGACGGCCTCATGGCGGACCGTGTGGTCCATTACTATTCCATCTCGGACCATACACCTGACCCACATTTTCTGAGCCGTTTTCCAACGAGGGCCGCTCTGGTAGATTTGCAATATGGCATGGGCAGGGGTGCCATTTGTCTTGTCAAACCAGCTGCAGTTATTGAATTCACAGTGCATACAATAACTATGAGGTTAAAAAGAAATATAGCCTATCACAGATATTGCTGCAAGTTAATAAATCCAAAAAGTTGTTCATAATGAGAAACGACTCAATGCAACATAGTAGAGGTTTAACCTTGAACTGAAAGGACCAGTACAAACCATAGTTGACAGTTCATTAACTAAACAGATTTCAGTGTTGAGAGGCAGGTAGGACCCTCATATATTTTAAGTACAAAACCAAAAAAAGTGGGCATGGGGAGAAACCACAATCTAGAATCCTCTCCAAAACGGCCACAAGGTTGCTTCTCATTCAATGTGGATGTGCGGTACTCCATTACTAATGGCTGCCGTAACTGAAGCCATTTCAGTCAATAAAGCCGGGAACCAATGACTGGGTGCAGTGGCATGTTACCATCAGCTGGTCATTTAACTCCATCATCATGATCATTAGGGCTTCCAGGCACATTAGAAGACCATGTGTGTGCGAGCACTCGCTAAATTTCCTCCTTTTAATAAAAAACCCTGAAGACCTCAGCTAGCTGACTTGGCGTTGAGACACTGGCTTCCTTCCCCACACGTCTGATCAACACGTGGCCCTCCACTGGGGGGGGGAGGGGGG
>JAOPUD010000055.1:9999936-10016933 GCA_027122715.1 Trisopterus minutus
ACACACACACCCACACACACACACACACACACACACACACACACACACACACACACACACACACACACACACACACAATCAGGAACTTGGCTCAGACTACATGCTAATGTTTAGTGTTAGCACTCCTGTCGTTGGCATGTGTTAAGAGAGCCTCTGTGAAAGTCAATGTTTGGTCTTCTGGAGAAATTCTTTAAGTAGACAACGGCTTTAACAATGGAATACATATTGTATACAATGTCTTTGCTAAGCCAGTACGAAAAGTTGCACTAAGCGGTTTACACGAACGGTGGAATAAGCCGTTTATTGTATTTGATGCTGATTGGGTTAATCGTGGTCATGTACAGTCAATTAAATCTCTGATGGAGAAACCACCAGAATTAAAAATAAACTGCTTTAGGCAAAACGAGAGATTTTCCCTATGAGGACCGATGAGCTGAAAGCAAACTAATCATCAACCCCTTGTGGGGCTCCTCCCCCGCCCAGCCCGGGGGTTACCAGAGACGCCGTGCGGATGGTGGCAAAGTGCTCGCGGTTGCGTTTTGGTCTTGGAGTGTGAGCAGGAGGGGACTGGGACTCGGGTTGACCCGGGTTGGACTCGGGGTCTTCATGGTTGGCCTCTTCCTCCTGGGGGGGTCACACACAACAAACAGATAAGTTATTCATTAGCACATTGACAGATACAAGATAACACATGCTATTGACAGACTGTTATCTCTTATCTCGAGGGGCCAGACCCGTCTAGTTGAGAGGGTGTTCCAGTACATGGCGTCTTGGTTTAGAACCCTCTCTCCACAGGTCTCGGTGTGAACAGGGTTACGAACTAAGAAGCCAAAGGACCTAAACACATACCTGCTCCTTTGTGACATTGTGCATTTAAGCTTCCCTTATGCCGATGCTTTAAATAAAGCATCAGTCAGAAACGAATCCGCAAAAGACTCAAGACTCACTGTTCAGAGTTCTCCTAGACTCTGCATAGCCTCCCGCCTCCCATCGGGTCTATGAACATCCTTACTGTACTGACAGCAATATATTGTTTAATTTTCTTCTAACAAATGTACTTATTCTAAATGCTTTGGATAAAAGTGTCCGCTAAATGTAAATCTGCTTAAAGGACTTGGTACAGGAGTACATCTTGAGAGGAGACGGGTTCCATCTGTAATTAAAGCGCCCACACTAACCGGTTTGAGGTGGATGACGGAGCTGTTGGATATGACTGTCTTGTCTCGCTCCATGTCCTCGGCGGCGTCTGTCAGGCTGTTGACTGAGCTGCTCTGAGAGCTGGCGCTGATGGACATGCTGGGGATGGACTGGTTGCTGCCCACACTGTTCACCGTGCCCGTCCGCCCAGCACTGTTCTCCGGCTCCTTAGCCCAGAACACACACGACAGTCAGGATCATCTTAATGGCAGGATCACTTTTTAGGTAGCTTCTTGCTTTGGAAAAAGCTTTATTATATAGAGTGAGATACACAGGACGGTATGGGAGAGAGGGGGGGACATGCAGCAAAGGACCACAGGCAGGAATCAAACCCCGGTCGCTGCGATCAGGACTGAGCCGTTATGGTACACGCTCTACACGGTGAGCCACCTGGGCACCCACCAAAATGTCTATTTCTATGAAAAAAAAAAAACTATTTTGGCAGAATGTTTCCTGGTTACTTTTCTGTCTTATGTACACAGACGTTTCAGACAAAATACAAGGTTGATGCAAACAATATCAAGCTTATACCTATCTACACTGTGCATTGCTGTACTAATACATTATCCTTATCAATCTCTATAAAAAAGTGGCTGACGGATTGAGAAGAGGACGGGGCGACGAACCTCCTCGTCATCCTGAGCCTCCGCTGCAGGGCCGTTGTGGGCCTCCTGGAACAGGATCTTCTTCATCTTGCGGTACTGCAAGTTGTCCAACTCCCGCACGGCATCCTTGGTCCGCGAGATCAGGTCCAGCACCACCGACTCCGGCCTCTCGCGTTGTACAAAGGCATGCTGAAGACAAAGAGGGGGAATCACAGAGGCTGACTCGAAACAATCAAGACAGAATTACAGTAAAGCTGTTTTTGGTAGTATGTGAGTACCACAGGATTTTAATGCAACTTATCCACATGAATCTCTTGTGACCCGGGTCATCTTACCTTCAACAGCTCTTCAGAGTTGGGTCTGTCCTGGGGCAGTTTCTGAAGGCAGGAATCTACAAAGTTTCGGAAATATTCCGTCCTGAATAGGAAGGAAAGGGGTTAAGAGCAAGGGGAAAGGATTAACATGTTTATTTTTGTTTATTGTATGTTATTTTGCATTATCAATCTGATAAATGCGGAGTAAGTCACTCACCATTCACTTGACATCAGTGTGGGGCTCTCATTCTGTGCTATGTGGTATAAGGCACTCATCGCATTCATATTAAACAGTGGAGGTTTTCTCTCAGCTGCGAAAAAACACAATACAACACAACACACCCATGAGTCATATACATAGGTTCTGACTCAATCAGTGTATGCAAATGTCATTTTATAACCTACTTCTAGATTATCATTATGTAAACACGGAAAGAGTAGAGGATTCCGCATTTGAAGCAGAGCATTCAGAATAACAACCCTTACCCAATTCAATGCAAGTGATCCCTAGTGACCAAATGTCAATCTTCCCATCATACTGGCCCTCATCCATAGCCAGGATCACTTCAGGGGCCATCCTGAGAAAGAGTCAACATGTTAGCCACATACTTTAGCTCCAAAAGGTACCCTGAGAACTATAGCAGCAGCATCGGGACATGTTATGCATATGCACATGATATGGTCATGAGACATTTGCAGCGTACCAATATGGTGTTCCCACAAAGGAATTGGCGGGCGAGGCGATGGACGCAGAGCCAAAATCAGCCAGTTTCACTTGGCCTGGTTCTGTCAGCAAGACATTGCCTGCCTTGATGTCTCTGTGGGAGACAAAGGGAAAAGAAGGGGAGATTATAGCTTCCAGACACATGCAGCTGTCACAACGCTCAGTGTGGTTACCCGTCGTACCCCTCACACCGCGGGCGGACAAGGCTTACCGGTGAATCATGTTGTGGGAGTGAAGATAAGCCAGGCCTTGCAGAGCACCGTGCGTGATCGCAGCTATCTCCACTTCTTGGAGGGGCTTCTTGTGGACTGAATGGAAAAGGTTGGACAGTGAGCAGATGAAGCCCTTTGAGACCGTATCTGTGATTTGAGGCTGTATCTGTGATTTGAGGCTGTATCTGTGATTTGAGGCTGTATCTGTGATTTGAGGCTGTATCTGTGATTTGAGACCGTATCTGTGATTTGAGGCTGTAACTGTGTTACTGGTCTATGCAACTAAAACATTAACAGCGACATAAGAAGGTTGATGTTCAATATGGAACTATGAATGTGTATTACTGGGCTATTAAGGAGATATATATACAAATGAGACACCATACCCTCCAAGAGGTCTGAAGCGGAGCCCAGGCAATACTCCATCACCAACTGAAATTGGAGAAAGAACTCAAGAGTAAATCGGTTTTATTTCCCCACAAAAATATCACCTACATCCACTCACTCAGTCAGTCACCAGCAGCACAAACGCAATGTTGTAAAGTCTCACCCAGGCCGTGTGCTCGCGTAGAAAACATCCTTTGTACTCAATGCTATTTGGATGTTGTATTCTCTGGAGGAATTTGACCTCCTTGATTATGTCTTGCCATTTCTGGGAAATTATATTAAAAAAGAAATGTTAAAATGTATCGTCAATGAATAATAGTCATCTCACATAACTGGCACAATGGTGCGCAAGGACAATAACAGGCATTATGTACGCCAGAATGACTGATACAACTTGGGAAAACCCCTTTTAATGTCCATTCGCCTAAAAGCAAGGAGTTAGACAAATAGTAATTATTCTGTCCGTTTATTTACAGCGTTTATTTGACAGCTAGCAATATTGACTTTTGTGCTATGACACAGAAGGATGGGTAAGAGAAAACAGCTAACATTGTACCTCGATGGATTGCTTTCCACTATAGGACATCTTTTTGATGGCCACCACCTCATTTGTCCGAATGTCCCGTGCCTACATTTGACAAAGAATAAATGTAAGAGATTAGAATGATTCATGGGGTTTCTGCACCAGGAAAACAACGTGAAGAGTACAAATTCAGTTAGAATCCCAATGATTCTTCATCAAATCCATACTCCTGACTGTGCAGACCTAGTCTCTTACCCAGGGACACTTGTTCACTCTAAAGGGTTGGTAGGATGCTGAAGAAGGTGTAGCTGTTGGCATTGATACTTATGCACCCCTTTGAAACAGAGGCTTTATCTTCCGACAATTGTACTTCATGTAAGTAGCTTTGGATAAAAGCGTCTGCTAAATACCCTTAATGTAAATGTAAATGTTAGGATAATGTTAAAAAATACTTAGAAGTTTTCAGTAGCACTTAAGCTAAAGGGGGTTAGAAATAAAACTCTGGCACGAGTTAAAATCAATACTATCGATAGTTTGAATGTTTAAAAAAAGTTCTTAATTGCTGACCTCTTCTTATCTACCTCTCTAGCACAACCCCACGTCATCAACAGTGCCCACAGAACTCATAACCACCAGTCACAGATCCAACGGTCTCCAATACTCACAAAGTAAACGGCTCCGAAGCTGCCATGGCCGATCTCCCGCAGGTCGGAGAACAGCTTCTCGGGGTCCTCTTTGAAGAACAGCTCTGCGACCTCGGGGTCCTTCAGGTTGCCCGCGCGGCTGGCGTTGGGCATATTGTTTGGGGTTGGGGGGGCTCAATGCCACCGCCGCCAGGAACGTTCTGGATCTGCGACAGTGACGTGACAGCCCCCACGATGGCTCATCTGCGGGTCAGTAGCCGCATGCGTGTCCAGACCTGTGGGGGGGGGGGGCAGAGAGTAGAGCAGGTTAAGGTACAAAGAGCCGGTGCCTTTTCTGTACTGCGTTGAGAAGGCATTATGGACGTGGGTGGTTGATTGTGACAGAGGACAGAATCTGGGAGCAGTCACACTCAATGCCCCCACATGTGATGATGGAACAGTTTTTAGTTTTTTTGACAAACATTTGGCGAACTAAAATGGAAAGAAAAGCGAGCCAGCTTCAGAGGGCGATGTCGATGTGGTCATTAGATTGAGACGGCAGCGACGACACAGTGGAGCGCAATATGAAGACAAGTAGATGCATATCATATGAATATCATATGAAGACCTACAACGGGCTGGATTGAGACACAAAATGGACTCGGATGAAGTCCGGGAGCTTGGAAAGTGGCAGTTCCTGGTCCCTTCTGATGATGATGATGATGAGAGCTACACGAGATCAATCTCCGGTTACCATGGTAACTCACTGCACTATCATAACCAAAGGGGCTTTGCTCCTGAAAAGTATATCTCTGCTCACAACTAGTCCGGACGCATGTGTTGTATTGGGATGTTCGAGATTAGTCGACTAAACAGTGATGTTGGTTAAACACCTCCCCCTCTCTCTCATAGGAAAGTATACCTGCCAAGAAGTGATCGCCAACGCAGACGCAGAAGCCACGCGGTGTGTCCTTGTTAGAAATAAGCCGAACATACCATTTCAAATGAGTCGTCGGAAGATCCCCTAGTTGTGTAAAGGTTTGAGAACACATATTTGTGTGCAGCAACAGATAAGTTCCTGCTCAAACAAAGGGAGCGACCGAACGAGCCACTGACTGATGGCGAGATGACAGAGGCAACGCGGTGGAGAGACAGCGCATTCCACTGACGGCACTACTCGTTTAACCTGTAAGGAGTTCGTAAACACACGCAGCAAAAACCTCCTCGTTGGAGAAAGAAGAATTTAGAAAATCAAACGTCAAGTGGAGTTACCCGATGGTTTAATTGAAGTGGTAGGGATGCACCCTGTGGTCGTAAACTTCAGGTATGGACCAGTCCTGAGGAGATCAGACTTTAGTTGGACTGTGTAGAGTTCCATGAGAAGTTTGTGTCTTTCCATAGAGTTGGCAGAATAAGTTTGGCAACTTGCCATTTGATATCCTCCCTTTATCAACATGAGTAAACATCTTAATTAGGGTAACACAATCTGCTTCGAGGCCAATACTGATTCAATTCTCGTATGTGATCAGCTGGATTAGCCCATTATAATATTTAGCCTAGGTTTGTAGCCATTAATTAAGTTTGTGGAGATTAATTAACCGACTTGATACAGCGATGGACATGGGGGATGCCAATTATTTCAACTTTTTGGCATACTGTTCAGTGTGTATGCAGTGTTAGCCTATTACACAAATATACAACCAGGTTGCACATGCCCTCACATTAAAGGCCCTCACATTAAAGGCAGTCAGTCTTGTGGGTTATGATTGTACACAGTAACTCAAATCTGCGATACCCTATGGTGCCATTTTCAACCACAGCGGATGTACTGTAACTTGCACATCTACTATCTAGCTTAACTACAGTAACATATCATTTTCATTATTATGGATTGGTATTTATATAATGAGTTTTGCACACATGGAAGCAAGTGTGAAACAAGTAGATGAATGTGTCATTGGGACAAATACATTTACATAAGCATACCTTTTCACATAGAGTGATTATAGCTATTCTATGCCAGAATTTCAAAACTAGAACGGAACTGTTTTAAACCAACATACCAACCTTTGGGAAATCCATACCAATGAATGACCTGTCAACGGCTGGGTAGTTATGAAGTTATAAAGTCTACTTTTCAGGAGAAAGTTGTTGTGCCTCACATTGAGGAAACTATGTTAACATGGTAATGCTGCGGCTGCAATTGTTTGGGGTGCGTCTTGTGCACAATGTTTGATTCACGTGAACGGCTCAAGCAATCTACAAATTTTGAGTTTATCGGCCGATCACACACGTCAAGGGCGTTCCCCGTTCACGTGTTTATCGTCCGATGATCATCACCGATCAAATAGTGCATCACTAATATTAAGTGTAAGTGTGCGGCCTGGTTTCAGAAACATAATCAATAACCGCAAATGCGTTGGTGCACATCCATAATGTGGCAACGGCAGGGCGTACATCTAGTCATTGTAGAATTGACGAACGAAGAGTTTCCTAAGCAGCTCAGATGATCAGCTGCAAGCAGATACAGAGCTGACACCAGAGTCACAAGACTTCTCCCTCGGCCGGGAAGGAACACCACATCCACCCACCCCCACCCCTCATCCAAGCAGACCTCTTTTGTCCCACCAGACACTAGGCAGCTCGCTGGGATGCAGCGGCCCCGGCGTTGTGAACCAAAGCCTTATGGCCATGCGGTGACTGTACGCGTCATTGTGCCTCACTACATTGTTGCCCATGAATGTGTCCCAGTGTCACCGTTTAATGACGGGCCTTTCAAACACACAAGCACGTGAGTGATGATAACTGATACCTTCGTGAAGTCCTATGGCGTGCCAGCCACTACACATGCAGACAAGAATGCAGTCAGACAGGACAAAGCTGGAGGGCTGCAATTCCCTATGTGTTTCTCTCTGTTCGCTCAGTGCGCTGCATTTTTCAGCACTTCCTGTTCACGGGCTGAGGGGCGGGGACAAGCAGCAATTAGGCAACTGAGTAATTGCCCCTCTTCACCGAACATTTGGTTATGCTAATTCAATTGTACCCAAGATGAAAGAAAGCATGTGATTTGTTGTGTTGCTTTTGCTTTTTTACAAAAATCATTCTGTGTAAAATAGGCTACTACCGTTTATTCTAAATATAAGCATCACAGTCATCACTTCTCATGTGATCTAGTTATCAGGAGTATCGATAGGCACACAATTAAATATGAACTTTCGTTTCCTTTTGCCAATCTTATCAGGAAATACCATGAGCGTCGATCGATGACACTGCACTTTATTGCTTCAGTAGAGAGCACAAATACGGTCCGGTGTCCATGTCATTGCCATGCTCCAGACATCGAAGTTAATATCCTACTTTTAGTGGGAGTTACCGCATAATCAAATACTAAAGTCAGCCAGACAGAGACACCAGCATAATCGAAGAACAGCCCCGTCCCTACCAACTTGATTCCACTTTCTTGTATTTTTAAACTTCCAGCTAGTAGCACATGTAGCTGGCCAACACCTTCCTGTACCCACTGCTCCATCACACCAGCCCCGGAGGAACAGACACCACTCCTTACGACAGCCCTGGTGGAACAGACACCACTCCTTACGACAGCCCTGGAGGAACAGACAACCACTCCTTACGACGGCGACACGATCACAACTCCTGCGTAATTACGCACACCGTGAAGTGTACCAACGCCATAACAGACAAGTCAAATGTTTGATAAAAACACACAAACACACTCACCAAATCTTACCAGAAGGCGATTGACAAACTACTTTCGCAGGGGTGGGCCAGCTCCTCTCTACCAGCTAGAAAACTACAACAGCCCTGGAGGAACAGACACCACTCCTTACACCAGCGACACGATCACAACTCCTGCGTAATTACGCACACCGTGAAGTGTACTAACGCAATAAAAACACACACACACACACACACACACACACACAGACACACACACACACACACACACACGCACAAACACATGCGTGATAAAAAAAAACACAAACACACAAACACAGCCACCAAATCTCAACCAGAGGGCGATCGACGAACTACTTTCCCAGGGGTGGACTAGCTCCTAGCTACCAGCTAGGAGCTAAAAACTTCCTAGAAGCAAAGTGTTAAACACCAACGAGACGGGTTAACCCACCGAGGTAAACCATTCCTACACATCATCTCCACAAGGGTGGACGTAAACCACCACGTAGCAGAGCACCCATGGGTCTGTGGTCAGCTAAAGTAAGACCTGAGCACTGCTCGCTAGCTCTCAGGCTAGCCCGATTAGCTCCCACTCACCCTCCTCCTCTGACAGGCCGGGCTTCAGCGGGGAGCGTCGCGGCCCGGACTGCGTTCACACGGGGAAATAACCCCCCCAAAGCGACCACTGGCACGACACTGGGCCCGTGTTACACGGGCACGGATGTGGACGTTGTCAATCGACGGCGGGACACGGATGTCCCGGTGAATATGAGGTTAAAATCCCCACCCTTGGACGAGTCTCGACTCCCACTCCCAGCTTACCAAGATGGCGGCTCCGACGCCTCCTTCGGTGAAAACACGCTCGGGAGACGGCGAGGGAAGTTCAGTAACACCGCCGAACTACCCGTCGAAGCACGACGACAGCGGGCCGGACGCCTTGTAAACGAAGGAAAGTGTCCCTTGCTGAGGCCAGACTACTGACGTGGTCGATATTTCGTGTGTTTATGTTGCGGCTCTGATTTGATATCCGTCTTCCCTTAGTTGCGAGACATCGGACTACATTTCCGGTTCAGCCATCGGACTACATTTCCGGTTCAGCCTGTCGCAGTAAGGGTCCTCCCAGATGCGGTCATGTGGAGGCTGTGATTATTAATCGCACCGTTTCAACGACAAACCGTCACTCTGTTGGACACAGTGACGTATTGCCACGTCCCTGAATGCGTTGTTGTTTAGATGGAGTAGAGAATTAGTGATCGCGGTGTATGTGGTCTGGATTTACACATTTTGAGGAGCGACCAGATCCTACCAATGACTTATTTATACTCTCAGTTTATTTTTACCACAATTCATCCACTCGGGTTTTTTCGTATTGCAATGCGTTTTTTCCTTGAATTGACATTAAAGATTATTTTCCCCAATTAAAACAAATCAACTTTTTCTTTGGGCATACGTGCTTTTACTTTGAAGGATGCCGTCGGAAGACTCGACGACGCTGCGGTCCAACGCGGAAGCAGCGCCGGGGAAAATAGACTTGTCCTCACATGGTGAAAATGGCTGCGGGTGAGGAAAACCAGCAAGGCCACAGAGCTGGTGTTTATAAACAGAAAAACAAAGGACACAAACATGGCAAGCATCGGACGAAGGGCGAGATTGAAAAGGACAATAAAGGTGAGCCATGTCGACGTAGATCGGGGGGTCTCCTCCGCTGTGACGGGTGGCGGGCAGTGGAGGGGCTTTAACATCACACGTGTTCACACTGCCACTACTCTTGATCAAACTACTGCATTAGCCGCTTGACGATGGGATGTTGTACAAGCATTCACAGCGAGGAAAACTGCATGTCAGGCTAAGCACGAAAACGTTCCTTTACAGCCTATTACAAATGTATGGATATGACATTTAAAAAAACAGATGATAAATGTGGCATTTATTGCAATCAATACATTTTTCTTGTCTTGGCAATATTTCTTTAAAATTGGGATTCGTTACTGTTTATTTACTGCTCAGATGTGCAAAAGTGCAAAAGTCATGGTTTGGAAACACAATAACAACTTACAGCTTTCTCCAGTAGATGTTGCTGTTGTACATCGTTTCATAGACGTACCAAGTCTAGTTTCCAGGCTGTCTGGCACAGTGTTGAGGACTTAACTTTTCTAAACGAGCGCCACAAACTACTAAAGATAGTGTTTTCTCAAGAGCAAGATAGGGCAGCAGCAGTGGCGACAAGTACATCAAATGGTAAAATATTTACCCTTCAGAGGTCAATGGGTTGAGGATCTATCCTATTTACTTTAATTAATCACAATCACTTAGGCAGGGACAGGCTAGTGCAGCACTGCCCAATATACTATAAATTCAACGTTAGTATGTAAGTATGAACCTTGACTGACATCCGAGCGTAATGTTAGCGGTTCACCTCCCTGGTATTGACTTAAAGGGGACTTATTATTCCACAAGGTTTGAGTGTGATTAGCCGTTATAAGCCGTTTTGAAAATCTGCCTCTTCTGACATTACAAGTGGGCGTGTCTACCTAGATGCATCACAATCACACCTGGTGGTATAATATGTCACCTTTAACCTTCTGCGCCGATTGTTTACCTCCCAGGCCGAGTATCAGTGACGGCGCTCACCAAGAAGCAGCGGAGAGAGCAGAAGAGGATGGACCGGAGACATCAGGCCAATCAGCTCCGCAAGAACAAGAAGGACATGGTAGGAACAACGTGGCCTAATCCCTTTTAGAGGAGAACAGTCCTGAGCAGAGTGTGCCGACAACAAACCGATCAGTGCGTCGCGTCTCCCCATTAGGTCCTCACCGAGAAGCGGCGTTTAGGCAGCAAGGACGGCCCTCCGCATCTGGTTGTCGTGGTGACGCTCCATGCGGGCGTCGACGCGGCGGCCGTGGCCAAGCTGCTCTGCAGCGAGGGGGCGGGCGGCCTCGTGAGGCAGGAGCAGTGTGTCAGCGGTGTGGCGGAGAGCTTTGGTCTGATCCTGCCCCGCTTCAAACAGAGGTTCACCCTGGTGCGCCCCGACACAGGTGGGTTCACGTCCTCAGTGGTTACCTGCGCAGGTTTCCAACGTGTGCTACCATGCACGCCACTTCCTGTCGGCGGTCGATGCAGTCGAGAGCGGGTCATGTAGTCAAGATAACCGTAAAACCAAGACTGGGGATTACTCAATGAAATGGGTCTGAGCCTACTCAGCTTTATTTCCATGAGATTTGTTGGTATTCTGTTATTTTTATAATATATGGAGAGAAAAATTAATCATTACTACTCAACATACTTATGCTTTTTGTTATAGCCCTTGGATTTAGTTTATCAGCTATGTTAATACCCTGTAATGTACTGAGTGTTTTCCAGTATATTTATCTTGTATATTTGAATCTGAACCTTTTCTATCCTTCTTGTACGTTGTGCCCTAAATAGGTTGTTGTATAGGTTGACCCGTTATATGAATTTCAGTGCCCAGTCTGACTCTTACCTGTGCATCTGAACATAAAAGACTTAATTTGGTGTACGTGGCTTGTATTCGACTAAATGATGACGGCCTAACTCTTAAGTGTCATGTTCCAGCGGACCTGTACTCGCTCCTGGACCTGGCAAAGATGGCAGACAGCCTGGTGTTTGTGCTGGATCCTACTGAGGGCTGGGACAGCTATGGGGATTACTGCCTGTCCTGTCTGTTTGCTCAGGGCCTGCCCAGCCACGGTAAGAACCAACCCTGACCCCGTCCCCTGTTTCCCAACACAAAGCACTGTTATACTGTACGCCTCACAGCATGTCTGGTTGTTCATGGGTATACCTCTCCCTGCTGCTGTAGTTCTGGTGGGCCAAGGTGCACCAGAGCTGTACGGTAAGAGGAGAGTGGAGGCCAAGCGGGCGCTGTCAAAGATCCTGGAGTTCCGCTTCCCCGACTCCCGCCTCTTCCCCCTGGACTCTGAGCAGGACGCTCTGCTGATCCTCAGGCACCTGAGCGCCCAGAGACAAAGGAAGCTGGGCTTCCGCTCCCGACGGCCCCACCTAGTGGCCCAGAGCATCTCCTACACCCCCAACAGCTCCACCCCGGGCAGCGCCCCGGCCACCGGCCTGGGGACCCTGCGCGTGTCGGGGTACGTGCGCGGCTGCCCGCTGCAGGTGGACAGACTGGTGCACCTCAGCGGCTACGGAGACTTCCAGCTCAGTCAGGTGGATGCGCCAGCGGACCCCCTGCCTCTCATCTTCCCCACGACCAGAATGGCCAAACCCGGGAAGGAAGGGGAAGTGGACATGCAGGTGGGTGGAGTTGACTCTTTTATTATTATTATTATTATTATAATTATTGTTTAAAATAATCATAGACACATCAACACATCACATGTTACAACATATCATCGGCCAATTGTAGTAGTTAGTTGGTCAAGCCTATTGCCAATTTCTCTGAAGTAGTCAGAACAAAAACACAAGCTCTGTGTTGATTGGCCAAACGTAACCGATGAATAAGATTAGATATAGGATGCCAGATTTATTGAGTCCCTTTGTCATGAGATCGTAGCCAGATAAAATAAGCTAAGCTCTCCTTGTTTACTAGAAATAGTTGTATCTTCAGGAGTCATGTCTGATGCTTGTTCTCCTGTGTGCTGCAGGACGCGCCGGCGGACCAGGCCCCGGTGAGGATCCTCATGAAGGCCGAGCCGGCCCGCAGGGAGAGCCTGCAGGCTGAGGCAGAGGTGGACCCCATGGACGGGGAGCAGACCTGGCCCACCGAAACGGAGCTGCAGGAGGCCGAAGGTAGACAGAAGAAGAAGAATAATAATAATCCTAATAATGGCGGCATGTGGCTCAGGAGGTAGAGCATGTTGGCTGGTAACCAGAAGGTTGTTAGTTCGATCCCTGGCTCCTCCTAGCCGAGTGTCGAGGTGCCCCTGAGCAAGACACCTCCACCTAACTGCTCCCGACGAGCTGGTGGTCCCCCTGCATGGACTTTGAGTGGCCACTGATCAGAAATGATCAGCGCTGTATAAATGCAGTCCACTTACCATTTATGTGTCAATCTCCGTCATTCATGAACACACGGTAGTGGTTTAATTTGTGATTCATACAAACCTTTGCAGTGGTCTCAGTGGTGGGCCCTCAGTCCTGCAGGCGTGTTGAAGGTATATTCTGTTCTGTAGAGGCCAGGAAGGTCAAGAAACTGATGAAAGTTCCCAAGGGGACATCAGACTACCAGGCCAGCTGGATCGCCGAGGAGGTTGACGGGGACGCAGAGAGCTGTGAAGATGACGAAGACGACGACGATGATGACGACGATGAGATGATGGATGACGACATGGAAGAAGACGATGAGGACATAGACTCTCAGGTTAGCCGCTAATAAACTTTGTGTAGACCAGAAACCGGCGCGATTGGGTGTGTTTACATTACCGTGTACACGCTACCATGGCAACAGTGCGACACCAGACCCAGTGTGACCCTAAGCGTTCCTGGCCCGCGCCAGAAGGCGGGGCAGGCGGGATCCTGGATAGTGGCGAGGGGGGAACAGTGCATACGTGACCGTCGCCCGGTGCACCGGTTCATCTGAGAGGCGCTGTTTGTTTTCCCGGTGGCCGTCTTTGGCGTGCGGTGCCAGGCTCGCCAGCGGCAACAATAGTGTTTGGAGCCGTGGTCCCCAGAGAAGCCTCCCTTCTTCCTCTCTCTGTGAACACCACTTCCTGTCTGGACGGTTGGGGAGGAGGTAGACATTTATTTATTTCCACCACTGCTCAGAGGAAAGAGTGGGTGTTTGGGGGAGAAAATTCCTCATTCATGTTGGGGGGGCTTCATTACATTTTGGGATTATTATGGGCAACGGGTTTGATGTCGCAAGCGCCGCAGCTGGTCGGAGAACAATAGGAGAAAGGGTACTTCAAAAGGCGGCTGTCTGTTATTGCATCCTTGTTCCTCAGGTTGTAATTAGACCTCCCGCGGGGCAGAGAAGCTCGATCACACCACTTTTACTGCAGGAAGTTCAGGCTCCATGTGTTGTTCCAATACATCCAAGGGATATGAGGTTAACACATTGTGGATGGTGTTCAAATCCCCGCCATCCCCGGTCTACTACATCCTAACTATCTCTCTCTAACTCTAACCCAGATGAGATCACTATTCATCCCACAACAGTCATGTTCACCGCCTCCCTATTAATAGTATAACGTTTTTTATTTCCAGCCAAACATTTCAGAATTTGTGCCTCTGGCCAGCAGTAAAAAAACAACAACAAGCATTGTGGTCACCAGAAGTTCATAGATCTTTTAAACAATCACACCCAATAGATGTCCAGCCCTAAACCATCTGTTGTCTTCTCACAGTGCGCAGACTCACAGACGGCAGGCTCACTGTGTGGCTCCGACGAAGAGCAGGAGGAGCTGAGCCCCACGGAACCCACCGGGGCCGACCAGCGCTATGACGACCACATCGACGAGCAGGAGGAAGGGGAGGGGCTTAAGCGGTACCGCGAGGCCCGCGCCCACGAGCTGTTCCCCGACGAGGTGGACACGCCCCTCAACATGCCCGCTAAGAACAGGTATGGTGGCGTTTGTAACGTAGAGCTGCGCTTTTACCGCACTATCGGTATGCCGCAGAATAGTACAGTAGGGTCTAGGGTCAAACCCCCTTAATGTACGCACTTATTGTATGGTCTACGTCCTTGCACTTAAAAATACTAATCAGCATTGTGTAGTTATCTAGCTATCTTTGTTGTATATAGGAAATGGGTTATCCTAACGATAGTAACCTAAGTGCTTGCCATTTATTAACATCCTTACTGTACCGAAAGCGATATATCGCTTCTCTTTTTTCTGACAAATGTACTTATTGTAAGTCACTAACCCTAACCCTAAATGCCCTTAATGTAAATGTCAACCCCTTTTTTAGCCTTCATGTCCCTGCAGCACGGAAAGCATTTTCTACCTTGTCCACAAAATTCAGCGATTAACACTTTATTCCCCCGATGCGGCGAATCACTGAAGGTTCCAGCGGTACCGGGGTCTGAAGAGCTTCCGGTCCACCCCCTGGGACCCCATGGAGAACCTGCCGCCCGACTACTCGCGGATCTTCCAGTTCCAGAGCTTCGACCGCACCCGCCGCCGCATCCTAGCCGAGGCCGCGCGGGAGGAAGAGGGAGCCATGGTAACTATTGTGTTTGTTGGAGAACATAAGGATAACTTTTTGGTAACGAGTGACACAAGAACGCAGGTTGTTGATATCCATTTCAACTCTGATTCACTAGCACCAGAACAATGTTATGTCAAGTTATGCTCAACAGGTGCTGTAGAGCACCCCCTAAGGCACAGGAATAACAAGGCACACTGTTGACAATCCATTGCATACATAACAGTAACCACCACAGCTGGTATGTCCACGTCCATAATGGTAGAGTTGTGCTCCTGTGCCTCTGCTTACCCCGGCTGTGTGGTGTCCCGTAGGTGGGCTGGTATGTGACCCTTCACATCATTGATGTCCCCGCCTCGGTTCTGGAGGGGGTCCAGGCAGGACGTCCCCTCGTGGTGGTGTCCCTCCTGCCCCATGAGCAGAAGGTACGCGCTTTTACTTTGAAGCCGGGCCAATACAGTCCTATGCTAAAGCCTTAATGCTATTGATCCCGTTATTTGCATATGAACTCTCTGCCCACTCGACTCTTTAACCTCATCAGCGATGGCGTCTCTCCTGCTCCTCGTGTTCCTACAGATGTCGGTGATGCACCTGCTGGTGAGGAGACAGCCCAACAACAAGGACACCATCAAGGCCAAGGAGGAGCTGGTGTTCCAGTGTGGCTTCAGACGCTTCAGGGCCTCGCCAATCTTCTCACAGCACACCACGGGTGAGTGAGTGAGTGAGAGAGAGAGAGAGAACGAATTTCAAAAATCATTGTCCATCGTTCAAATGAAATCATTCAACTAACCGCCGATGGCTTTATTTTGTAGCTTTATTCGCACACTACGGTGTGGAGTGTTTTTCTATTATCTCGAGGGCCAACTTTTCACTATAACATATAGGAACAGAGAAGAATACGAGCCAACAGGTGTTTTTTTGAGAGAGAGAGAGAGAGAGAGAGATTACAAAAAAACGGAAGAAGTAAGAAAATCGGCACCCGATATCCTATTCTGCTGCAAGTCTGTTCTGACGTCCTGTGCTTTCCTTTCAGCGGACAAGCATAAGATGGAGCGTTTCCTCCGCCAGGACGCCCCCACCGTGGTCACCGTCTATGCCCCCATCACCTTTCCGCCCGCAGGGACGCTGATCTTCAAACAGAGAGACGACGGTAAGATGACATACAGCTACTATACATCTTATAGAAACGGTCACTTATCGCGTGGCTGGTTGTAACACACAAGTAACTCAAACTCAGTGGTGGATGGACTGCAGAAACCCATCGTGGGTCAGGCTGCAACATGGAACCAACCATCCCTCACTCATTTGACTATATGGTTTGGTGTCGAGGTGTCCCTGAGCAACCGTCCCGCTAACTGCTCCCGACGAGCTGGCTGTCGCCTTGCATGGTCGACACCGCCGTCACGTGTGCATGTGTAGCAAGGTGAATGTGAAGCAATAACGAAAAGCGCTTTGAGTGGGCAGTGGTAAAAAAAAGCGCTGTATAAATGCAGTCCATTTACCATTTTATTGATCGGCGTGTGTGTGTGTGTGTGTGTGTGTGTGTGTGTGTGTGTGTGTGTGTGTGTGTGTGTGTGTGTGTGTGTGTGTG
>JAOPUD010000055.1:10291381-10301422 GCA_027122715.1 Trisopterus minutus
GGAGCTCTATCTGACTTCACTGTAAGATAGCTCCTAAGCCCTTAGGGAGCTCTATCTGACTTCACTGTAAGATAGCTCCAAAGCCCTTAGGGAGCTCTATCTGACTTCACTGTAAGATAGCTCCTAAGCCCTTAGGGAGCTCTATCTGACTTCACTGTAAGATAGCTAAGCCCTGAGCAAGCTCTATCCGACTTATCCATCTCTAAGCCACTTTGGATAAAAGCATCTTCAACAACAACTTCAATAGAAAACAATAAACTTCTCGACTAAACTTCTGGCTGAAGGTTGAGAACCCGGAGAAGGGGGCTCAACCTTTGGCAGTTTATACTACCCACCTCTTCTCGGGGAGAGGTGAGGTGGCTCTCTGATCCGGGAGGGATGCGATATTTGGCATTGTTGCCCAGAAGGCACCAGGCTTAACAAACGGGATTACAGTGCGACCCAGGAGACCGGGGCTGACACAACATTACAGGAGGTGTTTCAACCCGACGGGCGGAATTACTGCTGAAGGTCAGAGGGAGAGAGACTGAAGGTCACAGCTTAGCCATGGTTTGAGACAGGCAGAATGCATTCTGAGAAATACACAAGCTCACACGAGAGACCTCGGCCATCGGCCGTCGCCTGGAAACCCTCAGATTGCACGAGGCGGGGGGGGGGACACAGGGCGGGGACGGAGGTGTATCGATCGAGTACAGTGAATCAAGCCGTCACAGAGCCTTGAATAATGCATTGAGCAGAGCAGTCAGCGCCGTGGCGCCGCTGAGGCCATGACACACGTGAGTCCCTCCGCGCTCTGATGGAAACCGGGGATAAGTCACACTGTCGTCGTCACGCCGGGATCGGGCGTAATCACGTCAGCAATCAGCGGAGAGACTAAATGCCTCGGAGAGGCCGTGGACTTGGCGACCAAATGAACATTCCACGAGCCATTAAACAGGTGGCGGCGCTAATGTCACAGAGGCAGCAGGCTGCAGAGCGGGAGTGATGGGCGGAGATAAAGAAGATACCCTGAACGCACGTCTCCCCGAAGGGGGCCGCATGTTGGGGAGGCTGAACGTGAATGTTTGTGCGTGTGTGTGTGTGTGTGTGTGTAGGTTTATGTGTGTGCGCATGCGTGTGCGTGCGTGTGAGCATCTCGTAGCTCTGGAGCAGGTGTGTTTGTTTGCTCCGTTCAATAGACTTTCAGTCACAGGCCTGCGAGAGGGGAAGCACGCTGGGCCTAGCGGGGAGCTTTAGATTGGAGACATTAAGCCGTGAGGAAGCAAAAAAAAAGAGTGACGCAATGTCCATATTTGTGGAAGGCACTTTGGTGCTAGTTTGTTTCAGAGAAAGGGGATTTACACCCTAGCAGCACGTGATCTGTTCAGAGTGGGAGTTATCTCTGTAGTATGAGTGATCTCGTCCCGCAACGTAATTGTATCCCATCACCGCCCGACTTGTGGAGTTTTAACGTCTGCTTTTCCTCCACTTCACATCCATCCAGCGGCTCCCGTCCTTGTCAGAATAATCCTCTCTTTCAGGTTCCGACTCCAGCTCCACTTTTTATACTCAGTATTCAATTCAAGTTCAACTACTCCTGAACTAATTTGTATTCTCCTTCTCTTCCTTCATGGTGGGTGTCTGTGTGATCTCCGTCTGTCTCCCTTTGCCTGGGATCTCCCACCACCCTCCGTCCCGTGTGTGTGTGTGTGTGTGTGTGTGTGTGTTTGTGTGTGTGCTACACT
The DNA here is from genome assembly GCA_027122715.1 of Trisopterus minutus. Taxonomy (NCBI): domain Eukaryota; kingdom Metazoa; phylum Chordata; class Actinopteri; order Gadiformes; family Gadidae; genus Trisopterus; species Trisopterus minutus. The sequence continues at coordinate 10,293,106 of JAOPUD010000055.1, forward strand.
CACGATACAGGCTGTGGGCTGGAGTTCCTGCTGGTCCTCTGCGGCCTGGAGCTCTCGTGGTCCTGCCCCCGTCACTGTATCTGCTACACAGCACCCAGCACCGTCTCCTGCCAGGCCCACAACTTCCTGTCCGTCCCGGAAGGCATCCCGGCCAACAGCGAGCGCATATTCCTGCAGAACAACAAGATCCACCGGCTGTTGCGCGGCCACTTCAGCTCCACCACCGTCACCCTGTGGATCTACTCCAACAACATCTCCTACATCGAGCCCTCCACCTTCCACGGCTTCACCCTGCTGGAGGAGCTGGACCTGGGGGACAACCGCCACCTGCGCTCCCTGGCCTCGGACACCTTCCACGGGCTGAGCCGGCTCAACGCGCTGCACCTGTACAGGTGCGGCCTCAGCGCCCTGCCCAACAACATCTTCCAAGGCCTGCGGAACCTGCAGTACCTCTACCTCCAGGTAAGCCCTTCTCTGGATAGGCCCTCCTCTGACTGGAGGACCTGGGCCGATGTCCTCAGAACTCATTACATTTACATTTAGGGCATTTTAGCAGATGATTTAATCCAAAGAGATTTACAACAATCTGACAATCGCTAGGTTAACCCATTCCCGTACACAACAAAGATAGATAGGATAAGACGTAACACGATGCTTAGTGCTATTCTTAAGTGGCAGGACGTACAACATACAATAAGTGTGTACATTAAGTGCCAGGACCTACAACATACAACAAGTGCATAAGAGGGGTGTGGTGGTGTGGTGGGGTAACACTGTTCCTCGTGTTCATCCTCAGGAGAACCACCTCAAGTTCCTGCAGGACGACACCTTCATGGACCTGCACAACCTGAGTCACCTCTTCCTGCACGGGAACCGCCTGTGGAGCCTGCACCAGAACACCTTCAGGGGCCTGCGGGCTCTGGACCGCCTGCTGCTGCACCAGAACCAGATCCAGTGGGTGGACCGCCAGGCCTTCCACGACCTGCGCCGCCTCACCACCCTCTACCTGTTCAACAACTCCCTTGTGGAGCTGTCCGGACAGTGCCTGGACACATTGCCCGCGCTAGAGTACCTGCGTCTCAACGACAACCCCTGGGCCTGCGACTGCAAGGGCTTGTCACTGTGGGAGTGGCTGAAGCGCTTCAAGGGCTCCACGTCCTCGGTGGGCTGCCAGGCTCCCGCCCCCATGCTGGGCCGGGACCTCAAGCAGCTCAAGCAGGAGGACTTCCCCCACTGCTCCCCCACCGTGCCCAACTCCGAGTCCCGGGCCCAGAGCAAGACCAACAACCTGTCCGGCACGGTGAACCCGTCCATGAACGGCGGGGTGGTGGCGGTGGCGTCGGGGGGGCAGACCCGCATCGTGCACCCCCCGCCGCCGGCCTCCCGGCCCGGAAGGTCCCGGAACTGCACCAAGCCCCGCAACCGGGCCGGCGGCAAGGGCAAGGGTGACAACGAGGTGCACTCCAAGGAGCTGATGGCCGACAAGGAGGACTCGTCCCCGGACTTCAGCGACGGGGGGAAGTACGACCACACGTCCCCCGACGGCACCATCACGCGGAGGAAGCACAAGTGCACTCCCCGGACCACTGTGCGCCCCCCTAGCGGGGTGCAGCAGGCCAACAACAGGGCGGCGCTACTGCACCGCTCCTCGCTATACCTTTGCCTTCTGTTGGGGGCCTTGGTGATCTCAGACATGGCGCACATCCTGCGCTGACCAGCAGGGGGAGGCGAAAACGCTCATGGATAAAAAATCGCGAAACCCCCTCGAGCGGTGCTCCTGCACTCCAAGGCTCATATGTGTGTGTCCTATTGTGTGCGTGTGTGTGTGTGTGTGTGTGTGTGTGTGTTTTGATGTTGTTGTGCGCGTGAGTGTGTATGAGTGTGTGTGTGTGTGTGTGTGTGTGTGTGTGTGTGTGTGTGTACAAACTGTGTGTAGGGAGCATTACTTTTCAGAGTCTGAAACCTCCAAGCATCCAACATGTCAGCAGAGAGACTCGCAGTAGGTTTTGCGGCGCTACGATCCGTGGGACAGGGGGAGAAGGGAAGAGGAGGAGAAATGCAGCACAAGCTTGCACTGCCATTATAATTAAACCTAAAATGTCTGTGTTTCTCTTTTTTTCCTTTAAAGCTAAGTCTTTCACTCAAACAGAGTAGGATCCCTGGAGACCAGATGAATGGATCGTCAGAGATCCATGAGATGGGGAGTGTGTGTGAGTGTGTGTGCGTGTGTGTGTGCGTGTGTGTGTGCGTGTGTGTGTGTGTGTGTGTGTGTGTGTGTGTGTGTGTACAGGCAGGTGTGCTCGTGTTTCTTTGAGAGAGAGAGAAAGACGGTTAGAGAGAAACTAAGAGCAATCATTGTCGAGGATAGAGAGAAAATAATTATGTTATGAAAAAAATTGATGAAACGTGCTAGTTAGCAACGCGGAGGATACGCTCCCATTGGTCAAAGTGTCCCATGGAGTTAAAGTTGCCAGGTCACAGCTTGACGACAACAAAGGGAACAAAGGGAAACAAGGAGCCTCCTTTCCTTGCTTTCCAAGTCATCTTGCCAAACGTATTTCTATGTTGCTTCTTCATCCCAATCTTTGCTCACCAGAGGGGTTGACTCCAACAGGACGAAGGAAGGCGGGCGACGCGTCCTCATTCAGTATCAGAACGATGAATGCAGCGTTGCACGCGTCTGAGCAGCAGCACGGATCTAGCCGTGGCTCTGGATGGGTGTGAACACAAGCACAGCCCGGTGCAGCCGGACTCTCTGGGGTACGGTAGTGAAACTCTTCTGTTGCTGTCAGCGTACGATGCCAGCTTTGTTCCCTGTGGTACCGTGAGATTCCATACCCGCGTACTTACACTACTTTCCCCAGTGAGCATAGCATTTCTATGTCCATCGTACCGGTCGCTGTTCCCTTCTGTGCAACTGAATATTAAGCTGTTAGCGTTAGCTCCTGGTTAGCCTGCTATCTGCGGTCTGATTTGCTCTGTTTCTTACCTTTTGGGGGTTTTATTTGCTTGGAAATCTGCGTGTGGCGAAGCTTCGACAGTTTGTCTATATCGTTGTGTCAATTGTTCATCGGATATTGTTTTTCAAAAGATATATATAAAAAGAAATGCACCCCCACCCGACCCCCTTCCTCAGGACAAATGGAGGAGGGGGGGGGGGAGGCGGAGCCTTAGGGGTCAGGGGTCAAATGGATTTTTTTTCCCAGGGCACTTGTGAGCTGATCCTGGCAGTGTGTGGGCATTCCCTCCTCATTGACAATTATGGACATTTTGTTTTTTTTTATAGAAAAGTCACCAAAAGTCAAAGGAATACAAAAAAAAAAAGACAAATCGTGTACCTTAAATAACTTCTGTGATTAATAAATTATTCAACGAGAAAAAAACAGCAACAAGACATTACAGACAGTGTGGAGGAGCAGGGGATGTTTTCGGAAAGGGACTGTGATCTTGTTCGCTGTCGCCGTTGAATGGCATGGACACAGCCGAAGAGAATCAGCGGGATTGGTCACAGTGGACGGACGTACAGACTTACTTCCTGTCTCAGAACAGGAAGTGCCACCCACAGGAGCACTTCCTGTAGTTCCAAAGCTTTGAGCCTGACTCGAGTCCAATCACAAGATGGTGTTTGTTACGATGATAGTGTGAACTGTAAAAACATTAAAAACAGTGGACTCACTGCAGTGCGGATATTAATCACTTACTGTATTATAATGAGAAAAAACAATATTGCTGATTTGGATGATAACAGGGTTTTGTACTCCTACTTTCAGGGGGAGGAGTCTTTGTTCATACTGATTTGTTTGCACAATTTACGTTTTATTTTTCCTTTTTTTTTTTCTTTTATTTCCATTTGTTTCGTTTACATAAAACCTGTATTCGCGAAACAATGCACAATCCGGTTCAAACCGTCCCTGCTTCCCCTCGTCACTCGCCCATCTGACCTCTCCCCCCCCCTTCGCCATCATCCAATGGTTCACTCGTTATCATCAAAGAGCAACAGTACAAAATGTTTATAAAGATATTAAAGTCTATATCTTCTTATGTTGACCGCTCGAAGCCTCAACTGTGTTTGTGTCGCCCGTGTGAACCCAGGTTTTGGAGAGTGAGGCGTTTCGTTAAGGGGTCTAAAAGTGATTTTCCTGTTTTACCTTTTGCTCCCTGCCTCCAGCCTTCTACCCAATTATAATTAATTTAAAACCCAAAATGGATTCTGTCAGCAACTTTGTGTTTTCCCCTCCCTGTTTTTTCCACGGGCCTTGCTCTACTTTGCAATCTGTCTCCACTGATCAGGCTTTAGCTTAACGTAGAAAAACAACCGCCACCCAATCCTCATACCACTGCGATTTATAAACGGTGGAGAGAAGGAAGGCGAAAAACAAAAACAATGCATTCAGAATGTGGAGCTGGAGCGTGAAATACAATCCGGATGCTCTTTTTACCAAACATAAGCGGGCAAATTAACAGTAGGATGGATTATTGAGCGACGGAGAAAGTAGGAAACGGGCGGTGGTCCTGCTCTGTGTCCTCCCAGGAACATAGCCTGGAACACACTGCGGCCCAAAGGAAATCATTTAAAAGCACCAAGGGTGTTAATGAAAGTGTCAACAAGAATCTGCAGATATTCCAGGCTATTATTGTTATTAATGGTCCTAAAAACATAAATTCTATTTTCCCTCTTTCAATATCATTTTTCTCCGGGATGGAAATTGATCCGAAGGTAAGTGGGCAAATTATGTTTTTTTTATTTCCTCCATTTGCTTTATTCATGCAGTGATGCATGAATAAGAATGGCTTCTGAATCACATTTGAATTGATTAGAAGCTTTTGCAAAGCCAGACAATGGACCCCTCCCTCCTTGCATGCACACACACGCACACACACGCCCACACACACACAAACACACAAACAAAAAAAACACACACACACACACACACTTACAGTACATATTTACTCCTGCCTGCCCCACTTTCCTCTCAACCCCCTTAACCTACACTTCTTCTTTCAGTTTAATTTCTTTACTCTGAGTACGTGCATTTGCTTCCTTGCCATAACTTCCTCTTACTAACATCACTAAATAATCTTATATTCCTTGCTATTACTGAACACAGCAACACATTCTCAAATGATTGTGACATATTAAATGTGCAGAACATTTATTTGAGATCTGTTAACTGTATCTTTGCAGTACTTCTGATTAGCTGCTGGTTGATTATGAATAATTTAACAAGAATTATGGAAATGTAAACATAAAACGTGAAATGGTGCATTTAGCAAATAATATGATGCATAGAATAGTTTATTATCGCAGGAATATACAAGGAACGACAGGAATGTCAGTTAATCCCTGACGATTTGAATGAATCAAGACAATGACAAAACATGCTACGTATTCTTATGAGGTATAATGTTGATATTGGACATTAAAAATACAGCTATAGGAGAAGGGTAGATATTTTCTAATAGATCATAGCTAACAGACAGAAAAGTCAATTTACATTTAAATGCGTTTTAATATACAATTTATTCACATCATATGCTAAATTATGGCAACAAAATGATCTAACATGAATACATACTGTCTGTCTTTATAAAAAAACAATAGATCCTGTCCTGAATACCTGGATTTGTGATTATTACAATCCAGATTAACCACTTATCGATATATTTAAAAGAGTCTAGTGTTTTGCCAAAAAACTGGGAAATTAATACAATTGCTTAGCCAAACGGCAGAAGTATAGCTTTTTAGGAAATCATTAATTGTAGAACTTTATAAGGGGTACCAAACAGTGTTAAGCTTGTAAACTAATTTGGCAGTGCAATTTACCAGAGTAAATTGCCATTTTATTTTATAAAAGTGAGCCCAGCTGCTTCTCGTTGTTGTGTGGGCCACAGAGCACGTAACAAGGGAGAACGATGCCTTTGAGATCATGTTATTTACTACGCTCAAGTGGTCCTCATTAACTGGTTAAATGTGACACATTCCTGCCTCTCTTGAATATCTGCTCATCCATTCAGAGTATTAGAATTAATTTAATTTAATTAACTGACTGCTTTTGGGATTTATTTTATTTTTACGAAAAGTGACGTTGTGAAACATCCTGTAATTTAAATGCAAAACGAGTGGGCACTGATGGCAGACGCTTTAGCCGTGAAATGTCGTTGGGTCAGAGGGGAGAGGTCAAAGACGGGGAAAGGTCATGGAGGGTCAAAGGTCATGGAGTTTGAGAATATTGGACAGAGTCCAGATCTGGAGCAGTATTTTGATAACAGCTTATGTACGACAACAGAATATCAGAAAATGTCCTGACTGAGAAAACTAACTCATGATAGTTAACAGTATTCAAATTTAATAAAATTGGAGATTGGAGACCCCACGCACAACAGACCAGACGGCTAGCAACTACAACACAGGGGCGGATTTAAGTTTTAAAAGTTTTAAATACAAAAAATGTCAAAAATAAATAATAATAATAATAAAATACAGAGCTGTAACCAACGTGGCTTGTAGGATCTTATGGGCTGAGGCTCATCCAAACCGTGGGTGGGACTGGAAACGGCCTCACCAAACTCTATCTGATCATCGCCCGTGGTTGCAACACCCGGACAGTGCCACGGCGCTCCCATTCCCGTAACACTTTCCTGCACCGACACCTTCCCCCGCCACGCCACGCGAAGTCAACAGCCCCGAGGAAGCTGCAAAGTTTTAACAAGGTTAAGCAGATTCTGAGATGTAGTTCAGAGCAGGGAATATAATTGGCGCAGCCCGGAATACACAAGCTTTGAGAACACATTTGAAAACCAGTGAAAAGATGCGCATCTCTCCCGTCGACGCTATTGAAAGGTATTGTCTTGAGTCTAGCCCAGGTGTCACTCATTAAAAACCCAAACATATGCGCTCCATATAGACACCGCTGCCGGGCGTGCTTCGGATTCAGTCCACAATCTGTTTAGACATCAAAGTAAACACACACTTATTTATTCACGAATGTCTTAACAGCCAGACATCCGCCGGTCATTACCGGCTCTACCTGTGGTTGGGGGCTCCTCTGAGGGGAGGGGATCGGAGGAGGGGTCTCCTCCCTGCACCCTGGTCCGGTGCCCCCAGGCACCGGTCCTGATGGGGGAGGTGCAGCAGCTGGTGATGGGGCCCCAGGTCCCGCCTCTAAGGGTGTAGTGCAGCACTGGGCTGTACGCCTGGGAGCCACGTTTCCAGCCCGACCCCACCCCAGCGTCTGTCTTCACACAACACTGTCTTTTCATAAACAATAGATCCTGTCCTTAATATCTGGATTTGTGATCAATACAATCCAGACTAACCACTAACACATATTTAGAGTCTAATCTTTTGCCAAAAACTAGAGGTGTATTTATTCGATTGCTGCTGCCAAACGGCAGAAGTATTGCTTTTTGGGAAATCTTTAATTATGGAACTTAATAAGGGGTATGAAACAGTGTTTAGCTTGTAAACTGATTTGGCAGTATTATCCAAGTTTTATCCAAGTACCAGAGCCCCTTTTCTGTGGAAGCAATTATTTTAATATAGTCATATAGTCTTGTGCATCAGAGTGCGATTCAACGCCATCTTGAGAGGACACCAGAGTCCTAAATCAAGTTACATACCATCACCTTGGCCGATGAAGATGGTGTTACGCCACGCCTGGTATGAGCATCGCTGTGGTAGTTAACTTAACCAACAGTTAAGTTTAAACACGATATCTCCTCGTAATGACAGATCACCACAGGTTGAATTTCTAAACAATGATCTAGAAAACATTCCGGCCAACATATTAACTAATATTCCAGTGCTCCGCTTTCAAAATGGTGGCACTGACTGCAAGGTGATGCAGTTATAGGTAAGGGGGGGGATTAGTCAATAAGCAGGGTGGCTTCGGGCGAAGGATCTTCCCTTGAAGGGGATCTCTTCTAAGATCTCTCCCCGGTTCATCTGGCCTTTCGAAGTGGAGTCTGTCATCAACCCCTGTGCCGTTCGTCTCCGACTCCCTCCATCTCTCCGTGCCCATCCGACCTTCTATGTCTCTCAGCTCAAGCCTGTCTCCACCAGCCCGTTGTCTCCTCCCGCTCCGCCTCCACCTCCGCCCAGGGTCATCGACAATCATCCGGCGTGGACAGTCCGCCGCCTCCTGGAGGTACGTCGCCGCGGCCGGGGTCACCAGTATCTTGTCGACTGGGAGGGGTACGGGCCCGAGGAGCGCTCCTGGGTTCCCCGGAGGAGTATCCTGGATGCCTCGCTGGTTCGGGATTTCCATCGGGACCATCCATCGGCTGTGGGTCGTCCGCCGGCTGTGGGTCGTCCGCC
>JAOPUD010000055.1:10397750-10407770 GCA_027122715.1 Trisopterus minutus
CTTGTGTGTGTGTGTGTGTGTGTGTGTGTGTGTGTGTGTGTGTGTGTGTGTGTGTGTGTTTACGTGTGTGTTTCATAAACGTATGTGTTTGTGTTTATGTGTGTTTTGATTAATGTGTGCGTTTTCATTAACTTGTGTGTTTGTGTGTGTGTATGTGTGTGTGTGTGTTTATGTGTGTGTGTTCATTAACATGTGTGTGTGTTGCTGGTGCTCCAGGTGGCACAATGTGCCTATGTGATCATCCTGATGGCGGTGTTCTGGTGCACCGAGGCGCTCCCATTGGCCGTCACCGCCCTGCTCCCAGTGCTGCTCTTCCCTCTCTTCGGCATCATGCAGTCCAAAGACGTGAGTCTGCCCCCCTCCCGCCCTGACCCCCCCAAGACAGGGCCTTGTCAGGGCGGTAGAGAGGCCTACATTAACATTTATGTTTAGCAGACGTTTCTATCCAAAGCGACTTACAATAAGTGCATTTGTCAGAAGAAAGAGAAACAACAATATATCGCTGTCGGTACAGAAAGGATGTTCGTAGAACCAAGTGCCAAGCACTAACAATCACTAGGTTAACCCATTCCTCGTATACATCAAAGATAGCTAGGATAAGATGCTGCACAATGCTACCCACTATTCTTTAGTGCAATTCGTTGTTCTCATTGGTCGACCCACGAGTGGGCTCTAAGTGGGCGTGGTTGTTTTGGTGCATCCAGGTGTGCATGCAGTACCTGAAGGACACCAACATGCTGTTTGTGGGCGGGCTGATGGTGGCGGTGGCCGTGGAGCACTGGAACCTCCACAAACGCATCGCCCTCAGGGTGCTTCTGTGTGTCGGCGTGCGGCCTGCGCTGTGAGTGGCTGATGAGGGGACACACCCACCGTAGTGGACACACACACCCCTAGTGGTGATACACACACCCCTACTGATGTGTGTGACACACGCCCCTACTGGTGTCACCTTTACATTAACCACTGTCCTCCAAACATCCTTACAGAGCTCTTGACTCCGTTGTCAAGGCTGATATGTAATCAGAATTTGAACCCAGTAATCAGCTCATCAATCAGCAGCCGCCACGCACGGCCCTGAACAACAAGAGCGAGAGCAACAACAACACGCTTGTTGTTCTCGCTGTCATCATTTAAAACCCAAAATAGTAAACACTCAATCTGCGTCTCACCGAGCTGGGTCTATTATTGTACTGCACTTGTCTGAGAAACGCAATTAGACTCTCAGACAGGAACCGCACAGGACGGACGGCCGATTACAGTTCACTGCAATCAACCACAAACACATACTATAAGGTAATGCTTACTGCGCGCACACCTCCATCCGTCTGACTGGGTCCGTGTGCTTCCAGCCTGATGCTGGGGTTCATGGGTGTCACAGCCTTCCTGTCCATGTGGATCAGCAACACGGCCACCACCGCCATGATGGTGCCCATCGTCCAGGCCGTGCTGCAGCAGCTCAACAGCGAGGGGGAGCCAGGAGAGAGCCCTCCCATCCTTTGCTCCTCTGAGGACCAGGGCCTGGTGATGGAGGGGGAGACCAAGCCGCCCTCCAAGCCCACCAAGCAGGCAGAGGGACAAGGTCCGCTGATAAGGCCCTGGGCCCGGCCGTGGTCCTCTCTCAGAGTGGTTACTGCTTAGATAAGACAGGGTTAGTCATTCCTGGACGAGGAGATGCAGGCGTCAAACGTGTGTCGCAAAGGATGCAAAAAAAAGATATGAAAGATAAGAAACATACATCGAAAACAATAGAAAACTTGAAATAACAAACTTTCAATAAGGTACTGCACTCATGTTGATATGCGTACTTGATATAGGTGTATCAAGTGCAAGTACATTATTTCAAGTACAATATCAAGTAAACCAGACAACTGTCAAGTACAGTATTTGTAAGGAGACAGAGGAAAAACAGAATAGCCATTGAACAAAATTAAAATCAATATTTACAAAGCTTATGAGCAGGTACAAATAAGCAGATTTGTTAAAAGAAACCATATAGAAGTAAATAAATAACTAATTGACATATTGCTTTTGAGTGGGGAGTACTGCATACAACTGATGAAAGTGTTTAGAATTAGCAAATCAGCAGGAACAATACAACTAATGAGGGAAATGAGGCCGTCCTTTGCAAGACTGCTCCTGGAATGCCCCTGTACTTCTATAGTGTAGTACAAACAAGACACATGAGACAGCCCTGTGCAGCCCGTGACTTGTCCTGTGGCCTTCCAGTGGTGGTGACCTTCCTGGACGCCTCGCTGGAGCTCGCCCGGCGCAAGGAGCAGGCGGAGAACAAAAGGATGTGTAAGGGCATGATCCTGTCCATCTGCTACTCCGCCAGCATCGGAGGGACCGCCACGCTCACTGGGACCGGCCCCAACTTGGTGCTCACCGGCCAGATGAATGAGTGAGTGGCCTGTTCAGATAATTCAATTCAATTCGATTTTATTTGTAAAGCCCCTAATCACAGGTACAGTCTCAAAGGGCGTAACAGGCTATATATGTAGGACACCCCCCTGACCCTAGCCCTCCAGAGGGCAAGAAAAAACTCCCTCAATTAGCAAGGAAGAAGGAATGCAGAGTGGGGATCCCTCCTTCAGAGTGGGGGGGTCCCTCCTTCCAGGGATGATCAGGGGTGAACTGGGGGCCATAATTGACAACAGGCAACAGGCAAAACATAGATGGCATTAAAGACCAAACAAGGCGCAGAGAATTATATATTTTCATATTTCACAATGTACTGTTTTGTGTTGTTGTCTTAGTCACCCCAAAATCCTTCTGTCTCAGACTCTTTCCTCAGAACGGAGATGTGATCAACTTTGCGTCGTGGTTCGGCTTTGCCTTCCCTAATATGATCCTCATGCTCACCCTGGCCTGGCTCTGGCTGCAGTTCGTCTACATGGGATTCAAGTAAGCTCTTCGGCTGTGATGAAACGGCCTGTAACCCACCATCTAACCCAAGCTGACACAGCATTTAAATCTGCACCAAAACCCTTTTTCCACCGGGCGGGGAGATTAAACGCTAAGGTTCCTTGTGATTCCCTTCCAAAACCCCGTCTAGCTTGAAGAAGACCTGGGGGTGTGGCTCCGTGAAGACGGAGAAGGAGCTTGCCGCCTACAAGGTCATCCGCGAGGAGCACCGGCGGCTGGGCCCCATGTCCTTCGGGGAGCTCAGCGTGCTCAGCCTCTTCCTCCTGCTGGTGCTGCTGTGGTTCACCCGGGACCCGGGCTTCGTGGATGGATGGGCCACGAACCTCTTCAACGTCAGGGCAGAGTTCGTAATCCTGACTCATCGTCCGGCATCATGAGAAATCTGCTGTTGTTGTTGTTGTTGTTTACTTCCAGAGGTCAGCCTCTGGAAGGTTTCGACACTGACTCTTCTTTCTATTTTCCTCCCAGATATGTGACAGACGCCACGGTTGCCATTTTCATTGCGATCCTCCTATTCGTTCTACCTTCTAAAGGGCCGCGCAAGTGCTGGGGGCGGCGCAACACCTATGAACCAGGTGACAAGGCGTTTCAGATCAACAGAACACAGCTGTTAGGAGGGCATCCGTTCAATGGCAACAGCAATCAATACAAATGTGTGTTTGTTGTTGAACCTGGATCAGTTTCCCTCTGCCGTGAGGACGGACGTTGAGAGAGGAAAAGGTCACTGCGATCAGCTTGTTTTAATGGTATGACTGCTGCCATCTCCCACAGACGAACCTTCAGGGCCCTCCGCCCCTCTGCTCACCTGGAAGGTGGCCCAGAAGAAGATGCCGTGGAACATAGTGCTTCTACTCGGGGGGGGCTTTGCTCTGGCCAAGGGTAGCGAGGTATGCTTCATACAGCTGCATCACATGACCGCATCATGTCCAGTCCCCTGCTGGCTGCTGCATCTCTACCGCTTCTATTTTACTGTACTGTAGTGCTGCTGCTGTGACACCCACAGTTCTGTCTCGGATGAATAGCTTCTCATGTCTTATCCGATCAGCTCTATGTTCTGATGTCTCTATTCCAAAAACTATAATTTCCTGGCATGTAAATGATGATCTAATCTACTCTTATCGAATTGACTATACTCTAATCTAGTCAACTCTACTTTACTCTCATATAATCTACTCTTGTATAATCAACTCTACTCTAATATAATCTACTTTGCTCTAGTACTCTACTATACTCTACTACCTTGCTCTGCTGTACTGTACTGTACTCTTGCTGCACTCTCTGTATATAATGTACTCGTCTCTAATCTGATGTGATATAATATGATAATGTACATTCCCCTGCAGGTATCCGGCCTGTCGATGTGGATGGGAGAGCAAATGAGTCCCCTGAAAACCATCCCTCCCTGGGCCATAGCCATCATCCTGTGCCTGCTAATCGCTACCTTCACAGAGTGCACCAGCAATGTAGCCACGGCAACGCTCTTCCTACCTGTGCTGGCCTCCATGGTAAGGATTCCAGCTGGATTTACAAGTCCCTATAGAAAATGCCATTACACAACTGAATTCCTTCAAGGGGACGGGACAATGAGAGATATATGCGTCGGCAGTGGGGATCCTCAACGTGAAACATCATACCAGTGGCAAGGCCTTTGGAGAGAACGCACCAATCAGAGCACAGTACTGAAACTACTCCCAGAGGAAGCTGGCCCGTATGTCCTTGTTGGGCGCTCTAATGACGGGCCATTCTGGCTGCAGATATTAGGTCCCCTTAGCTGGGCCCCTCCTCCCATTAGTAACCTGCCAAATGCACACATTCAGCCCAGTGTCCTGCACTGGGGTCCTGTTTCGCAACCCCCCTGCCGCTGAAGAATGGGAGGGCTATGCCCAGCAATCAGCCCCCCCGAGCAGGAATGAGACAGAATGTGTCAAGAGGGGGTATTCAGACAGATATTTACAGAGCCCAGCCAAGCCAAGAGGAGGCAGCAGGGGGGGTGCCACTGAAAATACCCTCAGGGACAATGGAAGAGGGGATAGGAAAAGAGCATCTCATCAAGTGCATGCAATGTAAAGTTAGGGGGTGTGGCCACATGCCCTTTACCGAACTGCCACGGTATAGTCATGCAGGATGAATGTTAGTAATTATGGACTATAAAGTATTTCCACCCTTTGTTTATTCCAAAGGCAGCAATTCTGATCGTGTCGTCCGCTCCTGTGCTGTGGGGGATGTAATTCTAACGCAAACCCCAAGCAAAGTGTAATGTGTGCCTTGGTAGTAGTCTGCCATTACAGCCACACTGGAAGGACTTTTCCCCGTTTGGCTTGTCACATGACTCAGCCCAAAACGGTACAAGGGCGACTTCTTAACGATGCCTTAACGAGTAATGAGAGTTTTCACCCGGCGCTGTGTTACACACCGTTATGAGTCTGCAATTACCTTGCAAATCCAAACAGCAGCAGATGGCAGTGTGTGCGGTTGTCATTCGGTTCCAGAACCAGTGGGCTCTAACGGCCTCGTTAACGGTCTCTCTGTGTTCTGTGCAGTCCCAGTCCATTGGGATGAACCCTCTGTACATCATGGTGCCTTGTACGCTCAGTGCCTCGTTCGCCTTCATGCTGCCCGTCGCCACGCCGCCAAATGCCATTGTCTTCTCCTATGGCTACCTCAAGGTGGCTGACATGGTAAGCCTCACAGCGGAGAGCGCTGAGCTCACTCGGTAAAGCATAAGTCTGCCGATCCACAGCTGTTACTTTTGGTTTCTTGTTACGCAACCCTGAATGGGGTGCATTCACAGTGATTGCTAAATGGTAAACGGACTGCATTCATAGTGCGCATTTCTAACCAGTGGCCACTCGAGGCACTTCACACACCGTCGCCGGTGTCAATCCTGCAAGGCGACAGGGTGAGGTGACTTGCTCAGGGTCTCCTCGACACTCGGAATGCTAGGCTGTTCAAGGCTCTTGGTGTGTGACGCCCCGTGTGCACCTCACTGCTTCCCTCTCCAACAGGCCAAGACGGGCATTGTCATGAACATCATCGGGATCCTCTGCATCACCTTGGCCATCAACAGTTGGGGCAGGGCCATGTTCCAACTGGACTCCTTCCCGGCCTGGGCCAATAACACGGGGGTGTGAGCCCCCGGTCGGAGTGAGGACACTGAGGACGTACCAAGCAGCGTCCAGTGGGAGCTCCAGTTCAAAGACTTCACGCCAGAGAGAGGCCATAGGACGACTGGGTGAACCGGGCCCTCCATGCGGGTCCCTCCCACCTGGGGAGGGAAGGCGCTGATGGATGTGAGAAAAGATGTTCAAAGGGCTGAGGAGATGGAGCATCAGACATGTTTGAATTAACATTGCACCCCTAACTTAAGATAAAACCACGTTTTGGTATTGTTAGTAAGGCATAACAGTGCCACTAGCACTCTCCTTTTCCCTCTGAATAAACATATTTTTAGCTTGGTAAATATTAAATATAACCTTCATGAAACAGCTGTCAACATCATAAAATGGGTTCCAGAGAGTTTAAGAATGGATTCAGATTCATAGTAGTATTTGCAGAGAAAAGATCATTACATCCACTAAAGTTGCCATGTGTTGTTTTGCTAGCCCGCAAGATCATGATAATGTATTAAACAAATGGCGTAGACAACCACTATTCTTACACTTATACCTTTTAAAATAAACGTGTGCATTGTTACTTCCACCATCTCCTGAACCATTACATGAACTTTGACTGGTGTACAATCACTGCAAAATAGTCCTAATCCTATGTAAATGATAAAAACAAATGGATGTATTGTATTTTCTGTTTTTCTCAATACTGAAGCCAGTGTATGCTGCATTTCTGGCATTACAGCAATGTGATTAAACATAGATACATTTTATATTTAAGAGCAAATATGTATAGTTTGTATGTGTGTTTGAACATAAAAAAGTTTCAATGATCATGAGTCTCCTTCATCTATGTCTACTGCATGTCAAGAAACCGTTATGGATTTCTCATTCATTCCTTTTTCTATTTATAAACTTGTTACCTTTTCAACTGAGAAACAAACAGCTATTACACGAGCATGCCCCCTATCAGGAGTTCATCTCCTTATCTCTAAGACAGCCCATTACCTACAACACAGTCTATGGTTTGATGGCGCACTTGTTTTCCCGCTCTGGGCTCAGCAGCCGGTGACCTTGTCTCAGTGCTGATGAGCTATGATCCTGTAAACACAGTGTTCAATGCCCAGGTAATCCTTTGGCTTTGAATGGCTGCACCTCATCTTAAGGCCACAATCCTTTCAAATCCAGCCAGCCCATTTCACAAGTGTCTATTCTTCTGGATTCACCCCAACAAACCCGCGAGGTTCCTATCAAGTCGCGTTTGGAGAATCCTCTGAGAATCAGAGAATGTTTCACCACCGTGCAAAATTATGTGAAATTCATGAGAGTGCTATATTCACATGTGACCTCCAGGTTGACTTGTGTACTCCAACGCAGCGATATATGGCCAGGCAGGAAGGGCAGTAAACCTTTCAGCATTAGAACGGCAGAAACGGTTTTGGAAGAGAAGGGAATGGAATGGTGTCGCACGATGGACCGGTGACTCAGCATCAAAAAAAGGTCAGCACTCCAGCTCAGATGGCGAGCGGAGAGGTCCCTGCTGGAGCAGCCAGACGCCAGGCGTTTTAAGGGTAGTTAACAAGCGGTCTTGGCCAGTATAATCCAGCTGGGATCCCTGTGATCTTGGATACCAGTGAGGCATAAAGCCTGTGTAATTATCGTGCTCTCCTTTCCCTTCGCTGCCTTTTTTGCCACCCAATCATTATCCAATTGAAACACGTTCTTTGGGATCATGGCCTCCATTATTTGCACTATGAATATACTTTAAAAGGGCCGGGGACCCTCGGGTACAGGAGGGACATGATGCCAGGGCTTTAGCAGAGCACCCTGAAGTCACAGCTCTGTTGTTTCCCTATAAGCATACAATGGTGTGCTGTTTGCAGGCACCTGTAATCATGATGGGGTAGCATTCACCCCATCAAGGGTCTCCCTGTTTGGACAAGTCATTGAAACACACACACACACACACACACACACACACACACACACACACACACACACACACACTTTCTTTGAATCTATCTAGTTCATTGGGTGAACAAGAAAGATTTTTGATAGTAAATGAATGGTAGGTGGATGGTTTTCAAACAGGCTGGGGCCATTCTCCCAGGTAACGGTGTCACTTACCACCAGAAGACAATAGAAAGCCTGTGTGACACAATCAACCCTTGACCAGACTGGATCGGTTTCATGTGACTTCTGCCTCAAACTAAAGTAAAATCACAAACTCTTACTGACTTGTCGCTGACTAGGATGAAGTGACAGTGAGAGAGAACAGAACTGTCTTTGGCCCAAGTGAACACGTTAGTATTGACCATCCCCAAAAAAGTTAAGGGTTGTTCTTTAAGTCGTATGAGGCATTTTTGTGTGGATAGCAATAACAATTTGAAGTGATTAGATGGTGATGGCAAAAGATATCTCCCTGATTGTTAGGAGATGGGGGGGGGGGGGTGAGATGTAATCAGGGGACCGCACCACTGGGGAGATCATCTTTCTTTGGACTATTTAAAATCTTTATTGTTCCCATAGTCCCAATACTGTGAAATCTCAGTACAGTCATTTTTTCGCTATTGCAAAACCCAGGCCTCTTGTTCTCTGGACCACACACAAGCTTAGGCCTATAGACAAGATGAACAATGACTCATATGACAATAATAACTCTTTCCTCTGTTGGATACACAGCCCAATGTTTGGGTGCCATTTCACTGGCAAAAGTGCTGTAATAAGGGGTTTCATGCAATGCAAACCTACCATATGTTCTCTCTTTAGTGCTTAAATTACTATTTTTACTGACGTACTGCATATTTTTGCTTATTCTGCTCTGCCAAAGCAGACATATCAGCACACAATTAACACTTCCACCGCCATAGCTATTGGCCCACAGAGACGGCTAGAGTCAGTATCCACACGCACCACTCTGTTCTGAGAGAGTTCAGCAAGCCAGAACTCTGTCATCAGCGAAATGACTACTCAAACTTTTCCCACAATGTAACCCATGGCAGTAAGCGTGCTACAGGATAAATTGGCTGAAAAGTGGGTAAACCACCACATCCAAGGCAATATCTTGTGTTCTCATGCATTGCAAATTCTGAAGGCAATGACAGGCCGGGTCAACCATAGGGTGGCGAAGAGTGACGTTCATTTTCTTCGGGGACCATAACAGGAGAAATTGCGCCATCTTGTGGTAGAGACCTGAATGAACAGAACATGCTTTGACATGTTCTATCCAGTCAATATATTGAATAGTTTCCAATTACAAATAACGGTAATAATATAAAATAAAATAATAATCCTCCTAGAGAATTATTTTCCGGATAAAAATATGTGTATTCACTAAGTTGCGTAGGTTGTAAAAACGTCACCGGTGCAAAGTCCACGGATATTCACAGGAAATAAACGAAACTCCCGTCTTAAGTTTTTAACAGCGGGAGACGAGGGGTCGGTCGGAGAGGAACCCTGGCCGGTGTAATATGGAGCATTACGACAACACGACCGGGACCGTGGGCTTTTCAGGAACGGCTTGTTGTCATGGTTTCTCACGGGGGCTTCGGAGACGGATTCCTATTGGTTTTAAAACAGAACTTGTGGAACTGTGGAAGCTGGCCTGGCCAATGGTAGGTAGGCAGTTAATGTGAGTGAGACCCAACGACTATACCTCGATATTCGTATGTATGTCGGTGTATTATCTAAGTCGAATGCAGATGCAGACACTAAAAGTAACAACGTATTCGTAAATTGAACGATGTGCTTTAGCCTACATCAGAAAAATGTATTAACAAAAATAATAAATTGACGGAATTATTCAAAGACCGTTGGCTCCATAGACATGTTATGTCTATGTCGTGTTCCGCAGTGTGACGTCATTACTCCATTAAAGAAGACCGCGTGCCGTTTGACTACTTAGCATACAGCAGAGATATAGGGATTTAGAGATACATTTATCTCTTAATGTAGGGTGACCATATTTTCATTTGGGAAAACCAGGACA
>JAOPUD010000055.1:10413240-10426105 GCA_027122715.1 Trisopterus minutus
GAGATTCTACTGATGACTGAGCGACACCGATCTCCGCATATCGGGCATCAAGTGTGAATAAGTGTGAATGACCCTCATGGTCGAACCTCCTGCTCCACCAATCCGGAGAAAAGACGGAGGTCATATGTGAAAGTAGCTACATTTGTCAGAAGAAAGAGAAACAACAATATATCGCTGTCGGTCTAGTAAGGGTGTTCATAGAACCATGTGCCGAACACTTAAAATCGCTAGGTTAACCCATTCCCTGTATACAAAAATGCTAGGATAAGATGCTTACACAATGCTAACTACTATTTTTAAGTACCAGGACGTACAACATACAAATGTTCCACCCCAGGCCTGACTCTACTGTGCCTCCCCTAACAGAGAGATCCGACAGAGGGCTGCCGATGTGGTGGCCCTGTACGCTCCGTTCCTCATCCTGGATGCGCTGGCGGTGAGCGAGTGTGGCCCTGCATGCGAGTGTTGCATTAAGGGAGCGTTACGTCTGCACCCCGGGCAGGTCCTTCTGCATCGGCGGCTTCAGAGAGTGTTCTGCCGAAAAGTCACCAGAAGTCCCGAATTCACTGACTATCTAGAGCAGTGGTTCTCAAACTTAAAATATTATGTTTCATCAAATGGAAGCTTTCAGAATTTAAACTTACTGAGGTTGAAAAAAAATTGGAGTACCCCCTGTACTACTCCAAAGTACCCCTAGGGGTACACTTACCCCCGTTTCAGAACCACTGATCTAGAGGTCTTTATAACGTAATGATGATGTGTTGTACAAAGGATCGTGCTTAGCCACCACAGACCGCCGTGTGGTTAGAGAGGTGCAGGAGGCCCTAAGACCCGGCACCACGGCCCCCGAGGGCCGCATGGAGACCTGGATGTATGTAGATGCAGAAGCACAACTCCTATCTACATAATCATTACACATACATTTAGAGCATTTAGCAGACGCGTTTATCCAAAGCGACATACAAAAAGTAAATTGTCAGGGAAAGGATGTTCATAGAACCAAGTGCCGAGCACTAACTATTGTTATGTTAATCCATTCCCTGTACACAACAAAGACCGTTAGGATAAGATGCTACACAATGCTAAGTACTATTTATAAGTGCAAGGACGTGCAACATACAATAAGTGTGTACATTAAGTGCCAGGAGGTACAACATAGGTCAGTTAAGCTGACCTAGGAGGAGGTACTAAGGAGGTGTGTGTGTTTGTTTGGACCAGCTGTCCGCAGGCAGCATCGCCAGAGGAGCAGGGAGGCAG
Organism: Trisopterus minutus; assembly: GCA_027122715.1. Classification (NCBI taxonomy): domain Eukaryota; kingdom Metazoa; phylum Chordata; class Actinopteri; order Gadiformes; family Gadidae; genus Trisopterus; species Trisopterus minutus. Next base: position 10,414,498 of record JAOPUD010000055.1, read on the forward strand.
CGCGTCGGAGCGCTGTGCGGCGTCCTAGGGTACTACGGCATCGGCTTCCCCATCGGCCTCTCTCTGATGTTCGCCGCCAAATACGGCATCAAGGGTGAGGAGGGGGACTATGTGACTGATGTTTGAGACGCGCGTGTCTCATGTTAACTGTTCCCCCCCGCGCCGTTTGAAAGATCAATGGGTTTCGCTCCCTAAGCCAGAACTCTTTTGGCGAGACATCAAACGCCCGGCCGGCCGGGATCCGCTCGCCCACTCTCTCTCCTCACCTGACCTTGTGGTGTGAATGAAACGTGGTCTCCCAGGTCTGTGGCTGGGCCTGCTGGTCTGTGTCTTCCTGCAGTCCACCTTCCTCCTCGTTTACCTGGCCAAGATGGACTGGGAGAAGGTCACCGTGGAGGTGAGGATCAACCTTTCCACCCCTGAATTCCCCATTGTGCATATTTTACAAAATGTCCATTCATTGTAAATTACTCCGGTTCACCCTGCATTCTTCTTCCAGGCTCAGATAAGAGCTGGGGTTCCCATGAACGTTCTGGAAGCACGTAAGTACACTTTTTCACCATTCTCTTGCTTGTAGGCTGTACACACAAGTCCTCACAAGGGTGAGGGCTCCTTGGCTGTCCAACCACTTCGTAGTTACTAGAGATTAGAGACAACACCCTTTCTATTTTATTTGCACTTTTTTTATCCCACACCACCTCCAGGTACAGATCGTTTAGGAGCTGGTAAGGGTTCGACCAGTGGCTTCCAACCTTTTTTGGCGCGTGACCCCAATTCTAGCTCAATGACAATGTTTGAGACCCCACCTTCAACGTTTGTGCATCTGCTTGTAGGCAAACAGTACCCAAGTTCAGGGCACCGCATCACTACTTCACTGATAAGCAGTCTGCTCGTGGCTTAGACAGTCAGCTGGGATATACAGGACCTCTATGAATTCTTTAACAAATACAATTGCCTGAAAAGGATCATCAAACATCTATAGCTTATGCCACCAATCTCCTGAGACCCCATATGCATATCGTTAGCTCCATAGCATAATTGCCCAAGTCATATTTTGGCCAAATCTAACCTAACTCTAGTCTCTTAACGCTGCTGATGCACTGGTCCTCATTGGCTTTATCCTATATATAGCCAATCAGGGTGCTTTTGACATTGCACAATCACTATTTGCTTTTTTGCTATTTTGCATTTTTGACGCTAAATTCAAGATGAACCTTAAAATATGACTTAGGCAACTATGCTATGAGGCTAACGATATGCACGTTTAGTCTCGTTCCCTGGATATTCACCCCAGATGTTTGTGACGGTGTGACTATCCAAAGGAACCAGTCAGAGTCAAGACACATTGGGGATCATCACACCCAGGACCTTTCACCAGGAAACGGCTCATCCTAACCGCTAAACTGTCCTCCTCACTAGTACCTTCAGATTCAGGGGGTGAGGAAGACTCTCCATTACTCCAGGGGAGCTCAGTTGAGGAGGAGGAGGAGGACCCGGCCGACCCGGTGAATGAACCGGCCAACCGTGCGGACCCCCCGGCCCTCTGCCCAGCGCCGCCCGCCCCCCCCCTCCTCCGCCTGCTTCTGCACCGCAGCCTTGCGGCGGGCGCCATGCTGGCCATCCTGGTCACGGGGATACTCACAGACCTGCTGACCCCTCGCACAGTCACATGACCAACCTGCTGACCCCTCAACGACCTACTCACCCCTTGTGTGGTCACATGGTCGACCTGATGACTAGCTGACCCCTCGCCTAGTCACATGATCGACCTACTGATCAGCTGACCCCTCGCCTGGTCACATGACCGACCTACTGATCAGCTGACCCCTCGCCTGGTCACATGATCCGCCTCACCCAAGACTATCTGTGACCCAGAGCAGTATGAAGGAGGGGGGGTCCACCGGGTGGTGCTGCTGTCTCTCCAGTCTAAACAAGAGACATGGAGGTCCAGTCACAGTCGTCACTCAGACGCGATTTATTATTGTTCTTGTTTTGTGTTGTTTGTTTTTTTTGCTCACGTTTTATACATAATAATGACAAATGCAGATCAGCTTTAAAAGATGACGTTGACGATGTTGGTCTAGTTTACGGACGATTTGGAAATTCCGATCTGGTTGTTTTGGAATACGAGTGAAGACAAAGATAGAGCCAGGGTCTGTTGGGTCCAGGTGGTCCGCTACCCGGGTGAGTCCCACAGGGTGGGCAGACCCGGGGCGGTGCTGTCCGTGACGTTGGCCCAACCCAGGGTCCTGTTGCTCTCTGAGCGGGGGGCGGGGGACTCGGGGAGGGGCACCAGATAGTGGACCACCACCCCCAGCACCAGCAGCAGAACCATGACCCCTGTGGTGAAGCCCCTCCTCAGCACCAGCTGGGTGGTAGACAGCCGCTTGCTGGGTCTCTGGGCCGCCTCCGACTGCTGGGCAGGAGGCCCCCCGTCCAGCTGCTTCTGGTCCTCCAACAGGGGGCTGTTCACCGGCTGTAGCAGGAGCACAGACCCAGCATCACACCAATGTATGTAGTGTGGTGCATGTGTATGGATGGATGGATATATATGTGTATCTGTATACATACGTATGTGTATGTATGTGTGTATCTGTATGTATGTAGATATGTATCTCTGTATGGATATATATGTGTATGTATGTGTGTATGTATTTGTGTGTGTGATAGCCTTTGCTCTTTGTTTTCTTTATTTCGTTATTTTGCGCTGAGTGGAAGCCTACCAAAGGAACGGTAAACGAAAACAGACCCACAAAAGAAGAGGCAGCCGTTTTCTGCCTTGTCGTTTAGTCACTCTTACCTCTAAAACAGTCACTCTAAAGTATCTGGTTGTGACTGATGCTTTGTCATGAGTGAGTGAACGAGGCCAGGGCACTCACGCAGCCGTTGCTGTTGCCACTCTGGGTGGAGGTCTCTGGGTTCAGAGGATCCACCTGCATGTTCTTCTTACCTCGTTTCACCGCCTTGGAACAGAGGATTACAAGGAATACATATTTATTCCCATCAAATCAGTATTCCTGGCCCATAACTAAACCAAACTTTGATCAAAAGCGACTCAGGTGAGGCTGACATCAATCGATCAAACAATCCATCAGAGTCTGAGTGACGTGGTTCTCACTCACTCACAAGACAATGAAAGCTTTCGGTTTTGTGTACCATAACACTGTAATTCACAGTGACATCTATGTGTATTTTGCCTCAGTTAATGTACCTCTTAATGTATCTCCTACCGTTTGTAACTACATTTCCCATTCACCATAGCGTGGAAGAGGGGATGAACGTGTTGGTTGTGAGTAATGCAATTATAATTAAAGATGGTTGTATCCATTCATCTGTCTCATCATTGGATCCAGATGAATTAACTCCTACAGTAACTATAAAACGAGCAAATTTCATTATGACTGGAAGATCTTCAATCAACAAATAAGAAAGCTCTTTCTATTCACTGCAGGAATATGGTTTCAAAGCAGTAACCATGCCGTGGAGATTCAAGGCCGAGCTGTGTACGTTTCTGCATGTCTGTGCCTCTGAGCAACATACCTCTACTGTCATTTTCTCCCAGTTAAAGTGAAAAATGACAACCACATAGAAGGTGGCTTGTACGCAGACCGCCACAAGGAGACCGATCCAGAAACCTGTGGACAGGAGAGCAGGAAACAACTGAAGCTTTGGTTTTCTCTCGCTTTAGGAAACCACTTTTACATGAAAACCTTAAAGGTTCACGTTGAAAGTTCACATTTTGTCGTACGTTTCTCAAGTGAAAACTTTGAAAGCTGAAAAGTTTCAGGTTTCTCATGTTTAAGGGTTAATATTATGCCACAAGGTGAGATTGTGATTAACCGCTACAAGCCGTTTGAAAATCTACCTTTTCCACTGTTTTAGTGACATCACAAATGGAAGTGTCCACCTAGATGTACGCTGGATAGATCAGTCTATCAATTGTTGCTTATCTATCTATCACACATCTGGATGGAAACGTCTACTTGTGTGGTGTCACTAAAATACATTAAAAGACAGCTCTTCAAACGCCTTGTAACGGCTAATCACACTCACACCTGGTGTTTAAACGCTTAGCGGCTTTTAACAGTTGTTTAACAGTTAAATGTCTTTAAAATGTTCTGCGTTGAGGTTGTACAACATGTTGGTTACCTACGCCTCCCAGCTCAGTCACAAACATTAGGGTGACGGCCAGAGGAAGGCCGATACCATAGAAACCAACCAGGTTGGCTACTGCGGCTATCTTCTGCCGGCCAGTTCCCAGGAGGATACCAGTGCTCACACACTACAGCGCAGGGGGGGAGAACACCTGGTTATTGTGTGGTGCTGTTGTGTTGTTGTTGTGTTGACAATGAACAACCAAACCATGAACGTCGATAAAAAAGCATGTCGTTGCTCACAGCGGATGGCGACTTCGCACTCACCACAAGACTGTCGAACAGAGGCACGACGCAGTACACGCTCATCAGGCGAGACACCAGTGCTACGATCTTCCTGCAAGACAGCCATCACTCGTGAAGGCGCACAACGAACTCGCAGCATAGCAGCATTATCTGCTAGCATATTAGCATCATAGCAGCCTCATCTGCCAAACGGACAAGCAGCATTATGTTTAACAGATTTGAATAAACAAAGCAGAGTAATGTTCATGGCTGAGCACCTAAGCAGGTATTCAAATGCTTTTTATATTTATATTTACATTATCTCCTATGACTATCACTCTGATTTATTTGGCCATTATGCTTGTATCTGTCTGTGTTTAATTGCAGCTGGAGTCGTGCTCACGTTCAGTCTGCAGAACCACACTCCACTGACTGCTGCTACTAGCTACTACTACTAACGACTACTCACTGGTCTGATGTGAAGATGAGGCCGATGATGGACCTGGAAGAGGCCAGGACCAGACACTCCACCACCGCCAGCCCCCCTTCAAGGTCAGAGACAAGGAGAGACATTTGCATTGAGAGGAATGAAACAAGGTGTGAGACAAGAGCGAGAGAGAGCGAGAGAGAGAGAGAGAGCGAGAGAGAGAGAGCGAGAGAGAGGATGACTGACCAGCGAGCGAGAGAGCCACCTTGCTAGAAAGGATGGCTCCGGCCGTGTCGCCGGCCCCCAGAGCGTTGCCCACGCGGACGCAGGCGGCGGCCTGGATCCCCAGCGGGATCTGAGGACGTAGGGGACAGGAGGGATCTGAGGTTAAGGACGTAGGGAACAGGAGGGTCTGAGGATGTAGGAGACAGGAGGGATCTGAGGATGTAGGGGACAGGAGGGATCTGAGGATTTAGGGGACAGGAGGGATCTAAGGATGTAGGAGACAGGAGGGATATAAGGACATAGGGGACAGGAGGGATCTGAGGATATAGGGGACAGGAGTGGTCTGAGGATGTAGGGGACAGGAGTGGTCTGAGGATGCAGGACAGGACCTGTAGTAATGACCTGACAGGAGAGACCTGTAGTAAAGGAGCCGGGGGAAGTGAGTCTTCCTGTCTAACGATGCCTACTGGTAGACTGTGGAGATTTTGACCTTTTGCGGGATGTTCTGCCCCCAAAACGAACCGTTTCTCTAGCGTTTCTTACCTGGTTGTGTCCGACCTGAAACCCCTGCTGCTCAACACACAAATCAACTACTACTGCTTAGTTGTTCTAAATTGTAGTTATAAGGGCAGGATAGTCTAGGGTTGACTTTGCACCGGGGTGGTTGGTAGGAATACTAGTTGTAGTGTACTAGTAGTACTAGTATTTTATGGATACATTACCATGTAGTTGATGAAGGCCACCATCATGATAACATGCTGGGCTGCCAGCTCGTTGTCCCCCAGTAACCCTGGTCAAAGCCAAAGGCCAAAGCTCACATCAATTATTAATAGCTGTTATGGCTAGCCTCAATAAACGACATTTGTGTTATTAACTATTGCAATGAGAACTATTGTGTACATAATTTGTGTTAAACATGTTTACCAGCAAGAAAGCCCCCAGACTCGTAGATCCACCACTCGAAGCACGTCATCAGGGTGCTGGGGATGGCCAGCCGCATGAAGGAGCCCCACTCCTGCAGCGACTCTGTGGACCAGCCTGCAGGGGGCGGTGGAGAGCTGCTTACCGCCACACGCACGGAGCCCGACGGAGAATAATGAGAGCTTTCTAGATCAGAGCGTCTAGGACGTCTTAAACTGTCACTTAAATCTGAAATTTAAAATTCCCATAGTATCTGTGAATACCTAACTTTTTATTCTAAGGATTATTATTAGTATTATTCCAGATTGTTAACACCCATATCTTTATATTTTTTAAGAATTAATCACTTTAAAATACTCTCAATGGAGCAACACAAACAGGGAAGACAGAAGTGGAGGGAGAGCAGTAATCATAAATATAATTAAAGATAATGGAAAAGTATAATATTAAAGCTAGAAGAATGCAAATAGAATGATGATAACAAAAATAAAAAAAAATAATTATAATAGTTATAATTATATTATAAGTCAACAGACACCATCACGTAGAAGACTGCTCGGTCCCCTTTGGATTTGAGCCTCCGCTTAAGGGGAGAGCCGTGGATATGTTGTGGGGGAATCAGAGTCTCTTACCTTTCCATGTGCTCACATGTAGTTTGTTCCACCAAGTGTAAGCAAACATGAAGGTACACTGGTAAAGCTGAGCAAGGCAATTGGCAGCAGCAGATCCACTGCAAACAGAGCAGCACAAACAAACAACAAAGATTAAGGCCCGGTCCCATTCCTCTCCCCTTAACAACAACACTTGCTCTGAGTGCCCTTAGCTGCATGTCAGGTCCCCAGCTGGCTAGCGTTCAAGGGTTGATTTCAAGGGGAGATAGGCACTCCCCCTTGCTCCCCTCAGTATTAGGACACCCTACCCCTTCGCAAAATCTTGGGTTAGGGCTCAAACAGGGGAAGGGGGAGAATTGGGACAGGGCCTAAGTATTGACCTCCAAGTCCACTCAAACACCAGTGCTAGAGTAAACATATGCCTTTCCCTGATTCTTTTCAGAACAAATTGTTTATAGCCTATAGCGGAAACATTATAAACCACAGAAATTTGGGAATGGTTTCAAGTTTCTATTTTATTTGTATAGTTACAGTTGTTGGGCCCTATCTTGCGCTCAGCGCAATTTACTTGCTACTCTACACCGACGCATGTATCGTTGCTAGTTTGCACCCGGTACAAAGCTGACATTCCCCCGGCGCAAACAGGCGCCCCTACCCTAGCGCCTGGAGAGGCGTGTCGGAGAAAAGCAGAGGCATGTTCCGGCGCGATGATACTTGGTGCTGTTTTAGTGATCTAAACATTATGCCAATGTAATTGCGCAACTGACCGAAAAATACCTGGTCTAAATGCACTAGCGGATAGCGCAGTTGGTGTTGCTATTTTGTCGTGGCATTGAAGGTCGGAACTGCAACATACGCTTACACACACGCAGGCTATACACAGCATAAACATGCAAACGATTAGCCTGATTTAAATATTATGATGTCAAAGATTGTTCATACGAGTGAAACTGCATAGAAATAGCATTTGGATTGTGGAAACTTTTTTTTTCTCCGTAGGGGCTGCATGAACGAGTAGAGTAGGCTATGCATTTGAATCATAGTAATAACAATAATAAACTCGAGCAAAGTATATTCCAGCCTCCCAAAACAAAATATAGTTTTAAAATCTCGTGTAACAGCTGATACAGCTTAAATCAATGCATCTGCAAACACCGTACAGCAAACACATATTTTCTTGACACAAACAATCGGGAGAAAACCGCAAGTTTTACCGCGATTGAGTGTTTAAAATAATGAATGAATGCGGGTGATGCTTGGTGCGTGTGTGTGTGGGCACCCATCTGTCTAAACACACGCAAACTAAACACGAAACACATAATACAGTCCAGGGCGATGTATATCAACGGGGGGACACATGCATATTATGAACACAAGTCGGTAACAATAATGTATACAATACTGGTAACAAACAATGTTTGATAATGTATTGCCGCATATCATTAAATAGACCGCGTCTGCATATCATATGTGTTAAGTTGTCTTTGCCACAATTTACATGACGAATCAGTGTTTCTGAAGTTGGAGAAGAAACTGTATTATTATTATTATTTGGCCATAAACTGAGCCATTTGAAGTTTGAAATTCATGTGGTCTGTCTCAGCAGAGACTGCAAACGCGCTGTCAAAATACCAACTCGTCAAGTCCAATGCGCTGGCTCTTAAAGGGGATGGCAGGTGTAACTCTCATTGGTTTATTGCACATTACGCCTAAAACACACCTACGGGTTTCAGACCCATCTATTTTAGATTTGCGCCGGGCGCAAGAGCCATTTATCCGCCGTCATAATAGCAACAGCGCCATAGAACCGCCCACAAATCTTCTTCGACTTTGCGCTTCACGTCTGCGTTTGAGACCGTCTAACTAGGGCCCGTTTTGTTATAGTTGCACTAGGTGTACTATGTGTAGGAATCTGAATTCCTTCTCAATACTGGTCCCTCTGGCCGGTAGGTGAACTGCAGCCTGCTGGAGCCGCAGTGCACTGAGCGTTCAGAGCACTGGCGTGCGTGCTCCGTGGGTTGAGAGACGATAACAATCCTACGCTTATGTTAGTAAGTAACTGATTAAATAACAGACTTTTACCCAGGCAAATCCGCCTGGTTTGGGGAAGTCTGTTTTTTAAAGTAAATGACATAGGCTACTGTAAAGCTATGCATAAAAAATCCTTGACGTATCCGTAAAAATGAATTAAATATTTTTTGTGTGTGTTTACATTCTTCCCCAATAGAATTAAGCATGTGTGTGTGAGCAGCACTCTCCTACCTCAGTCCCAGAGCCAGCCAGTTCAACAGCACATAGTTGGTGATAACATTAGCCACGTTGGCCAACACTGCCATGTACACCTGGGGCATGATGATACCCTGAATGTAGAACACACACACACACACACACACACACACACACATACACAGAGACACCACAGTCACTTCCCCTGCAAACAACCTAACACCTCGGTGCATCACAGCAGGAAACCCAGTGTGAATGTCTGTTTTCCTGTTGCTGTGAAGACTGAGAGGGCTGAATGTTGGATGAGTGCTCCAGTACTCCACCAGCACTTGGGTCTTGAGGGGGATTTAGTACCTGGCTCTGGAGGTAAGTCCCGTGTATGTGGTGTAGAAAGACGGCCTGGAAGAAAGCAACGTTTGAATGCATGTTGAATGAGGACATGTGGGGGACTCCCCTTGTTATACGACACAGGGAATCTGTTGTTCAATGGATTTATTTACATGCAGAGTGGAATCGTTTGGCTTAATGTGACAGTGTGTGTGCTGTGATGCAACGACAACGTACAGAAAGTGTGAGGGAGCTTTAGACTCACTGGCAATGCAGGAAGGAAGGCATACACATACACCTGGACTATTCTGAAAAACACAAGTGGGTTCAAAGGTCAGCTCACAGCAGCGCTCCATCAAGAGAAAGTGATATAATATACCTACCTTTAGGAATTAATATCTATTAGTATTTCTTTAATAAAGCTATGCAAACTGTCTGTGCAACAAAATATCACTCTTCAGTTGATCATAATACGGCATTCACATTTACGTCACACCACATGATGTAGTGAATTCATGCATTAAGTTCTGTCTGTCTGTCTGTTTGTGTATATGTATGCATGTATGTGTGTGTGTGTGTGTGTGTGTGTGTGCATGCGTGCATGTGTGTATGTATGTGTGCACGCGTGCGTGTGTGTGCGCGTGTGCACGCGTGCATGTGTGTGTGTGTGTGTGTCCCGTCTCAAGGCGCTCAGCCCCATCAGTATGCAGGCGTCGCCACATCCTAGCAGTTCACACTAATTGGCCGACGTACACAAACACTCAGACGCACACACAGGCGCCCAAAGGGGAGGAGAGGGGGGCGGGGCCCGGCGTGCTGTTACCTGGCAACCTCGGGGCCCTGACCCAAGGCCAGCAGGATGGGCTGCATGTTGACGAGCAGCCCCCAGCAGGGCAGGCAGAACAGCAGCAGGATCAGGATACCCCGCTGCAGGATCACGCCCACGCGCGGAAGGTTCCGGCTCCCAAACGTCTGCGGAGCGGCACGCCCAATCACCAGTCAGCACGAGGCGTTCAAGAGCAGCACCGCAAGTGGGAGTGTTTTGAATGGGTGAAAATATGGTTGTTTTTTTCAAACCTGGGTCACCAGTGTGTCGCACGCCTGCCCCAAACCGTACCCAGCGGCCGCCACGGAGCAGTTGATGGCCTGACAGCAACAGGAAGTGAGAGTTATTAAGGACGGTGAAGTAAGGGCGGCCGGCTGGGGTCGGCTTAGCTCAGGACTCGTAACCCGAAGGTTTCTGGTTCGATCCCCGGCTCGTCCTGGCTGAGTGTTGAGATGTTTCTGAGCGAGACGCCTAAACCTGACTGCTCCTGACAAGCTGGCTGTCGCCATGCATGGTTGACTCCGACGTTGTTGTGTGAATGTGTGTAAGAACCGTTGTAAGTCGCTTTGGATAAAAGCGATCGCTTAATTTGCTAAATGTAAAGTATTGAGTCTGGCCAGAGGCAGCCCTCACCGCACTGGCCAGCCCGTAGCCCGCTATCACTTGGGTCCCCAGACGGCCACAGAACATGGTGACCACGAAGGGAAGCAAGAAGTGGAGGAGTCGAGCCAGTAGCTGGAAGGACAGAAACAATCAAACAACAACAATACAGAACACAACACCGTCAGAACACTGGTTGGTATCCATGGACTTTGGACACTTGCTTCAAAAGTCTACCTCTAGCCTTACCTGATCAATTACATTTAGGGCATGTAGCAGACACTTTTATCTAAACCAACTTCCAATACATTTGTCAGAAGAAGGAGAAACAACAATATATTGCTGTCGGTACAAGGATGTTCATAGAAACAAGTGCCAAGCACTAAAAATTGTTAGGTTAACCCATTCCCCCGATAAGATGCTACACGAGTACTATTTTTAAGTGCCAGGACGTACAACAAACAAACAGTGCGTAAAAGGTGGGGTAAGAGGGGTTGTAGGGGAACGGGGTGGTAAGGGGGTAGTTCTATGCAGAGTCTAGGTGAACTCTGAACTTACTTTGCGACGACTTGTATTACGCATAGAGATATTTTTTGCTGATTTTACATGAACACCATAAGAAAATGACTCGATCATTAGTTAACTGTTAATCAACTGTTTGTTAATTAAGGCAATTTACTGTGTTAATCAATTATTATTAATGGTTAATTAATGTGTGTAATTCAGTGGAGCGTCCAGACCACTCAACAACTGAGGTACCTTAAACTGTGAGGTGCTTTCAGTGCAGCGTCCAGCCCAGTCAACATGGGGTTAAGGAGTGGGTCAGAGTAACGTGGTAACAGTGTAACAGAGTAAGAGTGTATTGCATTTTGTCTCCCAAGAAGGTTGTTTCATATCTGGCTGTTGGTGAGTTTGGTTACTAAGATTCCTAGTGTTTAGAACTACAATTTGCTTGTTGTAAACTTTCCATCTGTTACTGCAGTGTGGTTTAGGCCTGTGCTGTTGTGATCAGTTAAGTGGTCGTTGTTGCTAGTTTCTGCCACTTACGGTGGGAACAAAAGCCTTG
>JAOPUD010000055.1:10537960-10556006 GCA_027122715.1 Trisopterus minutus
GTGTGTGTGTGTGTGTGTGTGTGTGTGCATGCGCGCACGCGTTTGTGTGTGTGTGTGTGTGTGTGTGTGTGTGTCGTCAGTTCCCAGTTCTTCCCAGCATTCCCAGTCTCTAGACAGTGGTGCGCTGGTTATCAACCAGTAGACTCAACTCTGAGACTCTGAAGGTGAAGATGCAGGAAAAAATAAAAATAAAATGTAAACCGAAAATTTGAGTTTTAATTATTGATGAGTTAAACGTCCGCTCAAATTAAACGTCCATTTGTAACCAATGAAATAGCAGCGTATGGCCCCTATCAAAACCGGTGCTCACCTATTAAGCTGATGCTTTTATCCAAAGCCACTTCGTCAGAAGAAGGAGAAACAATATATCGCTGTAGGTACAGTAACGATGTTCGTAGAACCACTAAATATCACTAGGTCAACCCATCCCCGTATAAAACAAAGATAGCTAGAATCACACACTACACAATGCTAAGTAGCCTACTATTTTTTTTAAGTGCTTACAACATACAATAAATACGACCTAGACTCAATGCAGAGTCTAGGTTGACTCTGAACCTGTGAGTCTTGTTCAGAGTCGACCTAGACTCTAGTTTAGCCCTGGATCACTGAGGTTTAAATTCTGACCAGCGGGAGCGAGGGAGGAGAGGGCTTCAGGCCTGGGGAGACAGCGAGACGGATCAGGCTGATTGCAGCCTTTGGCTTCCCTGACGACTATCTAAACAAAGGGCTAATTTAATTAAAGGGAACTCCATCCAGCGGAAGCAATCTCCTCTGTGTCACAGAGAATATCCATCAACGCGCGTTTCACCTCCACTGTATCCTTTTTTTAGGGCATCACTTATTTATCACAGTGCTTTCCCCCACCCCAACAAAAGCAACGCAGACCACAGTTTCCCTAGAAGAATTTATCAAAGGTAAGGAGAACACGATGGAGCCACCAGCTACGTTTTAGTTTTATGTTTTTGAACGTTGACATTCCAACCTCGACCACCACCTGGGACATGGTTTGACCGGGGGCAGGGGGGAGACGTTTACGATGGTGGGCCACTACTGCTGAGCGTGAAGAAAATGTACAAAAGCCACCGAAGAACCGAGTGGCGGTCAGCTCTCTGAAGGCTGCTCGGCACACAGAACAGGGGGGGTTCCATCATCCCCTCATTTATAGTTTCCCATAACTCCTTGAGATAACTGTAATCCTTTTTTTACAAAGATAGAATGTGTTACTCCTGGAGCAGTTTGTGAAGTTCATTTCTGAGGCTGTTTGTGTCTGAACACAACTCAGTTACACCGTGCGGTCCAATCGCACAGCGTAATAAACAGAACTTGTGACATGCTTGACGTGTGGTGACATGATTCAGTTATTTATTCAATCATAGATTAAAAATGGACAGCATCAAACCTTGACACATATTTGAGCCCCCCTAACTTGAGGCCTTTAATTATGATTGGATTTTAACATCGTCACTAATGTCTGCAGTAATTGTAACCTTCCATCATGCCAGAAGCCAAATCCTCAATAATCAACAAGGATAATTATTGTATTACTACTTATAGATCTTTACTAATAATTTAGAATTATTTTAGACATCTCAGCACCTGGTGATTTCCATATATAAGCTGACCATGCAGTACGCTGATGAAACGCAGTCTCCCTCTCTCTGTCTCTCTCTCTTTCTCTCTCTCTCTGGTGTTGGGTAATCTATTGTGGTGTTTGTGGGTTCTCTCTCTCTCTCTCTCTCAGAAGCAATAAATCCTGCCACAGTCAGCACATCTTTCATAAAAAACTTTCAGTGCATCCCACCCCCTTAGTTGACACTGAATATAATCCTCATCCTTACATTTTCCCGCTTACCCTCATGTCTCTCCTCACAGAGGTCGACAGATCAGTGTGTTTAACTACTTCTCTCGTGGGCCATTGGCTTTCAAGTTCGCAGAAAAACAAATAAAAACAATACTAAACCAAAACATTTTGGTTCAGAAAGGAAGTCGACAGCAGGATGTAATATTTATTTTTACAAATCACACATACTGAAAAGCACTTAAATAAACAGGAAACACTAGACTTAAACACCTCTCCAAGAAGTGACATAAGTCCTTCAGCAGCTACAACGCCACCTTGGCTCGCTGATTAGTCACAATCACAGAAAAATCTGGGTGGACAGGGGGGGTCACTTTCGCTTCGTATTTCTGTCAACCAATCATGTCGCTGGAGGCAGGTCTGTTAGTGTGTGACAGAGGAGCAGTCAACTGTGATCAAGTGTCTGTAAGTGTCACGAGGATGATGGCCGCTGACATAATTAATTTGGTCAAATATCTCCGGAACAAAACAGGAAACAAGGCGTGACTCCGTCCCCATGCAGCTCCCCCCAGAGGTTTTGTTAAAAGTAGGAATGCTGCCTAGCCTGGAAATCCAGACCCACATCTAGAAAGATGCAGGGTCTGGCAACGAGTAACGAAAATGGCCCAACTCGAGGGATGGCACCAAGGATGCATTTTAAAATATCACTGCACGCAATTGGATAATACTACAACCAATCAGAAGAATGGTTCCAACCATAATGACCTACTGTTACCTTCTTATTAACACATTCCTCTCTACGGCGCTCGCATAAAGCCCCATTACTGCAAATGGCAGCCATTAGCAAAAGCATTTTCAGAACCCATCAGCCCCTCACAGCTGAAGAGGTTGCTGAAGGCAACGCCTTAATGTCCTGGGCCACACCGCCTGGTGGAGAGCAGTGTTCAACCGCCCACGCTTACTGTCAGGTTAGCAGCGATTATGTCGGCTGTGCGGCAGAAAGGCCGGGCCTGAGACCACTGAAAACACGGGTAGAACCACTCATTGGCTGAAATTGCCAAGTCCACATGATATAATATTTGAAGAAATTGGGTTAATTAGTTAGTTAGATGTCCATGGCAGGGGGTTGGGGGGGGCACGAGGTGGAAAGCAGAAGGAAACTTGAGAAGTAAAAAAGTAAATCCAACACACAAATAGAGTCTGAAACGCTGTTAAGAAACATCTCTGCCCTATTTTTTAATTCAGCACATTCATGTTTTATGAACAGGAAATTCTGTTGAATATGGCACTGGAATACAGAAAAAATAGCTTTGAGGTTCTTTGAACAGTCCAGTAATGAACTGTTCAATAATGGACAAAAAACATCTACTGGGGTTGGGACAGAAATACAGAGCTGTCATCACATCAACCCCAAAACTCTGACCCGCTGTAAGCGAGCATCTGAGGGTATTTCCTGGACGATCGCCGCTCTGAAAAGAAACACAATCTGTTGGGAGACCGGCGAGCCGGCACGTCTGCAGATGCCCACGCAGAAGACAGAAGGAAGAGGGAAGAATCCCAGGGGGGAACGTCCAAGTGATCTGATTCCAACGTCTCCGCCTGTCCCCCGTCCCCAGACGCTCCCCAAAGGCCCGCGGAACATCTGGACTTTCATGTTCCTCTCCGTGGTTTGAGATGTCCGCGACCCTTCCTTCCTCCTCTGGGGAGAAACGTATTCCCCCCCCCCTCTTTACCAGCACCAATGTTACCCGGACAGCAATAAGGATTATGGAAATGCTTATCCACGCACACCACAATGTATCTGAAACACAGCACAGCCATTTTGTAGGCTTAATAGCCAAAAATAAAAGCCTAAAAAATCATTAAAAAAATGTAACCATTTGCAGGTATCCCTGTTAGATTAGAGTAAAATAAGCCACAAAACAAACATTTGAGTAAAGGTTTAAGCCAGGGCAACTGTATGTGTTTTGGTATTGCGTGATGACAGAACAAGGTGTGGGTAATACCGCTCAGAGATTCAAACCAATAGGTCGCTCATCTTCTAATCCTCTCTAATGCAGCTCTCTCGGGGCTTATATAAACCAACTTTCCCCTGCGGGATTCAGCCACAGATAACCTCCTCATCGCCATCGCCCACTCTCTCTTTCAATCTCATCACTGAACGTCGGTCGATCCATTTCAAAACACCAACTCGCTCTCTGCTTCATCATAGGATGAAGCAGAAAGAATCGATTTACATAATGTCATAAATAAAGAAATACACGTCATTCTATGATTGACATTTAAGATGGAGAAGCAGAGAGCCTGAGTTCATAACCTGAGCGTCCAAAATAAAAACATTATTTTACAAACAAGTCGACGACCAGCGCCCAGACGTCTGCGGTGTCCCTGGTGGGTGGTCCCTGGGGGGTGGTCCCTGGTAGGTGGTCCCTGGGGGGTGGTCCCTGGGGGGTGGTCCCTGGTGGGTGGTCCCTGGGGGGTGGTCCCTGGGGGGTGGTCCCTGGGGGGTGGTCGCTCGTGGGTGGTGGTCTCCAAGGCCTCATGCCTACACCAGGCCCCGTGACGGAGGAGGAGACCAGGAGAAGACCAGGAGTAGGAGGAGAAGACAAGGAGAAGACAAGGAGGAGACCAGGAGGAGGAGGTGTGGGTGGTGCGTCCGCCTCACGCCTACACCAGGTGACAGAGAATGAGGAGGAGGAGGAGGAGAAGGAGGAGGAGGAGTAGCTATGCCAGGCCCAGTGACGGTGCTGGTGCTGCAGGTGGTGCTGCTGGGGGCGGGGCCGGCACGGGGGCGGGCGGGGCCGGCTGGAGGAACTCGGAGGTGAACACGGCCTCGGCGTAGTCCTCACAGGCGGCCTGGAACTCCACCGCCACACCGGACAGCGCCTCCTCCAGGAGCTGCTCCGCCAGGCTGGAGGAGGAGGAGGAGGAGGAGGAGGAGGAGGAGGAGGAGGAGACCAGGAGGAGGCCAGGAGGAGGAGGAGGAGGCCAGGAGGAGACCAGAGGAGGAGGAGGCCAAAGAGGCCAGGAGGAGCAGACCAGGAGTAGGAGGCCAGGAGGAGACCAGAGGAGGAGGAGACCGAGGAGGCCAGGCGGAGACCAGAGGAGGCCGAGTCCAGGAGGAGACCAGAGGAGGAGGAGGCCGAGGAGGCCAGGAGGAGCAGACCAGGAGGAGGAGGAGACCAGGAGGAGGAGCCCAGGAGGAGACGGAGGAGGAGGAGACCAAGAGGAGACCAGGAGGAGGAGGAAGGAACATTGAGGTTAATCTTTAGCTTTATTACACAACACTGCTCAGCCCGGTGCAAGAGGAGGACAAGGAGCAGGCTCGTACGCATCCTCGACACACAGGAACACAGCCGTGTTGTTATGACCGGTGACTCATGTTATGAAGCAGCAAACCCAAAAACAGACTTTGCTTTGGACTAACGGTTTTCCAACGTCGGGTAATTAAGTCACCCTATGGAATTAGGGTGTTATTTGGGTTGATTTTAGATCTGAATGGAAAGTGACCAGGACCGATGGAAAAGGAGAACGGTGGCTTCCTCAACCAGGAAACGTCATTGGTGATCTACTGGAATTATCATCATCTGACATTTGCTAACATTTCTTATGAAGAGCAAATCAAGTGGCATCGATTTGCAGTCTACTTAAGACATTTACCACAATATAACGTGTGTTGTTTTGCTAACAGCCACCAGCACCACTATGGGGACAGTTTGTAATTGACATTAGGATTTCATACGTAGGACGGTATAGCCTGTTGATAAAGCTGGAACAAATGGAATCTGTAATTACACTAATTCAGACGTGCATACACTGTGACACACTATTGTCTCCATAGTAGAGACAGGAAAAAGTAGCATTTACGATGCATTCCATCTTTAAAAAGAAAGGATTACAGTAATCTCAGGGAGTTATATGAAACTATTGAGGGGATGAGGAGAAACCCAACCCCAGAACGGAGAGAAACCGACTGAACCTGACTTGCTGTCTTGCTTTGGCTCTGGGAGAAGATTTCCATTCCTGTCTCTGACCTTTAAAACAACAAACAACTAAAACTAAGAAAATATTTTGCCTAGCATAAGCACTAGCGTGAGTATTTGCTGGAGTTCTACTGCGCTGGGTAAACAGAGTACTCCAGTGTCGGGGTAAACCCTGCGTTTCCCCGTCTACCCCCACACTGTGTGTTCACACACTAATCCTTCCGAGCGCGAGCTGCACACACACGCATCGCAGATCATTAAAGTGAGCTTTAAATAGCCCACAGCCTTTACTTTTTCCACTAGCTAGTTCAAGATCGAGTTGTATGCTGTACTATGATCTGTTACCAGACAGACAGACAGACAGACAGACAGACAGACAGACAGAGAGATGGAACAAGAGACAAAAACGAGCGAAAGAGACTGCGACTGAGCGAGAGAGAAAAAAAAGAGTGTGAGAGAGAGAAAGAGCGAGAATGAGAGAGAGAATGAGAGCGAGAGGGAGATGGAGGGAGAGCTAGATGTAGGTGTGTATGAAGCACCACAGCGCTACTTCATATCAGCCCTCCACCGTTCAGACATGCCTCAGGAGAGAACAGCAGTGTGTGTGGTTCTCGCTATCACTCCATCAAAAATCATAATTGGATAGTTTCAAAAGGCACAACTTCCATCTCTCATATTCAAACAGAAATCTCTAGAAGAGATACACTTCCACCGGTGGACACCCTCCACTGCTCCGGCGCGCTAACGAGACGCCAGCGCAGGAATCTCTCTCCCCTGGGCGCTGATGCCAACCCTTTGCTACCCCAACTTCACGCAAAACAATTATTTCAGCGTGTCACATTCCCCAGGCGGGGAAACACAACCTCGCATAATGCAGCCAACCCAGGAGCAGAGACGACACGACCGCCTGCCTCTCTATGTCAGAGGGGGGAGCAAATATATCCAACTGTTTAGTCCGTTTAGCTCCTTCACCCCGAGAGACCTTTGAATATATCTTTTTAGATGCATGTCTGTAGCAGCAGCTCCTGCCCCGTGACCCCTTGGTGGTCTCACAGCTCTTCCTACTACACTTTACAATCTCTGCGATAAACCGGTGTACACGTCATCAGCCTGTGGGGACCCCATCCTCAGCCTGTGAGGACCCCGTCCTCAGCCTGTGAGGACCCCGTCCTCAGCCTGTGAGGACCCCGTCTTCAGCCTGTGAGGACCCCGTCTTCAGCCTGTGAGGACCCTGTCTTCAGCCTGTGTCCGACCCCAGGACACAGAAACCGAGGTTGTCAGCCTGTGATGATGTGTGATGGGTAATGATGTGTCCACCAGTAAAGTATGCGTAAAGCGGTGACCTCCCTGCACGGCAGAGATCCTCTCAAACGTGTACGGTGAAGGCCATAGCCGATGAGCTCCAGGTGAGCACCCTCCCCCGGCCCCAGAGTCTGATCAGTCTGACCGGGGCCAGGTGTGGCTGTGGAACCAGATCCACGCGCACTCCACCGTGTCATAAAGGAGCAGTGAGGCATCGTCTACAGGGAGGAGCTACAGGTAGGACTGCAGACATCGGGTACCAACCCAGAACCTTTCTGCCTGGAGTCAAATCCCCTAAAACCCGAGACCATCCTTACCCCAATCAAATGCTTCCAGCTTACCCAGAGAGCGACTGAAGAAGAAGACAGAGAAAGAAAGGACAAGAGTCGGCCTCATCATCTGCATTGCACCAACTTACAGATTCTCTTTAGTATGCAAATGTGTGTGTGTGTGTGGGCAAGAGGTGAACCGCGGCGGCTACATGTAGCGCGCTACCAGCCACCCGCCCTGCAGGGCTTTCTGCTAGCGCTACAGTTTCATGCGCGCCGCCGCAGAGCTAGCTCTGTAGGACGCGATGCCCTGGGCTCAGTGAATAATCACAACTCCTACTCAGGGCTGTGATCCCGCACAGAGCAGGGGGTGAGGGGACGGGCGGGGGAGGGAGACATGGAAGACTCTCAATAAGTCGGCTGATAAATGGTATTGAATAACAACATCTGATTATTAACAGCCATTATTACCACCAAATAATTGAACCACTAAACAAACAGTGTATGCTGTACATATATCAACATAAACTAAATGACGAAGAGCCCCTACTAAACTGGTTAAAAGCCTTTTTTTGCTATGAATCTTCATTTCAATTCATTCTACAACTAATGGTGCAATGTGTAAATACTCAACAGTTAATGCAATTGGTCACTCAGAATCACAATGTGAGGCCTCGTCCTGATTAGTGATTTTCCTACGCTACCCAAAATGCATTTGCCATTGCAGGAGCCCCTGCAAAGCCAATTCGAAAGAAATTGTGTGCGTGTGATAAATCAACAGTTTGGTCAGTAGGAGTATTGTTATAAAACACACTCACTGTAGCCGTTCCCACACAGAGCCCTCAGAGTTGTAGTTCCCATGGGGATGAGACTAATCTGATCTGTGCTAAATGCAGTGAGGTCGTGACCTCCCATGACTTTAGTCTCAGCGTAGTGAAATACAACACAACCTGGTTCAAATAGACTAGGATCATGGGTCATACCTCCCAAACAGGCCCATTTTAACCTGTGTGTTCAACCATTAGAAGCCGTGTGAACCAGCTTTTTCCTGTGTTTTAGTGACATCACAAGTGGGCGCGTCCACCTAGATGTATGCTGCAACCAGCCTACCCAGTGGACTGGGGCAAATGTTGCTTATCTATCCGTTGTACATCTAGGCGGACACGCCCACTTGTGATGTCACTAAAACACAGGAAAAGGCAGATTTTCAAACAGCTTGTAATGGCTTATCACACTCATTCCTGGTGGCATGACATCTCCCCTGTAAACCAACGATTGGATACTTTTGGACGCGTCAGTGACCTCCACGCGTCAGTGACGTTATTTACCTGTCGGCGATGGCCCAGGGGTTGAAGCTGCCCACTGGCTCGTGAGCAACCAGCCGCAGGTAGGCCTCAAAGTCCTCCCGGTACCGCCTGATGTCCCTCAGCATGGCGCCCGGCACAGTCACCACCGTACGGCTGTCCCCGTGGCCCCCCGCCGCCGTGCCCGGGAACGCCGCCACACCTTCGATGGAGCGCCCAGGTGCTTCCTGGGAGCCTGCCTCCCCGTCCGTAGTGAGGCTGCTCTCGGACAGAGCGCTGTGGCTGTGGAAACAAGACGAGCCGGGCGGCTTTATCACACTCTAAATGTTTTGATCACACGCGGACGCACGCCGCCCCCGCCGCCGCCGTCCTCAGACAACAGACATCGGGCGGTGGCCGCACGCCATCGCGTACGGAGGCTAATAATACAGTCAGTCACGGCTCCCGGTCGGCAGCTCACTGTTATTTAATGGGGGGGGGGGGGTAAGAGTGCTACAGGCACCACAGCCAAGGAGGGAGGAGGATGCTGGGCTGCGCTCCCGCTTGGCCCTAACCGCAGGGGACTGGGTGGGCAGGGGGGCTCAGCTGGATTTGGGGTTCATAATCCTCTGAGCGGACGAGGCAGCCAGGGCTCTCTCTCTCTTTCTCTCTCTCTCCTGTGCTATATTTAGAGCGTCGCAGCCCTTGCCCAGAGCAGAGAGCCGGTCTATTGTGCTGCCCCCCTGTCCCTGGCTGCGGTGGTCTGGGTTTGGCAGGGCAGGGGGGGATGTGGGAGGGCAGGTGAACTGGATGCTTTTGTTCTGCAACCGCCACCTGATTTGTGGTTGCTTACCGACCGACGCCAGTTACTCCAGGAAGGGTCTTCAGTCGTTACACTGAGGCGGTTGTTTTGTGCCACTTCCAACCAGCCAGCCATCTAATGCCAAGAAGCAGCTTTTCAAGGCATCAAGCAGTGATACATATCCTCCAAGGGCAAACATTGCCGTGTACACTCATTTCATGTTTGAGATTTAACAAGCAAATAAAATAAGCAAATAGTGAGATGTGAGATCTTATTTTAATTCCAACAAGCACAAAAAAAAGAGGTAGAAAGACAAAGAACTGCTCCTTCACACGACCACATGCTCCGAAACAGCCAGGCAGCCTTAATAATGAATGGGCCATGCCATCTGTACCCATTAGTATGCGTATGCATGTGCATGCGCGTGTGCTTGCACACACGGTGTGTGTGTGTGTTTAGTTAAACCAAAGTAGGCTAAAGCCTTAAGACACACTCCGCTGGATCCTCAATCACAAATCTGCTGAGGAAAATAAATCCACACAGTGGAACGGATGAGATGGGTGGCGATCGCCATGACGACATGCACCTGATTGAGTGAGAGAGCAGTCGACACAGAGAGCAATCGAGAGAGAGCAGCCGAGAGAGAGAGAGAGAGAGATCAATGCGATTCAAAACAGATTTGAGCTGCAAAGTGCAGGGTGGCAGGTTCTGATGGCGTGTAGCAGGTTTTTACTGGCCTTGGTGCCTGTGATTCAGATGAAGATGAAAAGGCGGCATGGGGCTGAAAGGTGGCAGACGTTTTGCCGCGACTCCAGCGAGAAGCAATTTCCCTCTGCCATTTAGCTTCAACAGCCCAGGCTGGAGAAGCCAGGGCCAATGGCGGAACAGAGCCTCAGGCGTGTTGATTTGTTTTAGCCAAAAACAAATCACCAATCAGGTGTCTCCCCCCCCGAATCGCCCTTCAACCCCCCGCCCATTTTCATTTACATTTAGGGCATTTAGCAGACGCTTTTATATATATTATATAAAATATTTCGCTGTCGGTACAGTAAAGATGTCCAGAAAACCAAGTGCCAAGCACTAACAATCACTAGGTTAAAGGACGATTCCGGTAATTTGAACATTGAGCCCCCTTTCTGGTTTGTCTAGGAGTGGTTGACTATTGGTCCTGTCTCAGGTATTTGGCTCATTTAGAATCACCCTGTCTGCTTCAGAATGGCTGGCATTCACAAACCTGTCCTTAAAACAACCCTAAATGTTAGTTTTCAGAAATATAAAGTAAAGTAAAGTATAGTAGCGAATTACAGTTTCTGTATTTTGGCCGGATCCTGCGGATGTTGTAGAGAGCAAATCTGCAGGATCGGGTCACCGCAGTGATGTCTACGGTGCTGCTGATTTTCCAGTACCACACCGAGGTTTCTGGAGAAGGAGATACAGGGATGTTCTCGACAGTGACCAGTAAGTCCATGTGTGGGCCATCTTTCCCTGGCGTTAGAAGGGCCGCCCCACACCACTTATCATGTCACCGTGGTTCCAGTGAACACCAGACATCAGACGGCGTTGAGCAGGGAGGAGGGAGGCATCTTGGTCCTACTGGTTAGGGCTTTGGCCTTGACACCGGAGGGTTGCCGGTTCGATCCCCGACCGAGTAGGAAAAATGTGGGCGGGGGAAGTGGTTGAGCACTGCTCTGCCATGCCCACATCCATGGCTGAAGTGCCCTTGAGCAAGGCACCTTACCCCTCATGGCTCCCCGAGCGCTGTACTGCAGCAGCTCACTGCTCCGGGTTAGTGTGTGCTTCACCTCACTGTGTGTTCACTGTGTGCTCTGTGTGTTCACTAATTTCACAGATGGGATAAATGCAGAGACCAAATTCCTCGTATGTGAGAGCATATGTGGCCAATAAGCTGTTTTTAAAAGTAAGTTTTTAACCAAATCACATCAGCTTGCAATCAAACACCATCTGAACCCTGCCCCGATAAAGGTATTGGGTCGTTAACATATACATACAGGTACATATAATATACATAGACATGTATAGCACCGGGATCTGAGGTGTTTAAAGGCTTTATCTCAGTAGCTTCATACATTTTAAATGTGCTACACATATCTTCAAAAGCTTCAAATGTGCACCAGTGGCGATTTCTCTAAAACTGCAAGGGAAGCTCTGCTTCCCCTAAAATTAAAAAAAAATTGTTAGACAAATATATACTGTTTTTTCATTGATTTCATTGTCAAAAATAAATGCATTAGAACACGTCCATCTCGAAGAACAGGTTTGTTCAGAATCCACTGTTCGCAAGTCAACTGACTCAAATTCCTTCTCACACACTCCCGTAGGGTCACAGTGCATTTGCCTGTTGAAGTTGTGGCCGGAGACCTCTTTAGTCCTCAGTCCCAACGCAGATTTTGCAAGCTGGCCGTCACTTTGATTCAGGGAGCCTGAGGGCTGAACTTCAAGTTCTGTATTCAGATCAGGACATTGAGTTGGACAGTGCAATTCCTTTACAAACTGTTCTAATTAGTGGCAACAATTGGGGCTACAGCTGCAAATGCAGAAAGGAGCTTCTCTTGTTTAAAGCGGCTCAAGTCCTACACCTGTAACACAATGGGCCAAGGCTGTTTAAGCAGCCTAGCTCTGCTGGCTATTGAGAAGACACTGGTCAAGTCACTGGAAAGGACAGCTAGTTGGTATGACTTACTTATAAATAAATTGACAACTTATATGATGTAGACCGAAAATGAGCTTCCGCTCTTTGAAAGACCAGCAGCTGCCACGGATGTGCACACTCACCATTCCACTGGGAGACACACAGTCCCTGGAGAATATCCCGCTTTTCACGATAACATCACTCTTCATTTTGCTTCGACTGACACACACACGTGTAAATCTCTATCCAGAGGCCCATAGATGCACACACAAACCTGTGTTCAGAGAATAGTGCGCGCCACAGGTGTGTGCACAATACTGTAATTAAAGAACCTGTTGCCAATTATCGAACACAAAGTGCCGACACTAACGAACAAATGGGGGCCGGCGTAAGACGAAAGATTCTCTTCGCACCTGGAGACAATGAACCACAATCAGCAGGAGACTCCACTGCTCCGCGCCTCTTCTACTTTTATTACTCCCATCAGCGCAGAGTAATTCTTCAATAACCGTATGCTCCCCGGGGTTGCAGCATGCTGCCCCGCCCCCCGCCATCACTCCGTATTCACCACTCTGAAATGCTCGGCTTCAGCCCAAAACAAATCACGGGCGTTTAGCCGCTAAGTGCCCACGAGCGCCGGATGTAGCCATCGCCTTGGTGGCGGTGGGGCCGCCGGTGAGCGGTGGCTTCGGTTACCTTCAGCCAACAGAACCCCGAACCCCTGGGTGGGGTGCAGCTGGGACCCACGGCTTGCTCCGCGTTGTGTGCACGAAGACAAGCGTTCACGCGCACATGCATACACATGCACACACACACATAGGTGCAAGAGGAAACACGTCCATGAGGAAACATGTGCACGAGGACAAGCACAGGCACACATGAGGTTAAGCAGACAGGTGCACAAAGAGAAGGACACACGTGCACGAGGACAAGCACGTGCACGAGGACCAGTGCACATGTGCCCGGGAACAGCGCACATGTGCACAAGCACACAGGTGCACGTGCACGTGCCACGGAGACAGCTGCTGCGCGGATGTTGCCTGGTCCTCGGGGTGTAAACACAGGTAATCAGGGCTTGGAAAGCACACTAACGAGCGTGCCCGTCAGCAGCTGCTGCGCGGACGCTGCCTCTTCCCCGGCGCATCATACCTGATCAGAGATCTGTCGCGTCCGACGCCACGCGACAAGACAACGGACGGATAACCCGGAGATCCAACCCTGACTTGGAAGGAGAGGGCCAGGTGGGCTCAGATTAAGCCTCGGCAGTTGATGAGTGCCACAGTGTTCCTCACCGTCTGGGATGCCCTACAGGCGCTGTTTCAAGGAGGATTTAATTAGCAGAGTGTCGTCAACTTTCCTGCATCCAGATTTATCGTGGTTTTTTTTCCTCCTGACTCTCTCTCCTCCACAACACTATTTTCACTTCATCACGTTAACTACTCTTGGTTTAATCGGGCGATTAAGCGGGGTCTTTAACCACCCGGGCCCCTTCCCATTAGCACCTTTTCAACACTAGCCACAGCAGTCGCTGCTTACCATCTAACGGAGGTTAGGTGATGTAACCCATAAAAGAAAATCACAAGTTAATATTAAATGGCGGAAAATGTGCTTATCAGAAACAACAGATCGCCTCACCGGCCCACGTCTGATCCACGAGGAGCTCTGTGTTTCTGGCTACTTCGGAGCACCTAGAGTGGCACCGAATCGTCGTAGCCGGGCGGATTCAGTCGGTGAGATTCTACCGGGCCCACAGCTGCACCGGGGGCCCGCCCACTCCCTCTGAGGGGCCGTTCAGGCGGGAGGGCTGATGTGAGAAGTGGTATTTCACACACGCTTCACAAATGGCCTCTGAGTGCACCGGCCGTTATCTGGAGAGGCCCTCCCCCCTGAGGCCCCGCCTCCTCACCTGTGGCCTGCTTATCTGGATGGGGGAAGGGGGGGGGAACGCCGTCTGATGAGACCGCCCCCCCAGATACAGCTGCATCATGTTGCATTATGGGAAACCAGAAGGAAATGAGTCGGCCACATCTGTGGTCTCAATCATGTTTGTCCTTGGAAAGATATACCAAACGCAATGTGTGTATTCACATTAACTTGGCAACCAATATTGAAAAACAATATTAAACATAGAATGGGTAACATTTCATCTAGCTTGTAGCTTAAAATTACAAATCTGTAGTCAATGCCGATCGACAGTGAATTCAATAATCTTTTCAAGTAAATCACTTCCCATAATTGATAACTCATTTTGCCAGCCCGTACTGCTCTTCACTCTGCGTTAAAGTATTTTACACAGCGACGGAAAAGCAAATGGCTGCCACCCAGAACACCCTAGGCTGCACTAGGACCTGCTTAAGACATGTATGGAAACATGTCCAGCAGAAACACATTTCACCTGTCAACACTCTGAAAAAGGACAAAAAACAACACAACTTTCTTTCATTCTACTTTTTCAGCCTACTTTCATTCTCAGTGTGTGTGCCAAATGTAACAGAAATCCTATTATGATACACGTCCATCCAGAAATGCGCACAGTGCAATTTTCTGTGTTTCTGCACACGTCCAGTCTTAGCCAGAATCGCTCCATGAAGGATGATGATGCTGCAGAATGCTCCAGAACCGCATGCGTCAGCAAGTCAGGTGCCTGGGCTTCCTATTGGCTCCCCCGCGCCTCACACCCAGCCAGCCCAACCCCACCTTTTAATTTCCAGTCCGGACGGAACACCTCACACATGATGAATGAGCTTGTGTAACACAGAAATCTAGATTCATTGTTTTAGTGCAATTAGTAAATAATGAAAGACAAATATTATAGATGCTGTCTACCTCTGTAGTGATCAGTACTATTTAGCAGGCAAATATAGACCAGTTAAATGTTTATATACTCTATTACCATTGATTTATGTTAATTGTATAAAGAAATAAAGTAAATCTTAGCTGCCCTTCAACATGATAAAATAACGACAACACAATTACATCAGAATGTAATCTTATAAAATAACCAGAACCAAATCAGTCCTAAATGATAAGTTACCCGAAACAACCTCCTGTCAGTCCCCCTAATGAGTGGAGGGATGGGTAAATGAGTGACCTCTGACCCTGCAGTCTAATTAACCCCCAGGCAGATAGAAACCCCCTAGAGGGAGGGGGCCGGGAGCCATCACACTGCGGCGTCAGCCTGCTAATTGTTGCGTCGTAATTGGTCGACGGGTACAACGTGTTAGCTTGTTGCCTACCTCTCCCTGACAACACAACATCCCCCCCACAGCTACTGTTTCCCCTGTTGCTCGCTTGTTGTTCAAAGACAGAAGCAGCTGCAGTCAGAGCTCTGGGCGGGCGAGGTTCCATCTCTCTTTCTTTCATTCTCTCTCTCTCTCTCTCTTTCTCTTTCTCTTTCTCTTTCTCTCTCTCTCTCTCTCTCTCTCTCTCTCTCTGTATGTCTTTCTCTGTTTCTCTCTCTCCCTGTGTCTCTCTGTACATCCCTCTATCTACCTGTCTCTCTCTCCCATTGTGTCTCTCTGTATGTCCCTCTATCTCGCTTTCCCCGTGTGTCTCTGCATGTCTCTCTATTTCCCTGTCTCTCTCACTCCCTTTGTGTCTCTCTCTATCTCCCTGTCTCTCCCGGCCTTTGTCAGTCGCCTTATCTTCCTCCCAGAGCCAGGAATAGACGGTGCCCAGGGTGGAACTGCTCAGTGGGAGAGTTGAAGCGGGGAGCAGCAAGCTCTCCCAGTAGGGGAGAGATTATGGGGACACGAAGGGAAACATTAAAGATTAACTCTGTACTTTGCACTTTCTTAACTTTGCGTGTCGTTTGTAGTCGTGGGAAAATGGGGGATTTCGACACGGTGGCTTTCAGCTCGCCTGGTAGAACATTCGACGGCTCTACCCCGGGGAAGTCTTTTGTATGATGTGTTTGCACACATTACCATCAAATACGAAGCTTTAAAAGGTGCTACAAGTAAGGTTGTGTTAAAAATTCAAAAACATACTAAATTCTCTACAGAATGTTCAGAAATAACTGTTCTGACATTCTGTCAAAGACGTATATGTAGTGTAGCAGAGATGTTTAGTTCAGCTTGCTCAGCTCGTATCGAGCCGTTCTGTCTCGTAATTCCACCTTGAACCTCAAGAGGTCACCGTTACGGAGGTGTCCAGTTAGCCCTCAGTCCAACATGAGGAAGAAGTAGAAGTACGTACACTGACCCCTTGACAACAATAGGTTTACGGTATTGATGTGGACAATAATTTCTTTACTTAATCCGTGTCATCAATGGAATCGGCTAGAATGTAATGCTTCGGGGTAATATGAGCCCGTCAATGGACGTCATGCAAAAGCACTTAAACACTCAAATGCAATGCCTGTCTGGACGGCATGTCCTCAAAAACATTTGAACAATTACCTTCGCTTAAAACAATGGAGAATTCTCTGAAATAATTACTTTTCTATGTAGAACCTCTCATTATCATTTTTTCATGTTGCAACTGCAAAAGGTTATTACTCTTTGAGTTATTAAGTGGCTATGGATGAATTAATCTAGTTCTTTATGGGATTTATTATTCCAAAACAATGTGATTGTTGACGGAACAGAATCACTTCAATGTTTCCATTATCTTCCTTTTACCATACTTTCTAAAGTATAAAAAAACATCAATATTTGCATTAGCATCGAACGTACCAAACCCTAAATAGATGTCAACGACGACCCTCCGGATTCAGAATGGTATCACCCATTTCAACAAGAACAGAAGGGACGGGCCAACGATGAATACGACCTCGCCAGGTCGAATCCATAATGCATGGGGGGAACCGGGAACCTACCCGGTCTCCACGGGCTCCTCCAGCACGATGTGGGGCACGGGACTGTGTCTCTGCACCGGCCGGGTCAGTCTGATTGGCTGAGGGGGGGCGGGCCTGGAGCCCACCGTCTGACACTGGATCCCTGGGCGGGGGCGGGAGAGGACACAGCACATAAGCCAGGAGGCACTAAAAATAGAATACAATAAAGAATAGTTTGGTCTGCTGATGAAAAACCCACAGAAAAGGGAGGAAGAAAAGGTGCGAGCCATGAACATGAATCAGCCATATAAACTGGACAGACCAAACAAGTCCATTTTAAATGTCCCATGACCTGCCACCAATCTGTCTGTTATGACATCACGGGTGGGCGTGTCCACCTATATGTGTGACGGATACCACCTAGCACACATCGCGCCCACCTGTGATGTCTGGTGGCATGTCATGGGACCTTTAAAAGGTGCATTGTGGGGAATATAGTGGCCTTTAGCAGGAGGGACTTGGTGGCTCAGGAGGGAGGGGGTGCAGCTGGTTGTTAATCTGCAACCTCACGGCTCCAACCCCTTTAAATTGTATGTTGTTCATCCTGGCACTTAATGTACGCACTTATGTATGTCGCACTTAGTTAAAGTACTTGTGTAGCATCTTATCATACCTATCTCTGTTGTATACAGGGAATGGCTTAACCAAGCGATTGTTAGTGCTTGGAACTTGGTTCTATGAACATCCTTACTGTACCGACAGAAATATATTGTTTCACCTTCTTATGACAAATTTACTTATTGTAAGTCGCTTTGGATAAAAGCTGCTAAATGCCCTTAATGGAAATGGAAATGGAAATGGAAATACTTTAAAATGCAAGAAAGTATCATTCATCAATAAAACATTGAAATAGATGTAGTGGAGACAGGAAATGAGCGATCCTCCTTCCTGCGTTCACAGAGGAGGTTGTAAAGGAGTGTGATGTTCAATATTTAATAGTTAATTCACATCCCGTTGGTACCTGGTTCTTGAACGCTGCTCCAGGAGAACGAGTCCGCGTAGGTGATAGCAGCAAAGCGTCTCCTAACTGCGTCTTCATCCTTCTGCTCACACACACACACACACACACACACACACACACACACACACACACACACACACACACACACACACACACAC
>JAOPUD010000055.1:10704934-10717557 GCA_027122715.1 Trisopterus minutus
CCACCACCACCCCACTCCCATGCCCCCAAAGTACACCCAGGTGGACAGTGTTTTGATAGGTTACCAGAATCACACAAAACTGCTGAGGTAAGCTCACTGAGGGTGGCGTGATTAGTGTTACTGTTTATTTGTATTAACAACATGCGCAAAAGAATGCACCAGAGGCTCTTAAGTTTTTCTTCTGCTTACAAGTAGGAACTAGTTGGACTAGGAGAAAGACACGGTTCAGATAGGTTCTTTCATATTTGCTTATACTTGTCAAAACAAGCTGCAAATTACTACTTGATTAAGTATTTTCAAATTTCACAGTAACATCTGGCGTCTTCGATGACTGTCTGGCATTTTGTATTTTATTCTGCGAAGTCAATATATCAAAACAACCACAACCATAAGTGGTCATACACTGCAGTTGCCGTAGTCTGGTTGCTATGTAAAAATTACACAATATTGGTATAACTGATGCTAAACATACTAGTTTTCTATATATATAATAGTATATTGTATTTTATTGATGCGATACCAGAACATTTTAATAGTGTGAACAATGATATAGGCCTCTCGCTGAGCACTATGTCGCAGTGTTAATATTCTATTCCTGACCTATTTCCTTTTTTTTGTGTGTAGTCTCAACTGTATTTGACCACAAATGCATATTTACCAAATTGTGCAGAAGTGAAACGGGCCAAATATGCCTACGCATGCAGTCCTGCGCCTCCTTCCACATTGCCACATTAATGTGTGGAAATCAAAAACTGCTGGCTACAGATACCTCTCCTACCTTGGCCCTGCCCTGCTTATGTCACTGCAGTGCCCTGGGCCCTCCCCAACCACCCATGCTATCCTGTAGAAACAAACAGAATCACAACTCAAGTGCACAACCTGTTGTGCACTTGGATTTTGTGTTCCGCTGATGCTGCTCTTGATATCCCCGGTCGGTGTTGAGTAGAATTGTATTTTGTAACGGCATATGTAGTAAACAATATGGCTGTGTGTTGGTGCTTCTTTAACACAATGGGGTTTACCAGACTTTGTTAGATGTATCTTGATGGTGTGTCTTGAGACGGAGTTCGGTTCCACTTGGCATTACCATGCATCTCAACAAGAATCTTAAGTTACCAGTCGGGATTTAACCTTTGCTTTGAAGATGCAATATAATAACGGTGTACAAGGATGTCCCATTGTTGCCAGTGCATAACTTAATTCAGCAGACGTGCCAACTATCTACAAATGTGACCTTAAAGAACAAATAACAGCCGGCTGTTTATGCTACACCTACAATTGGTTCCCCCACCCCAACCTCTGACCTAACACGCCTCAGAAAGACCTGACGTATTTAAATGCCAAGTGTAAACAGGCTGTTTGTTTATTGTGCATGTACTGGTCATTTGTTGATCCTCAGTCCCTCCTCTCCCTCTGTGTTGCAGCATCGTTCGGTACCGGCTCCATGAGCATGCCGTCTGGGTTTGGAAACTCCTCGGCCTACAACCTGCCCACCAGCTTCAGTGGAACCTTTCAACCGCAGTTCCCTGGCCAGGCCCCATTCCCCCAGCCTCAGGCATATCCCCAGCAGCCTAATGGTAGGTGCTGTGGACTGCCACAAGTGCATATGGACTCATTATTTGATGTATTCAATTCGGTTTTCATATTTTGATAGTATTCAGATAAATATTTAATGCATTTTTCTCAACCCATGACGGGGTTGGTATTTGAAGTGTTGGAATCATATTTAAGAATTGTTCTTGACACATATCAAAACTTTAGTATTGGCCTACAAATATTTGACCATAGAATGTAAAAGCCTGTAGCCCATCCACCCAGGCTGATATGTTCAGTGTTTTCTCAGGTGGAGGCTTCGCAGCCTTTGGTCAGGTTAAACCTGTCCCAACGCCCTATGGCCACGCAATGGCTGCACCTGGGGTCTCCAGTAACCCCTTCCTGGTGAGTAGGATGGAGCCAGCGTGTGTCATGCCCCCTTTTTCATTTTCTATAAAGGTCTGTGTATGTGTAGAATGGAAATATAATAATTAGTGTTTTAATTAGTTTAAGTTTAGTTAGAATCGTTTGTTTAGTTAATGGACATGTGGAGCGGGTCCTTTTCCAGGGGGGCTGCCATGCTGCACCACCATAGTCGTACAGTAGCCCAGAACGGACAAACCGCTCTAGAGAGAAGGCACTTTAATTAATAAAGACAAACATTCGAGGAGGATGGTGTGTTATCTCCATGGCTATGACCCATTTGTGTGACCCAAAGTATTGAGGGTGTGTGTGTGCGTGGCCAGACTGCTATTGAGGTGAATGATCAATACATATAATAGGGGATAATTTATTATGAATGTTATATCATGGCTTGTGTATACTAGGGCTGTCACTTTTGAGAAAAATCAAGTTTGAACAGTTATCAAATATCAAGCAACGTATTCAAATATATTCGAATCTCCCCCAAAAAAAACACTAACAGAGATTCAATCCCAATGGTATAACGTGACAAGAGGAGACACAAACAGGACTTAGGCCATATCCTCTTCGTTTGAAACAGGTTATCAACTTAATCAATATCAAGTGGCACTATGCAGATCACAAAATTAAGTTGTGCAATGAAAAACAAAAACGGAATCGGAAGTGCACAGCGCAACCAATGACGTGACAACTTAAACAGCAGACCAGCAGCAGGAGTACTAAGGCTTATAGCCTATCTGCAAGAAATGTATTTCTTGATTATTAAATTTTTGGTAGAAACACCAGTCTATCAACTTGATCTGGATCAAGTGCGACTCTCTTTTTATTCACGGTGTTGCGTGCGGAGAAGAACACGCGTTGGGAGCGCACAGACGTGCCTGGCACACAGGGATTTGCGCGTCAATGTTGAGAGAAGCGGGTGTTAGTGGCAGGCAGCCCGTGTCCCTCCACCAATGCAGCGTGTTGCTGTCAGTGGGGATGACTTGGGGTCACAATTAAATTTTCGAAACGGGATATGTTATTTGCTTGATTAGAGCACCCGCAAACGGATGAGATGGCAAACAATAAAATAAAAAGTAAGAACCAAACGGTCCGGTCATAGACTGTAAAAAATGCGCTACACAACATGGCATTTAAAAAAAACTATGATTCCATGATTGACGTTTTAGACGTGGGTTTCAGTGTCTTGGCGTAAGCAAGCGACCCAATCGCTAGACGCCGCTGATGATGGATTTGAATCGGCGACGGTCACTTAACGCACCGATGCTTTTCTTGTTCTCCCAAATGGAACCAATCGAGTGCATATTCATTCAACCACTTTCTCAAACACTCACACACACCAATGTTTTTGCGCCTTTTTCAGGCTGGTGCCCCAGCTGCACAGTATCCGGCCGGAGGCTCCTCCACCAACCCCTTCTTATAGCGCGCCAGCCAGCTGCACTACAGGGTCACCAACCAGTGCGCTCGCACCTCTTGCACTGTTTTGTTTCACCAGTAGCTTTTAAGGGAAAAAAAAGCAACAAAAAAAAAACCCCAATGTTTGTAAGAACGTGTATATTTTATTTTGATTTGGGAATACAAACAAGCAATCGCAGACAAGACAAGAAAAGAGTGTCTCCTAGCAACGGTATTGCGACAAAGAAGAACAGAAGTATGTGATTGTGTGCAGAGGGAGAGGTTTGCTCTTCTCCGTGCGTCTGTTAAAACCTGTGAAGTGGCCTGTACTGAGCCACAATGTATATTCAAACTGGCTGATAAGTTATTGCAAATATCCTATTCATCATGCTGCAAACGTGTACAGATCTCTCTCACGCGCTCTCTGAAATATTTAGCTCTCTGCATATCAGTATTTGTATCTTGCACCCACTCAAAATGTTTGTTTTAAGAGAACTGTTCACTTGGAGAGTCGATAGATGCTGCCAGTTAGCAAGTTGTTTTGTGCAGTATGGTTTACAGTGACCTTGTAAACTGAGGTCCGCTTTGAGTGTGGTGCTAATTGCTGCATCAGGTAAGGGCTGGTCTCTCTTCCCCTTTGTTGTCCTCAACCCCTTCCTTTTAAAAGGCACAGGCTCAAAAAATATCAGTTAGGGCTAAGACATTTTTGTGACATTGAAGTCATATTACAAAAAACAAAAAAACTATCTTAAATGTTTTTTGGGGGGTGAAAGCCTGCATGGTTTACCATAATGGTGGCCCACTTACACCAGGTGTTAGAATATTTTAATTTAATGTGTAAATATATATATTAAAAATAATTTTAACTAATAAGGTGAACAAACCTTTCATTTGCATTGCATTGTACATGTTCACCTGTGAAAATGTCTTTTTTTTGTATAAAAACAATTTATATTAATTGTCTTATCAATACTTTCATCATCTTCTTCATCACCATCTTTCAAGTCATTGACAGTGGTGCCCTTAGACACAAGGGACCAATACTAGTTATAATGTACTACTGTTCACAGTCTTTGTTCAAGGCAGTCCCCAGGGTCTGGCGGATCGCATTGTGAAGAAGCGGGCTCTTGGCTACATCGTCGCTCTTTCCAAATGGTGAACACTCCACGTAGTGTGAATATAACGGCAATGGCCGCAAAATAGCTGGAATATATGGTGAACTAGAGGGGGGGTAAAAGGTATTCAACAATGTAGTGAGTGATTTATTTTTAAAACGTTTTTTCCAACAAAAGCATGTAAGTGCGCTGTCCTAAACTGTTGACTCACCTGAGGGATGATAGCTAGGCCCAGCCCTCTGCTGTCCACCACTATGGAGGTAATGATAGTCTGCAAGACCAAAGCGCCGAAGTTGTTGACACCGAAAACCAGAGCATATCTTTCCATCGATAAGTCTGCTGCGATTTGGAACCTACGGGAGACAGGTGGTGTGGTGGGGATATGGAGGTTTATTCCCCTTGTGCTACACCTTTGTGCAGCCTTCTTAAGGGATGAAGTTGACCTTAACTAAAAGGCTTTTGTATGGTGCTTCTTTGTGAATCCCATTTCAACATTTAACATCATGGGATTGGCTAAACAAAAATAATATTTGTCTACCGTGCTCACCCTTATTCCCCTCCTAATTTATTAACATAACCCCTTTTTAAGAGAAGAAAGTTTTTGTGAACCAAACATTACCTTGTGCACACATCTTTTTACTCCAATCAGCATGTGTTTATCGATGTCACTGAAAGAACCTCGTCATTTCTTTCCATTCTACATAGATTTTGGGGCGAACCCAAGCCACAGGTTGGGAACCATCATCTCCTACAAGTTTATCTTTGGAACGTCGTCTCATCCTCTTTCCAATCTCAAACTTACGTCGCTATGGTGATCAGGAGCATGTACAGTCCCTTGAAAATAACGTAGCCAGCATAGCACACCCAGATGCTGCCCGTGAAGGTCATCAGGAAGAGAGCCGTAGCCTCCAGGCCTGAGAACGCACCCAGAGACAGCTCGCCCCAGTGAGACCAGTTGACCTGGAGGAAGCCTATACCATAGGCCGTCGCAGCACCTTAAACATTTATACATATAGAATGAATTATGGATGAACATGGGTGTTCATGCAAACTCAAAGAAATCGACTTCTTTAAAACAAGTGGGTTTCTTTTACCAAACAGATTGGACACGGCCTCCACTCCTCCATTGTACATGGTGAAGTTTTCCGAAGGCTCAACATGTTGCCACAGCACCTAATAGAGGGACATTTGGAGTACATTAGACGCATTGATCCTCTACTCTATTACCGCTGCTGCTTTTTGGGGAATGGGAAGTCTGTTCGCGTGTGTTTGCGTGTGTTTTCCCTAATGGCAGACCTGTACATAGTTGACGGTCTGGTTGTAGCCACAGGTGGCCATCGCCCACCACACGGACCAGTAGAGCAGCTGTCTGGAGGAATAACACTGGAGGAAGTCTTCCCAGAGCTGGCGAAGAACCTGCCCACAGCCAGCTGCACGGACAGGACCCTCTCCTTCTTCATCTACCTTCTCTTGTGCTGCGAGTCCCTGTGGGTCTGTTTCCGGCGACACCACTGCATCCCCGGCCCCCGTCGACTTCCCCAAGCCTTCTGGGCCGGAACCCCGGTGGCGGTGGAAGAACATGCTGCGGCGTGGCATTGGTAAGAGGCAGGAGGTGAGCAGGGCTATGGAGCTGAGGACCATGGTGAGGACCAGAATGCCGCTGTAGGACAGGAGGTCGAAGCTGACCAGAAGCTGGCCCAGCACAGCGCCCACGGTGTAGCCCAGGAGCTGCACGCTGCGGCAGTAGGAGGTGGCCTTGCGGTAATGGGCCGTATCTATGACACTGCAATGGAGAGAGTCGTTGAGACACACATGTCCGCATAATACTCTTTGCTGCTTCACTAGCCCTTCAGGTTCACGTGGGGGCTACATGAGGGTTTTCTGCAGCTGTAGTGAATGGCTGGGTTGATGAAGACCTAGGCCTACTTGCACATGTCAGGAACTGAGCCTATACTTGGACCCCCCTTGATTAGCCATACCTAATAATTCAAGGTGATACAATTGGCTCTGCTAACCTACAGTATTTTAGGCTACATTGTAACCTTACCACAACCAACATGATTTTTTTGGAGAAGCCCAAAGGTATCAAATATAGGATGTAAATCATATTAAATGTTACTAGTGGCATCTAAATCCTGATCCTTTCAGCTATTGGGCTTCCTCCCATGGAGACACCCGACCTGTAGATGTAGGAGAAGTAGGCCACCTCAGTGGCTGTCACAACGCCGTAGAAGAACTCCATCGCCTGCATGGCCGCCACGCTCCGCAACCACAGCAGGAAGGCTGTGGTGATCAGCAGGTGCACACTCTGGAGCACCACCACCGGCTTGTAGCGCAGCCAATCAGTGAGCAGGAACACGGGCACCAGCACGCACAGGTAGGAGTAGGTCCACACTGGGAGGACCTCGTTGATCACCTGAACTCACAATTCATGGACGCAAACCATGGATGGTACTACTTATGGGCACAGGACTCGCACAATAGTTGGATTTGTATTAGAAACCTTGAGAGAAATCTATTATTCGGATCATCTGGTGCAATGTCATCACCACCCTGCACAATCAGGAGCTAATTAAGTCATAAACCAATTATTGTTCCCTTATGAATTTGGTTAGCAATCATTTACTTGGCTGGTCTCTCTACCTGCTCTGTGGTGAGGTTCTTGTCTGGTCCAGTAAAGAAAGGGATGAGGAAGGGTTCCAGGGGCTTCACGGTGCTGAAGAAGCCGTAAACACACAGCAGGGTGGTGGGATACCCCCAGCCAGCCCTCCATCTCTTCACCCTCTCCATAGCTCTTCCAGGTTCTCTGGTTGTCCAGAGCTTTGCTGTCCTGGTTGCTTCTCCTCAACAGGTGTGCACAGTGGCTTCTCCACTGATAATGGGTAGCTCCGCTCTTTTCTAACATTAGGTTTGGCTAAGTTGCTATCAATCAACAACCCGCTCAAAGGGCAGCTTGCTGGATGGCACACATTTCCTACCTTTTCATTCCCTCCCTACGCTGATAATGCATGTCATAAATTCAAAATCAAGCCTTCTGAATACGATTCACTTTATTCATCTGTTAGTAATTATCTGATATCATTGTCATTTCTAAATGTTAGTTATACAGTGAACTGAGTATAACATCACAACATTCATCTGGTGTAAAAATACCTAACTTTCCCACAAGGAATGTCCATTAGGTAATATCTTCAGCTTCTACAGGGTATAGGCCATGGAGGTACAAAGACCACATTCATATCAGTAAACAGGCAGGGAAGTGATGCTCAACATAATATTCCTGTGTGCACAAAGTATATGGAGCAGGCCCAGTTAAATCTTTGACTTTAATAAGGTAGTTAGCAAAATAGCTGCTCTTGTTTTCCAGTGCGTTGGCAGTGGCTTCTGAGTCACTTGGCCCATATCAGAATGGTTCAGCATAGAGAACGTCCACACTGGGCTCTGGTTTTGGTTCCTCTGTATCGGTTTGTCCAGGGCAACGAGGATGTGTGCTTGCTGTGTATATCCCTCTGGTCAGGAAGACCACTGAAATTGCACCATAGTAGCTACCATAGACAATGAACTAGAGGTTGGGGAAGAGAGAAACAATATACCTTATAATAAAAATCGACAAGCAGTTGATTATTTTTTCAATGTCAAATGTCCTTAGGTGCAATCGTTGTTATCCACCACCAGGTGTCCCTCTTAGCCTGCTTGATAGTTGATGACTACCTGACCACCCCCTAATGCGTTTAGTATTCTCTCCTGTCTTTTGTCTACGTCCATCCCCTCATCTTACAAACCTGTGTCACAATGTCCAGCCCAAGCACTTTTTCATCCACTACGATGGCGGTCAGAATGGTCTGCAGGCAAAGAGCTACAAACGTGTTGATCCCAAAGGTCAGCGCGTAGCATTCCATAGAGAGATTCGATGCAATCTGAAAACTAAGAGGGGATATAGGCATGCTCATTTAAGTTTGTTTAATACATGAGGCAAATCATGAAAGCTATCTGTGTGCTTCTAACTAATTCATTGAGTCGCCATTTCAATTCAGTTTCAGTTTGGTAATTGGGTCAGGTTTGGACAATAGACTACACCAGAAACGGGTGTCACAGACACGACTCTACACCTTCCACTTTTCACAAATTTCGATTTTTGCAATGTGCACCAATGTTATCGTCGACAACTCACGTGGTGATGGTGATCAGCAGCATGTAGGAGGCTTTGAATAGTACGTAGCCAGCGTAGCACGCCCAGATGCTGCTGGTGAGTCCCATGAGGAACACGGCCCCCGCGCCCACAGACGAGAACATCCCCAGGGCCAACTCACCCCACACGGTCCAGGTCACCTTGACGTGGCCCGCCGAGAACGCTGCCGCAGCCCCTAGGGGGAGGTCTCAGCTGTTAAAACCTGTTTTTGTTGTACCTAGCAACATCAATCTTTTAAAAATATAAATGTGTGATAATAGTTCCCTCCCCACCATGATGCAGGGAGGATGAGGATGGCTCAACAAATCTCTCGACCTCCACCCCCATTTCGGGTTCTCTTCACTGTGCTTGTTTTTTAAGTCACTTGAAGCCCCATACAAAAAATAACATGATCAGAAGATGTCGGGTATGGTTAAGGGAAGTCTACACGGGCTGCTCCCTACTCCCTTTTCCTATCGCCCTTGGTAAACACCATCTTACCCACGAGGGTGCAGACAGCCTCTACGGCCCCGTTGTAGACAGACGAGGTTGTGGACGGCTCAATGTGGTCCCACATGAGCTGAACGTAGTTAAAGACCATGTTGTAGCCAGCCGTGGCCAGGGCCCACCACAAGGACCAGCAGATCACCTGTCTAGACGAGGACCATCACGTTCCCAATATGATATGTAAAAACATGAATTAGGGCCATAATCTTGAATGTATATGTTGTATACATAGAAAATATGTTCTATCAACCGAAAATACAACCCTCTCGAACCCATATGGAATCAGAATACACAGGAATTTGCTATTAAAAGAAAGATTGCTAGAAAAGTGGAATGAATGTATTACATGACATATCATAATATAATAAATGCCTGGATGAGTAGGACTCCCGGAAGCTTCTCCAGAGCTGTCTGCCAGCGTGGATGATGCCATCCCTGGGGCACAAGCCTCCGCTCCGGTCCTTCTCTCCCTGCGATGTCACGACCACAGCCTGGTCTCCAGCCCCCGCCGGACCCGCCCCCTCTCCCTCTCCCTCTCCCCGCTGGGGCTGGGAGTCGCCGGTGACGGCCAGGTTCCCTTTGAAGAACACCCCCCGCTGGGGCATGGGCAGCCAGAAGGACACCAGAAAGGCCACGCTGACAATCCCCAGAGTGATGGCGTTGATGTAGAAGTAGTCCACCCCTGTCACTCGGGAGTGGGGAAGAGCTCAGTGTCGGAGAGGTAGCTCTGGTGGTTGATGGCACAGCAGTGTATTGTGTTTTATTCCTTATTATCCTCTGTGTCTTGTGTAGAATGTTTGAAAGAAAAAGGCATATTTTTTTAAAGTAGGCCTATAATAGATTGATCGACATTATTAGCCTTAATAAGGATAGTATATTCTAGATTCCTCATACCTTATCCATAGACTGTCATTACACTTTTAATGACAAAAACATTGTCAATCATCAATAACAACAAGCAAACCTGACACCATGTGAAGAAGCTTTGTCATTAAAGCTGCTCATCATAGATCAGATCATCAGGTCATTGTAATACCGATAGAAAGAGGTAAATAAATTAGGTCCTGAATTCCTTTTTTTCAGTGTTCCAGCGTTGCAGTAGGCCTATATGCTGTGTTAAGCCCAAAGCCTACCTACTACGGAGATGAGCAGCTGGCCCAGGCTGGCTCCAATAGTGTATCCGGTCAGCATAGCACAACGAAGGTAGCCCGTAGCTTGCTGGTATTTCTCCGGAGGTATCATGCTGTAGATGTAGGAGAAGTAGGCCACTTCTGTGGAGGTCACCACAGCATAATTCACCTGTTTCCAAGCAGATTGTATGCAAAGAGAGATCTATACATTATGTATTGCATGTACACAGGTTTGTATTTGCTCTTTAACCATCATGCCTTGACAAGCCAAGTGCAACATTTTCTCATAAGTATGCTGGTGAATAAATATCACACTTACACAGTGAACGACTTTTGAACCACTATAAGAAGGCCAAACGCTACTTTGGATAAGCAGAGCATATATACCAAGTTTCCAACTCTTCCCATTCCCCTAATGTGGGACAACGTGTGTGTGTTTGTATTGTTAATGGACCTGGAGGAACACCATGGCAGGCACGCCGGGGGCGAAGCAGAGCAGGACATAATTGGTGACCAGGAAGAGCCCCTGGACGATGATGAGGGGCTTGTACCTCAACAGGTCAGTCAGCAGGAAGACCGGGAACAGGATGGCCAAGTAGGAGTACGTCCAGATGGGGAACAGGTAGTTGGTCACCTGTTGGTAAGGGAGTGAAGGGGAAATATATGATAGGGTTATTATCAAATAAAACTGTCAATTGAGGTGTGTGTTTGTGTGATAGCTTACCACTTCTGAAGAAATGTTTTTGTAGGGGCCGATGAGGTACGGTGTGAGGAAAGGCTCGGCAACTCTGCAGTTTGCAAAGAATCCGTAGAAACAGAGGATTGCAGTGGGATAGACCCAACCAGAAGACCTAAGCTTAGGCAGTATGTGCATCATGCTAGATCTGTCTTCCTGGTCTACAGGAGCAGATGAGTAAGTTGTTTTTTCTTTAGTCTTTATTTCAAACAGAAGCACCCTAGAGAACAACCTAGATATGTGTGCATTCTCTCTTCTGTATGTCTGGAGACGGCTAGCTTTGTTTATGAGAGGACTTTAACCTCTGAAGTTCAAAATAACAGGCATGTTTGATGGAGAGATATGGAATTTTCATGCAGTGAAGTGCCTGACACTCCCTCACCACAATCAGCTTTCTGTAAAACTTATGAAGGTTAATAGTTACTACTGTTATCTGGTAACCGATAGACAACCAAAAACAAGGTTTTAGCAGTTAGGACACTCTCAGAGCGGCTTAATTTGCTATGTTGTTGACTGTCGCTTGTAATTCACCAACTCCTCAACGCGTTCCAAAAGGAATCACCAATTCACCAACATTTTGTTGTTCTCCCTTCAGGCCGGAGATTCAGTCCCTTTTTGTAGATGTAATCAGACCAAAAATAATTTTTTACCTAGGGCAATATCCTTGCTAAATTTGCACAATACCAAATCCCAGACTTGACTGTTGTGTGTTGCCTGTGTGTCTTATGTGTATTGGTCACTGTTGATGTTTTAATCTATTTCTTGTGTGCTTTTACCTGTTAACCTGTCTGCAAACCAAGTTTCCCTTTGGGATAATAAACCTACTACTACTAGTGGTTGTCTGACAAGAGGAAGCTATGGGACACAAGTGGGTCCCCTTCATTTAGTTTAACAAGTCGCCAAATTATCTAATAAAAGCATAAGCAGTGTTGTAGCAGTACAATACAGATCAGAAGCTGGAACCTCTGTGTCAACTGGACCAGCAGATCATCCGCTCACTGACAAGTGACCAGTGATGATCAATACCAGTTTGACAAAACTTGTCAAACTCTTGAGTTTGACAAAACTTGTTAAACTCAATGTGTTTTGTTATCTGCATATGGATACTAATGTAATCTGTTTTAATATTTCTTCATCTTCTGCCTTGGAAGAACCCATCGTTGGAGATTTTGTTGAACTGTTCAGATGCGCAATATCACTGAAAATGGAATAGAAATTATTTCACAAAAATTTAATAATTGAGAATCAAGCAAACATGAGATTAAATCCGAGCCTTTGTAAATGACCTTCTGCATGACTTGTCCACCTCCTGGGTAGCTCATCTGATCTGGGTGCAGGTGAGCTGCGCTCAAAGCAAGCCTGTGTAGTGCTGGAGGATGTGTGGAGAGATGAATAGAGCTCTCTCCAGAAGCACTCTTTGCACCAAAGCCTGCTCCAGGCCAAACGGGATGGACTTGACCACCAGGGACACGTTTGAATTGGAAAGTAATGCAGCTTGTCTGTCATTCCACATTGTGCTGTGTATAGTCAATGATATGTACGACGCTGAAGTTGGCATCCGATTCGGCTTGAAAACCACTTAGAATC
The DNA here is from genome assembly GCA_027122715.1 of Trisopterus minutus. Taxonomy (NCBI): domain Eukaryota; kingdom Metazoa; phylum Chordata; class Actinopteri; order Gadiformes; family Gadidae; genus Trisopterus; species Trisopterus minutus. The sequence continues at coordinate 10,717,529 of JAOPUD010000055.1, forward strand.
TTCAAATCGGTCCTGATTGAAAACCACTA
>JAOPUD010000055.1:10727153-10745853 GCA_027122715.1 Trisopterus minutus
CCTGAACACATCACAGAGTGTTACGGATGTGTGTGTAAGTGTTACTTACGTAAATGCGCTGATGTGCACTTAAATGGCTGTGCAACTGTCGCTGCTCCTCTGCAGGAAGTAAGGACAACTCCTGTCGGATCTGGCGCTGAGCGGCGCAGTGACTCACTGGGGCCCCCGGAGGCACTGGGGGGGCCATTGGTTGGAGGACCAGCCAGCAGGTTTTTTTGTTATTTTTTTCACTTAAAGAACCCAGAGTGCAGAGCATTCATCCCGTGTGCCCCGGTCTCGGTGGGTCGATAATCGTCTGGATGATGAGCCCGTTATCCCCATGATCCCAGAGCCATTGATCCAGAAGGGGATTTGTTTTTTTTTACAGTGGTCCCCTGGTCTCCGCGGGAAGGGAACGGAGTGAGTGTGTGGATTTTTTTTCTATCACTCAAAGAAGAACACACATTGTTAATACCACCACACCAAGTAGAAGGAGGAAGAGAACAACTCAGTGTTTTATATGGACATATGTTGATATTTACATTCGTCATGATTCCCGACATGATTTGTTGGTAGAGCCTGAGCTGGATTTAAACTGTCTCCAATGTTGTCCAGGTAGAAAATCAGCAGGTGAACTCATATGGACAGTGTGTGTTTCTAGGATTACTGTTATTCTTTTGATGAGAAATCAGTGTAATCGCAAAAATGTAATCGCAAGACTTCCTTACGCAGTCACATCGACGTTGGTAACAAGGTTACATTTGATAACAAGGTGTGGTGTTGTCTGGGATCAGTTGGCATTATAAACCCACATATCTATTGATTTGCATGGCCCGCGTTCTTGTGAATTATCCATCGTTATAAATTAAGCAGTCTTTGTTCTACGTAATAATACAATACTAATAAAAAGCAGGATGACAGCTGATGTCCATTCTCTCTGTCGTGTCTAGTTATGCTCGGTCAGTTTGTGCTGAAGCATCTCTTTTAGTTTTATGATGAAGCAGACTTTCTTTCACTGTCTGTCTTTCTTAGAAAAAGGTTCATCAAGCAAAGGGTGCCAAAGATGTTCTTCATTTGTTTTCGAAGAAGAGCGTTTGTATGTTGAGAATGTCATGACTACAACAACAACGATGTCTTTCACATCACATAGATTTATTGATGTCAAAAGATAAATACATTCAAATTTACAGTGACAGTTGACATGTTGAGTTGAGTTGTGTGTGCGCATTCCCCCGCTATCGATGATAAAACACCAGACTACTACATTTAGAGAAGGATACAGATTATATTCACAAATAAATCCAACATTGCAAACCCTACCCTCCATGTCTCTGTGACAGTAAAAACCGATGAGAGTCCAGCCCACTACCTCAAGGTGCGTTTTTCAGAATCTACAGAAGACCTATGTACAACTATCCAAAATAAACCACTCTGCGGTCACAAGAACACAAACACATGATTTACTCAGGACGGAATCTCAAGGTCACAACAGAAAGGTATTGTCCATAAACATAAACAATAGCTATATGGACATATTCTTGACTTCTAGCAGATGTGAAGCTACTGTCTCTTTTTTTATATAGACATTTCTACTTTAGAAAGAAAGTTTTAAAACTCGATGAAGATGTTACCACAATACCGTATATGAATAACAAAATAAATGGCATTCGGAATTATATGACGTACAAAAGAATGGCCTTGGGAATATGTGAGATACAAAGCTGTTCTAAAAGGGCAAATCCTTCCCACTGAGATGGTCCAAGCCTATTGACTTTCATTATGTTTGTTGTGTGTGTGTGTGTGTCTCTGTAGACCACGAGGTGAATGCAATGAAAACATGCTTATCTTTAAAGGGAAACTTGTCTAAGAGGCATCGACACAACATCCACAGACGGGATTAAGGTTAGAGGGCGTTAATGGGACGTTAATTCCTCAGGGTACCCTGAACGGGTTGTGCTTGTAGTCTAAAGCAGGAGAAGCACGCGGCTCCGCTGGTCTGGCGATAAGATGGAGGTTGCGGCGAGGGACACGGTGGGCGTGGTTAGAGCGATAATCAAATGTAGTCCAGTCTGTGTGTCGTCACGAGAGGGACTCAGGAAGGTTAGCCAGGGGTCCGGGTCCACTAAAGTGTCTCCAGCAGCCAATCAAACAGGCTGGACAGAGAGGATCTGCCCTCCTCTCTCTCCTTCTCGTGGAGCTCACAGAACTGCAGGACGACGGCGAACAGCTCTGCCACGCGCCACGCCCTCTGGGACAGGAGCAGCACCACTTTCTGGAACTGAACGCAATTTCAAATAACGCAAAGAAAATAATTTTACAGAAGAAGCTGTATGATATGATTGTCATTGTTATACATTTGAGGTCAAACTGTACATCATGCATGAATATCACTTTGTGTGAAATGGTCATTGATAATGGGTAGTTAGTTATTTGTAGCTGAGGTTCGACAAGGACATTTAAGAGCGACTGAGAGAGATTCGCTGACGTTCATTGAATAAAATGAACACAAAATCTATGAATAGCCAAACAATTCAAAAGTCTGTCTTTATGTGCCTACCTTTGAGACCCTCTTTTTCTTAGACTTGCTGTAGTAGAGAGCCGACAGGCCGAGCTCTGAGGCTGCTATCCACTGGAGAGTCACTCTGAGCTCCCAGTCCACACACTCCTGCTCCAGGTCACAGTTAAGCACCAGGAGCCCCCTGGGACGCATTAGCACGCTCTCCATTGTTCTCACCAGGCCCGCCTCCTCTGCAACACGGATGACGATAACGAGACCCGTAAGCAAAACTCAACGCCCACCTCTTCACTTTGAAATAACCTCTATTCACACGAACACGCTCACACACCCATTCACACACGCATAATCTATTTTTATATGTATCTATTATATCTATTGTCTTCTTATTCAAAGCGCTAAACTGAATAAATTACCTTTTTTTTATCAAATTATACATTCTTTTATGTGGGGTCAAATCAAGTCATTTCCCTTCCTGTAACACATTTCTTCACACGTTTACGTGAAAGCCACAGAACAAAAAGACTAATAATCATTGCATAGAAAGTCAGAAGCATGATGGGTAAATTGAGGTCAAGCTGCTTCCTATATCTTAAGGACGGGTTATAAGAAATGCCTTTGAGTAGTTTTACAGTCACAAACCAAAATCCAACACCAATTTAAATTTTTTTTTATAATAACGCTGCATTTTCCACAGTTTATTCACAAGGGCAGCTGGTTTAAAATACATAATTGAGAATTGAACAAAGTGGGATGAATAAAAGATCCACCTACCAAGGTCACTCCCCTGGTTTTCTGCAAGGTGGCCTCTCCCTGTTTCTGCACTGTTGGGAAATAAACAACATAACACTGAAAACAACATCCCCTGAAAGAGCATTCCCGAATGAACTACAAATAGTGTTGGCATAGTTACTCTCAAAGAAGCATGGCAGTTTACTTTATAAGTGCTAACTAAGTGTTAAAATGTATGTGTGCCCGTGTCCATGAACAGCAATATTTTACACATACACGCACACACAAACACGCAAACCTTCATGTTTATGTGTGTTCATGTGTGAAGTGTTTATTGCATACAGTTTGTGTGTGTGTGTCTGTGTATGAGAATGACAGGATGATAGAATACTGCGCTGGATCTGCCATGTCTTCTATATCTAATAACAATAGCCTGTCTCTCAACAGTCACTCAACCACAGACCCGCGGGTGAGGACACCAGGGCAGGACCATGCAGAGCCAAAGAACGGGCAAGACGCATTGTGGTGCGATCATGCGGTCGACATTGTGTGATTGGCCCCTGTACCGAGCCCGCCATGAGGGCTCCATGGATTACCTGGCGGTGACGGTGCTCTGGGAGGCCACATCAGAGAAGGCTTCCAGGTCAGCCACACCCACACTGGACGCACTGCTGGTCCCGTTCCTGTGGGACAGTACCAGAAACTCACAGAGGGCATCGCTTTACATTGTCTTATATCTCCACACATTCAACGTGACCACCGACTTGTGAAGGGAAGAATAACAGTGAGGGGAGGGGAGGGGTCCGTGTTGTTCATTAGCCAGTGATTAGCATATAAATAGCAGCAGCGGAGCTGAGTGAAGGGCGGCTGATGGCTGGTGGCCAGAACTCAGACCGGAAATGAGGATGAGGAGATTTGGCGAGAGCGGGTGGCGGGAGGGGGGGGTGTTAGAGGGTTGAGGTGGGCTGGTGGCCTGGGGCGGGCCGTGTCCCCATATCCCTGCAGTGCTCAGCCTGCGTAATGATTCCAAGAGGACACACGGAAGTAAACAGACGAGATGCACCCGTCACAGGTACCAGCAGGTGCCCTGGTGGCACAGACGGCACCTCCAGCCGGTCACAAGCCCGCAAGCATCTTTCTGCTCATCCCTGCCAAGCTACTATGTAGAGCCCAGCTGCCCTCGGACACGATTGCCAATGCTGACAATAGCGCTCTTAATAAGCATGGCATCGTAAATAATAATAACGAGTTACTTAATTTTGGGGGACGGGGGTTCTGCAGAAGCCTCTGCAAAAGAAATACCTCCCAGCTCTTGGACTAGATTTCATGCTAAGGCTGATGGTGTGTGGGCTGTCTTCTGAATGTCAGAGTGGGCAGAGGAAACAAAAGAAGAGGAAAAACAAGAATGGGACATTAGCTAAGCAAGGAATGGGGAGACAGAATGTTGTGAGCCAACGGTTCTGGATGTGGAGAGATCCGAGTCTAGCCCTGCTGCTGTCATCCTCAGGCCTGCTGCGTCCGTGCCGGTGTAATGGAGGGGGCTGGGGTGGGTGGGCCTCTGATCACACAGCAGCTGCATGTCAGCTTGGCCTCGGGGCAGCAGGGGTGTGAGCGGCGATGGGGGGGGGGGCGGGTGAGGGGTGGTGTTAGCGTTAGCGTTAGCGTCAGCAGCGGTATGGTTTGGGCTAGGAGCAGCGGTTACTGACCCCTCACTCAGTTGGATAAAACTACTGGTCTCCTCGTGGGGGTCCTCTTCAGGAGTGACCTGGGACCAGCTCCCCATGCTCTCCTCACTGCTAGCGCTCATTGAACGCTTGTCCCTCTTGACCAGAGCAGCCACCGGCCCAGCTGGCCTCTCGCTGCTGGGGAGAGCAGAGGTGGAGGAGGTGGGGGTTGACCACCGTGGACTAGGTGATTTGATCCATTCCTGCGCCTAGTCTAGTCTTTTCAAATGCTGTTTCTCTTAGGTTTCTTTTGATATTTATTGAGTTTTTTTTAGTTTTTTTTTAAGCTCTCGATTATCGAGCACTCTCTATTATCTACATGCAAAGTCTACGCAAACTGCAGGGGGTTCATACATTATGAATGGCAGTATTCAGCTTGATATAATCACATTTATAGTACTTCCTTTGACTATGAATAGCATCAATTTATTAACGTTAATAACGTTGCTCTTTCAAGGAAATTGTTATTCTAAAATAAAGGCACCTTGACTGAGCAAATAATGCACTGCACTCAAAAATGCTTTTCCACTCACAGGGGTCGTTGTATTGTCACTGTCGCTTTATGTCCTAGGGAAACTGATTAGGTTAAGTCATAATCAGATGATGGAAGGCTGCCATCTTGAAGAATCCCAGAGGGAAATCAGGTTATATTGACTTAACAGGTCGACATTCCATTTTCACACCAGGGATGCACTCCACTTGTTCCCTGATTGAGTGAAGGGTACTTTGCCTTGTGATTCTGCCATAGCGTGGCTCTCCACACTCTTTGCTTTGGCAAAGCCTAGAAATGCAACGACTGAATATTTCTCATCCTTACTTATGTCTTTTTTTGGCTCAGCGTCATACCTTTCCCAAAATAGTTTTAGCTCACCTACTCAACTTCTCTGTTATTTTCACACCTTCACAGCCCTACTGCTTAATATTTGTACTTATAATCTCAATATATGGTACCCCAGGGTTTTTCTCCAAAATGATGGGGATATGCAACTGCAACCAAAAAGGGCTGCTAAAACGCTGCTGTTGTTTAAGTTGCACCCCCACTAACAATCATTCAGAATCATTCGTCTGCTATGTCAGAAGCCGCTCTATTAAAGAGCATCATCATAATAATTTACATGATTTATCCAGAAAAGGATTAACACATTTTCTAAAACATGGAATCGTTGTCGTTCATCTCAGCTGCTCGCAAACTCTTGAGTAGATAATCCCGTGGTTGCTTCATTCAAACATTTTAAAGAAAACGTACATTACGGTGTAATTGGTTTTCAGTGTTCATGTGAAATGTGCCGTATTAACTAATTTAGATGAGTTCGTCCGCCATAGTTAGTAAACAATGAAGCCACCACAAGCCTTCTGCTTGCAGTCAGTCAGGTCAATGTTCTGACAGAGACACACTCATCTAAAACATAAAAGCTCTCAGTAATGTGCCTTATGTGCCTCTGCTTAGCAAATCAAAAACTGAAAATACATTATAAATAACGACAACTATAATCCATGGCAATGGACAATTGTACCGCCTATTTGTAGATGCTACAGAGGAGAACTTAAAATAGCCACTGTATTATGATTCTTGCACTCTTTCTTCTTCACACCAATTGAAAGCCAAGTCAGTGCTTTGCCATCTTCAATGTCTCCCTTACGATATAATGTTCTCCTCCATACTAGTCTTTTATGAGGAAGGTTGTGATGTGTGAAGGTGCAAAGCCTACCTGCTGTTCCCAGCTGATATTCTTTCTGAGTGCTTTGGGGCTAACACTTCTGGTGTGACGTCCTGGCGGCATACTTTTACCCTCATAGGGTCTTGGCTGGTTTCCGCGTCTTTCTGGTCTCCCTCGATGTGAATGAGTGGTACATCTCTGTTGCACCGCAAGCGAAGAGCAGTGGCATCACCGGTCCCAGCCTGCTCCTGGCTTCCCTTGCTTCGACTACATCCTGGCCGGGACTGTTTGAAACCCCTCCTGCGTTCCCCCACAGGCATGCGGGGCTGGGTTTGCTGCCACCCTAAGGGGCTCCCAGCACCCTCCGGTTGTCCCCCTAGCAAGGACTTCCCGGTCTCCACAATGTCAGCTGCAAGACGGTTGGCAAACTGCTGCACTTGGGGCTGGGAGTCGACTGCGGCTGCGCCCAGCTCAATGCTGTCCTCTGGATCAGCAATTATTTTGTTCTTCCGCATCAGAGACTCAATGGAACTCGACCAAGTCTCATGAATCAGCATGTCGGTTATCTGGTCAGTCCTGCCTCTTTGATAAAGGCACGAGTCCGACTTACAGAGGCCAGATGCCGACACTGAATTGCTGGGGTAGATGTTAAGAGTGTCTCCGTGTGAATTGCGGGCGAATCCATCAAAAGAGTTGGCTTTGATGGGTGAGCCGACAGTCAGTCTGGAGTCAGAGGAACGGCGGTCGGGGACAGAGGACTGTCGGATACAGAATGATGTCCTGGGAGAAGGTGGGAGCAAGCTGTTGCTCCACTCTTTAGTCTTGGTAAAACTGTAGTCTTTGTTTTCCTTATCCATGTCTTTGAGCATGAACCTGTAGAACTCCTCTGTGATGCTCTCTGTGCTGGACTGTTTGGACAAGCAGGAGGCCCGGACATTAAGGTGGCCATTCTTCTTGGTGGCAGCCTGCTGAACAGCTGCGGCCAAGATGCTGCTTGCATTCTTCCCTGCATAGTAGTCCAGCAACAGGTCAAACCCCCTGCCTTCAGTCTCCATTTGGTTAACCATGAACCTGGAGAACTCATCTGTGATACTCTCACAGCTGGACTGTTTGGAAATGGAGCTACCTCTGCTTAGGTTCTGTCCCAACCGACTCCCAGGACCCAGGGTGTTTTGTCTGCCCAAAGGGTCGCCATCTTCCTCAGGAATGCTCTCATAACTTGATGCTTTTCCTCGGCTCCACCTTTCACACTGCAGTCTACTGCGTGGCTGACCTGCTTTGGAGGTGTCGACCACGTTGAGCTCGGGGCAATTCATGATCCTTGCTGTCACCTCAGAAGCAAACAGAGCAAAAGGGTCCTGGGGTTCATCCGGGTTGACCGTCTCGTCAACCACTCTGTTCACCAGGCACTCCATGAGCTCCGGCTGCTCTTCGGTCTTCCTTTTAATCTCACTTAGACGTGGTGCCCGGTGCTTCTTAGAGGTAGTGCTGCCATTTTGGCCCTCTTTCCTCCTTAATACTGTGCGGCAAGCAGGCAGTAAGACGGCTTCATTCCCCTCTTCAGCTGCGCCTTTAAGTCCACAAAACCAGGGCTGCTTCCCTGTGGAGTTTTCGAGGCAGATTGCAGCCAGCTCAGTGGCCATAGATACCACTGTTGTTGCGAGGTCATCTGCAAAGCAACTCACAGGTGTTCTGGACTCAGAGTCCATTCGAAAAGATAGCAGAGAACTGCAGGAGTTGAGGGAGGACTGTGGCGTCAGGGAGCCCTGTCGGCTGTCACCACTTGTCCCCAATCGACCCCTCCTTTCAGCGCACGCCACTGAGATCTCGCTCAGAGGTTCTCTGATGGCCCCTTTGACCAGCTGCATCTGTTGGTGGTCAGCACAGTCCTTGGCCAATGGGGAGGTCATTTTAGCCTGGCACTGCAACTGTTGTTTTGACAGCAGTATCACCTGCTGTTGTTGCTCTCTGGTAAGTACAGCGGGGGACGATTTCCGAGCTTTTGTTTCCCTCTCCTCCAGCAAATATTCCCCATCCTTTTGCATTAGAGCCATGGAGATTGTATCTGTGCAATGAAGCATGGCCTGACTGTAGCCAACCAAGCGTCGCATCTGACCTGCTGGATCTCTAATCTCTTTAGTGCTAGATGCCTCTCTGGTGTATACATCACCCTCTTGCATGTCAAACGGGGCTTGACTACATCTGGAAATGTCACTGATTTTCTTATGTGTCAAGCAAAGGATGTCGAAGAGCAAATTGTTGACACTCTCCTGCAGAAAGACTTGCAGGTTAGGCGCATCTTTCCCAGGACCCTCCAATTCTTTTTTCTTTTTTGCTTTCTCAAATGCATGCTTGAAGAGACTGTCAACCACCTCACTCAAAAAATCATCAACTTCTGTATCATCCACGTATGATTTCTTTGGGCAGGTAATGCCATCGACTATTTTGTTATGTGTGACCTCCAGCAGGTGTGCCACACTCTTGTAGCCTTGTGGCTGGGCAAGCACCTCTGCTGCTTCCCTGTGTAGAACCTCAGCGATGTTGGCACGGAAGGCCTCAATACTGGTCCCCTCTGTGACACTGCAGTGGAGTGTAAAGGCAGCTGATGCCTCCGCAGCAGACATCAGCCCCCTAGAGGTTGTATAAACCTCATTAGAGTCTGCATCTGAGTCACCACCCTCCCCTGACTCCTCGGTTAGGTCCACGCCAGCTACAGCACCAGCGAGCTTAACCATAGCTGAGGAGAAGGAGTAGTCAGCTCCATCCTCTGACTCCTGCTGCTCTTCGCCTGTATCCTCCTCTGAGCTGGACTCCATGGTAATCTGTTCTGTCATTTGTGGGTTGGCGATGGTACCGATGACGCTAGCGGCACAGGCCAAAGCCACCTCCACAGGTTTAGAGGGGTACCCTCCGTTGGGTTGGACCTTATGAGGCTGGGTCCCTTGTTCTGAAAGAGGTTGGGGTTGAACAGAGTCATCCTCTTCTCCAGACTGTACAGCTGGGATGCCCGGCCATTCTGCAGCACCCTCAGAGCTGTCTGGGCTTTGAACTATGACAATCTTGGGAAGCTCGAAAGAGCAGGTGCGTTGCTGGGAACCTTCTCTTTTTGATGCAGAACATGTAGAGTTGGATGGAATGGGGCAAAGTGAGAGGCTCACAGCTGCCCCAGGTATGAATGAGGTCTCATCCTGGGACAGTCGGATGAACGCGTCCTGCAGCACCGACTCGGCCAGGTTTGTGGCGTAGTGTCCAGCTGACTCCTTAGTGTTGTGGATCGTTTTGTGGGGCCCCTTTTTGGTGGGGACAACGACGATCCCTTCGTCCTCACAGTCCCGATGAAGAGAGCCCTGTCCCCTCTGAGATGAAGGTCGGACACAGTGCCTCTGTGCAACCTCGACTAGTCCTTCTGCTGCCCCCCCGCTCCCTGGCTCTGTGGAGGGATAATGAGAGACAGAGGTAGGGATAGAAAGAGAGACAGACCAATAAGGACAAATGTCTGTACCAGTTACCGAGCAGCTCCATCAAGCTCTGTGTTTCCCTGCAAAAACAGAACATTGGCCTGTTATCTGTACAGTCCCTGGAAAAGCTGATTTACTTCTGTATGCTGTTCATTTTCACCGTAACATTATTCTGAATTGATTTCCATCTCAATATTGTGTTACTCTTACTCACTTATGTCTGTTTAATTTTAAATGTACTTTATAATATTACAATGGCAGTTGTATTTGTTACAAATAAACACATATAATTTAAATGCAAGCCATAGAATAGCTTAAATCAGTGTCCATTGCTTTAAAATTAAACTTAGAATACAGGGGCACACATGCAAGGTGTATAAAACAAGAAGGCTATCTAAACTATACAACATTTGCCCCGGTCCATGGAAAGGCCAACTTGACCCTGATTCCTGTTGCTACTCCATCCCCCAGCGAGAGTAAAGAGCATTCTTATCTGTGATGATCTAATTATGAATATCCAACTGACTCAAAGGAGAGGGCAACCTTTGCTGTGTTGCAGCTCATTTTATATGTAAGATGAATTATAGATTAAGGCAGGTTAACCAGCTCTGTGGTGCTAAAGAGCTCAGGGCAATATCCAATTAAAATAACTGAGCAATGGCCTTGTTCTTTAGTGCTTTGCTTAGCTACACAAGATCGTCCCCCACAAACGTTGAAGGGAGTGAACAATGAAAGGAGCCATAGGTAGATTCATAGTTGAGGAATGACTGTATGAACAAGTAAGAACAAGTAAAAAGACGACAGCATGTGAATATTGTTTCTTGTGTAAACACTGCCTTTAGAAGTGCTCATGCAGCAATTGTATATCAATAATGTTAACTATCGAGAATAAAGCGTCCTGAACATCATTATTGTGATAATTCAAGCACAATTTTAAGATCCGATCTGCAGTCTAGCTTGGCAAATTTGTGCTTGACCAAAATAATTAACGTCACCTTTCAAAAAATAAATATAGTTGTTAGTCATGCCAAGCATTTTTGTGTGTTGCAATTCATGACTCATAGAGAATAATAATAATAATAATAGCATAGTATATAAGTAGTCTTGCAAATCACATTCGATAACAGTCATGGCACATGTTCCGAGATGAAATGTCCACCCTGTTTATGTACACAAAGCACCCAGAAGCCATGCAACTGTTTACATTAATATATGGTTTCTAATGCTCTTTGTAAAACATCCTCAAAAACCATCACTACTCATCTGTGCATAAATTTGCTCATTACAATTCATAAATGTCAACATGAAGTTGATTGAACTCTAAGGGAACTTTGCCCATTACTAATGACCTCAATGTAAGTAAAGAAGAGACGCGCAGAAAATCAATGTGACCGTAGGGAGCCATTAAAAGGGTATGACTATTACCATTTCTGTAATTGTCGTCTTCACTGTCTTCTTCCAGGTGCTCCGAGGCGGTGAGGAAGTCCTCTTCGATGGACGAGATGGAGCGGTTGGTGTCCTCTTCGATGTGCGCCGAGGCCGCGGCATGGCCCTGCTGCTGCTGCTGCTGAGGCTTCTGCTGCTGCTGCAGGTGGCGATCCTTCCCCCACTGAAGGCCAATCAGGAACCTGTTAATCTCCAGGATGATGTTTCCAGGCTGGCTGGTGAGTCTCCGTCCTGAACACTGCAGAAGACAAACATCTGGCCCCCACTGCTGCTGCTGCCGCAGGCCCTGGTTAGAACATGGGACATAATGCTGAGCATTAAGTCATGGATTGACGTTATGCTTTCATCCAAAGCAACGTACAGTGGATCTATTTGAGATATATATGTAAGCAGATGGTCTGTAGACATTGGGCTTTGAACCCAATGCCAAAAGGAACTTTTGGCTTGGTGTAAAACACCCTTCCCCTTACCCCTGGGCTTTAAGAATTAATATCATAAAAAAGCATAAGAGAAGACAAAATATGAGAGATCTTACTCTAACAGAGGCAAGCAACTTTATTATTTTTGGACTTTATTTCTTGCATCATTTGTTGCAGATGTTTTTTCTTCTTCAAACATAGTGGAACTACACCTTCCATGTGCGGTTCACCTTCACATTGTTGCTGGAATATTGGCTTCAGGCGGCGCATTTCAAAAGAACATTCTCTTCTGAGGAATCGTAATGTTTTATTTAGGCGAGGAACGGCGAGTTCTAACCTAAAATATATATTTTCCTAAAAATGTTCTGTGGATTCACTCTGCCGAGGCCCGACCTATTGATCATAACACACTGGTTCAAGAAGAAAGGGAGTGCTGTGTCGACCTCCTGGACGGAATAACCTGAGCCTTCCACAAACACAGTGATTCAATACATCACGGCGAAACTCACCGGCGTGGAGGATTGCGAGCGAGTGTGAATGATGTCTGGTGCTTGTAAACCCCCCAGGAGCAGGATCTCATTCTCCTTGGGCTGGTGGACGTTCAGAGATTCCACCATCTTTGGCAGATCTGGAGACACGGAGGCCAGCCTCTGATTGCGACACACAATGGAAGATGCTTTTTACCTCAAACCATTGGATATACAAAAGCATGCAATCAATGTTGAGGAAAGTGTCTTCAAAGAAAACAACCGAAAATCAAGCTGACAATTCCTTTTCTTTTTCTAATGGTCAAGTGGCCTTGAGTCTGTGATACTGAAACATCACAATGTAAGTGATTACAACAATAGTCCTGCAACAAATACATGTTTTACTTTATACTTTATGTCATTGTGAAACCCAGTGGATGCAGAATTTCTTGTATCATGTTAGTCATATCATGGCTGTGCATCAAGCACTACCTCCACAAGCAACAGTCTAAATCTGCCATTATCTAAACAAATGATGCCTCTAATTCCAGCTAATTGTCCAGAATCCATGGCAACTGAGCTAATGTTTGCAGCATTGGAGAAACACTGCAAGCATCTAAATCGGGCATACTGGTGGGAGAGACAATCGGGATATACAATTAGGGTGTGAGGTGGAACCTGTGAGTTAAAGGGGCCAATTGCTCACCTTTATTCCTTTGTGATCACTGTAATCCATTTTCTCATGGTCTAAATTCACAAAACAGATCTGAGAGAAAAAGAGAGTGAGACAAGAGTTAACAGGCATGAACACCCGACACAATTGAGTTGGAAGGATAGCAGCTTATAGCAGTTTAAAATTAACTATTAATAGCCTTTTTCAGAGAGCTAGATTTTTATTCTTCTTTATTTTCTTTCACATTCACCAGAAAAAATAGGTTATTTCTTCTTGGCTGACTTACATCCGTGCTGTTAAAGACTTTGTACCTCTTCAAGTACGGTTTTGTACTTTCGACACCATTTCTCCCAATTTCCTCCCTCCCACGGTCTCCTGATCCGTCTTTCACGGTCCACCCCGTCTTTTCCTTGTTATCAATGCTGCATGTGAGCAGTCTCCCTTGCTCTTCTCCTTGCTCTTAGGCTTTTTCTCCTCCCCGCCCCTCACTGGCTCATTACCTGTTGTCTTAAATAAATGGAGTGTGATGGCATGTCATGTCATGTCAAAATGTCTGAATCCATTAGACTTTGACTCAAATTGCAACATCTGAGGCAGTTCCTTTTATATAGTTGGAATAGTTACGATCGTGACCCTTGCGAACTCCTAACAATTCACAGAGAGAAGATCAAAAAATGAAATAATTATAATAATAAGTTACCTTTATACGTGAATTTCAAGACAAACACGCATTAGTATGCATATGCGACACATGCTGGGGAGTAGCTGTCACACTCATGTCAATATTATCTCTGTACCGTGTTTTGAGTAAGGAGATTGAAGCCGTGCCATGCTGTGTCTGTCATTATTAATCACACCTGGTCCTATTAGTGCATCACTCAGCCGGTCTTGCGCGGCTGCCTCGCCTAACTCTTCGCTCTCTGGCAGTAACCTTGTTACAGACTTGTCTTCCTGCAGAGCTGAAACTTCATCCTATTTATTTTTCCCTTTCCCCTGCCATTGGATTTTTTTGGAGGCACAAGTCAAAAAGTCGTTATAATAATAATACCCATTGCCTATTCAGAATCATTTCAATCAACTATTTATGACCCGTGAATCAGTTCATGACAAATTCACATCTTCACTTCACTAGGAATATATTCTCCACCCTCCATCTTCCTCAAAGTCTTATCATCCTAATGATGAATCCCTAATGCCTATATCTGGATAGAATAGCTCCTTTGGAATGATAAGGACATCTATTATGTTTAGATATCCAGTAATTTTGAGATTATCACAGTGGAACATCACAGTGGAACAGCACAATGGTAAAGCTTTAAAAAAATGAAGTAAAATTTTTAGAGGTTGAAAATAGCTTTTTAGGGATAATCTGTAAAAAACCTTCCTTGACAGTTTGCTTTGGCAAATGCCTGCTGATTTAGTCACTGATAGGTATGACAGAGCATTCGATGAGTTGTCTATTTTCTAAACCAGGGATGTTTTGTTGGCCCAATATCCCAATTTACGGCCCAAAAAACATTTAGCATACAGTCATTTGAATAATGAATAATAACTGTCAAACTATATACACTCATTCTGGGAATGTTTTCAGGTAGTTACCATAATAGCTTAAAGACTTGATGTTGCCACTTGTTTAAACACCACCGTATTTGTGTTCACAGATGACAATTCTTTCTAAAAAGTGATCTACTATGCATGAAACTAAACATTTTCAAAACAACGTGTGATATTGTTTTTATTGCACCATTGCATTATTTACTCATCAACTCACTTGGGGTCTGCTGTATTCGATCAACCTAGAACAACATATTCTAAATGCTACTAGAAATAACTACATTCTCAAGTCATTTTTCTTTTGCCAACCTTTTCATGAGCTGCCAGCCATTGACTGCTAATTTTCTTACGTATTTTCTGTGGCACAGACTTGAGCAGTGCACATTCACAGAGAGCACCTTGGTCCCTTGACAGACAGTAGCAGGGAGATGTACGTCTTCCAGGATCGGTCCGCTCAACAATTGCTCAATCAAAGGAGAAAAAAACAAAACAGCAGTGCTCGATTTTTTTCACGAGCCTACCAAGCAGATCTGCGGTTGACCGTCATCCACTGCACTGACCAATGAGAGGTGCTGGATTATGATGTCAAACCTTGAGATTTCACAAATAGCAGCCCCTGAGGCATCTGGCGCCGTTGAGGCAGATAGGCAAGAGGAAGTAGACCATAAACAACATATGAAGAACATGTTTTTCTATACAGGATATATAAAAACGGACAGCATTTGACAAATTGACGCTACAGTAGCCAACTCAAAGAGAGGTTGTAAATATGGTGGTAAAAAGCGTTTTTGTTGGTTTTTCAAGCCAAGTGCTTTTATCTCTGAAACAAGAAATTCAGCCTATGAGCGTGAATCCAATATAAATTAATATTTATATCAATATAGATCAATATAACATTTTCCAGTTTACCTCGTATCTCTTTCAATAGCCAGCCAGATGTTAATGATTGTACTTATTCAATTGAAAGCCTATTTCTGTTTCAAATAAACCTTCATCACAACAAAGCCTTATCAGACATTTACCCCCAGTTTGAAGCGATCACAGAGATAGTCAATCACGTAAAACTGGTGTCCTTTAGATCGGTTTCCTTACTTATATGCAGGGCTTTGTTGGTTGTCGGGGTCTCTGTTGCCTACAATCGTACAGTTATGTAAAAATGTAATTAACTTGAGAAAAAGATTGGATTTGAATAGCCCCACTTTCTATTACATTCACATAACAGATAGGATCACAACCCAACTGGAAAATTGCTTTCGAGTTGAAAACATGTTTGACAAAATGTATGTAGTAGGCCTATACTGGAAGAAAACTTTGCAAACGTTAACCATTTGGTCTACTAAAAGTTTTGAAATCACACCTTAGTAATGGGATCAGATTACTGAGCAAAATAAATATGAATTATATGTATTATACATGAAAAAGTTGCCTGTTCAATTTTATGATTATATAATGACCTGCATTCTCTTGAATATGTACAAATAACATGAATTTAAATATATCCTGTTCTAAAATTCCCACTGTGTCTGCAAGTTTGGTCCTACCAGTTCCAGCAGAGCCTGTCCCATCCTCCTGCCAATGATAAATGTGGAAGATTGCCAGCAATGTACTGAATAAGGTAGTATAAGGCATGCTGCATATGACATACTCATGACATTGATGGGACTGTAATACCAGCATGATGCTGAATCATTGTCACAGAAATATATATCCTCATAATAATATAAAATTGTACACAATTGTACATGCATTGTTACTAATGAATTTAAAAGGCATTCCTATATAATCCCCTCGCACTAGCTCCCTTTCTCTCTCCAGTTGAAAGGTGTTCAGGTAGCTGGTATTCACGTTGCCAGTGCAGCCACAAAGTCTGTAACTGAAGCAATGCCAACCTCCTGACTTTGTTGTGTAGATTCCTTAGCTGTCTTGCCCCATACATTATGTTTATTTAGCCAATGCTTCTGTGTAAAACAACTTCGAAATAGCACATTCAACACTGAAGATATAGTACCCAAATGTGCATGAATCATTAAAGAGTAAATACAATTACTCAAATAAGCAATCTTTTTTAAGTGTGACAATATTGCAACAACAGATTTTTCAGACACATCCATTATAGGATATCCATTTCCATAGGAAGTTGACACGTTTATCCAAGGCCATGTGATTTCAGACAAATGTTATTCAGGAGCAAGTATGGGGTTTGGCATTTTGCTCAAGGATGTCTGCATACAGAGACTGCAAACATCAAGGCACAAACCACCTGGACTACGCTACGGCATGTCCTCGTCCTTCCTTTACTCATATCATGTCAAAAATGATGATCAATCTTTAGAAATGGAGCAAGTGTTCCTGTTCAAAGTTTTTGGCTTTGAATAGCAGTGGCCTATTACAACGTTTCTTCCTGGTTTTATCCTATTGTAAGTCAGTTTTTCCTGTTTAAAGAGATGGCATATTTATCTCTGCTCTCTCTCACTTGGGCCGTCTCCCTGGGCTGGGAGGGGACAGGTCGGGACACCAGTACACAGCCCATGTGTGAAGTGTTTGAATCAAATGATGGATGGGTTCCTTCTCCTCGACGGAGTTCAAAACAGGAAGAGGGATGGCCAGGGGAAACAGACAATGTTGGGACAAGATATGCGCCACCGTTATTTAAATGGTGTGAGTGACCCTTGTTCTTCTCCAAAATGATTTTCTTGAAAAATATTCTACATGTAAACCTTTATTTTAAGTTAATGTATTTTTCACAATGATAACAATTGTGCCAGTTTTTTTTCCCTATTAGGCTGTATGGTTTAAAATTGGATCAAAAAAAGATTTGTTTCACATACCTCAACATAATCATAAAACTTGCTGACACCTTCATTTGAATAATTGAACAGTGGGAACGTTCTAATCAAATGCAATATGTAAATAAGTTGCATCGTCATCAACTTATTAGGTGTTATGGAGACGACAGCTTGCCTGGTGAAGGAAACTGGAAGGAGCCATCTCTCCTGTTTCTAATTGCCTCGCCTCTATCTTAGGGTCTCATGGGACTGATCAAATGTAGTGTGACTATCGCAGCAACACAACACTTTGCTGTGACCTCATGCATTAAAACATGAGTGAGTGATCACAGGTGACAACAGGATGGAGTGGGAATTGGGTGACGAAGCAGAAAATTCTCTGCTTTATTCGTGGCTCACTCTTAAAATATAGCAATGATAAATCCTTTTAGTTGGTTCATTGTCATAGTGACACGAAAGTTGTCTCAATCAAGACTGAACGACAAGATCTTACATGTCAAAGATAATGTAATGACTGTTAATCTAATCTGTATATAAAAAATGAATAAATATCCCTTCCACTTTATCTGCATGACTGAGATCAAGAAAGACCAAATCAAAAACTCTTTTGGTTACTGTGGATAAACCTAGAGCAACCAAACTGGGTCAAACTAGAGTCTTTTTTGTTTTTGTTCAGTAAATATTCTTAAATGAGAGTGCAATGTATGTTGTCATATTTTCAACTACATAACATCCAATGATTCTAAACTTCCACCGTAGAAAATTGAAGCTATTAGCATCCTCTGTGATTGTAGGTGGTGAAGATCATATTCCAAGTGATATTTTTTGTTGTTCCTATGATTATCTATCTTATCTGGTAAACAATGCACCTAAATACAACAGATACAAATTGTACTTGAATTGTACTGTGAAGTGCTATGTACTACTATTTACTACTGTCTTATTCAAAGTGACATACAGTGAATACAGATCATTAAGGTGGTGGTTAGCAGTGTTAGGGGAATCATAGGGATCAAGTCCAGAACACTTCTACACTCCCTTTCTCCTCAACACATTGTATCCTCTTTCATCGTCTTCTGCTTTTTCATTTCTTTTTTCCCATCCCCCTCTTTACACTCTCCTCCATCTCCTGCTCCGCCTACTCCCTCTCCAACCCCTCCGCCCACCCCCCCCTTTGGCCCACTGGCTCGCATCTCCTCACAGCCAACACGGGTGCTAGAATTGTCGCTCAGTTCCTCGCCAGCCCCTGCCCCCCCCCCCCCCCCCCCCCCCCCACCCCCCCCCCCCTG
>JAOPUD010000055.1:10830498-10840710 GCA_027122715.1 Trisopterus minutus
CACACACACACACACACACACACACACACACACACACACACACACACACACACACACACACACACACACAGGCAAATGTGTTGCTAGTGTGCAAGTGTTGATTTTAGTATTTAGCAATCCGTGACTCAGACAACTCATTAGCTAAAACTCGGGAGACTCAAACTCTAGCAGAGCAGGTTGAAATGAATGTGTTTATATACACAGCATCCGTTGTCGTCAAACGAAACCAATCAACAAATCACAAACTGTTTGGCATTGGCAATGAACTATCGGCACATACTACCTTGTATCCGGCGTGAGTCCTGCTCTTCGCGTGCGGATTGGTGGAGCACAGCTCGATGGCCTCGGGTTCATGGAAGATCACCGTGGGCAACGGCTCCTTCCTCAGCGTCAGCACATTCAGCTTGGTCTTCAGCATGGTCTGGAAGTGCTGAGGGACACAAGAGAGGGTTGAGTTTAAACTACGGTCTGAAGGTCAATCCTGGCAGCCCAAGAATAGCTTGTGGGTTGCTTAACAGCTCTGGAAAAAAACACAACTAAGTCTGGAAACATATGAATCTAGTCCGGAATACAATGAAAAAGAAGGAGTTGTTTGTGTTATTCTGAATCTGGACCTAGCAAAACATTGAGCAACTCTGAGGGCGCGCCGCAGACAGGAAACCTTAACTTGGGAGATATATATGTCAATACATGCGTGACAGAGCTTATCGTCTTTCTAAGTTTCCGCCTAGCGCCACTAGATATAGAGCAGTTTATTGGGAGAAGAGTTTTTGGAATGGGGCCGTTTCTAGTAGTAGAAGCAGCGCCAGTTTCCCACTCATAACAATAATAGAAGTGATGTCCACGTGTAGAGTCCAAGCCCAACAGAATCCATGGGTTGCACTTGGAGAGCACATGAAAGGGAGCTTGGCGTAAGAAGTGCAATGACAACAGGAGATGTGGGCCTGTGGGCGACCGGCTCCGTGTAGAATAGCAGGTCCTATAGCTCCAAGAGGCCAAGCACAACCACATGTTCAGTCTGGCCCCGGCTAGACGCAAGGCAGAGGAATTTCTGGGCTTCCTCTGAATAACCAAGACAAAACCGAGCAGCGGCTAATGAAATCTGGACTTTCACAACTTCAGCAGAAATTAGAAAGGTCTCCGGTATGTCTACCGGGTCCAGTCGACTCGGGGTTGGCTTGCGTAGTGAACGGCGTTGTGGAAGTCACAGCCGCGAAAGCATTTAAAATGGATGGTTTTAAGGTTAGGGGTTGATGTCGATTTCTGATGTCGGTTGCACCTGCTGGTATGGGAAGCATTTTCAAGTGATGACTACATTCATTTAGTCAAAGCTGTGGTGGAAAAACTATTCTCAATAGAGCCTATTGCTACACGGTACTTAATTAGGGAGACGCAAACTTTTTTAAGGAGGTGCAGAGGACTGCATACACATTCACCATAGGATACCATTTACAGTAACAGTACGGATAAAAAGGAACAGGAAAAGGTGGAGGTTAGAGGTGAGACTGTGGGCGGGGGAAAGGGTGGCTGGGGAACAGAACAGCAAGGTGTGCGTGTGTGTGAGGAGGCACAGCGAGAGGATGGAAAACACAAAAGGAGGGCAGAAGAGGAGTTAACAGGGCAAAGAAGTTGTGAAAGTAAAGCCACATGTGTGTAATGCTCGCTGACCTCCGTGTCAGTGCTTTACAGCCTCCACACATTGCCACACATTCCTGCGGTCGCAGAGGCAGTTTGGTGGTGGTGGTGGTGGGGGTGCAGGGACAGTGATACAGCCCCTGTATACCCCCTACCAAGAGGGAACGACTACAGCACAGGGATACTGGCATCCATCCAACTGAATTCAATTTTGATTTGTGTTTAATTATGGATTCTGTATAGAATGTATTTATTTGTACGATAATTTAAAAGCTTTTGGATAGTGCCAGAGGCTGCCACCAGAAAACAAAAACACTGTTCAGTGCACAACTTTGGCCCTTCGTAATTTCACATAATTTCTTTCTTCATCTCTGGTGGTGTTTTGAAAGAAATAAAAAGAGCAAGATGAAGTGGTGGTTTGGCCAAAACCGCATTTAGTAAAATGGTGGCAATGTATCAGTAATTGTGGTTGTGTAGTTGTGGTTTTCTGGTCTGTAGGACACAAATTGCTTTACAAACTCTGTGGGGAATGTAACCTGGAGGCAAGCCTTGAAACAATTGGATACCCTCGATATAAATAGCTTTTATTTTTTAGCGGTGATGTTATTGTGTATACTAAATGTAAGTTGAACACTTCTACTCATAAATATACTGCTATTGGTTCCATTTGTTGTTTCAGAAAGAATGATGACCTAAGTCAGAGCTTAGAAAGCAAATTCTGGACAAAAGTTAAAATCTTTTGTTTTATTTGTATAAAACCTAGAAAAATATGGAGGCAGTCTATCCATTGACTTCCATATTTCTTTATTTGGTTTCATGGGCTTGAGGTTTATGACATTTTTTACGAAGAATTTTCACACAGTTTTACCAACCCTATACTTGTTAAGTTTAAAACGTTTGAAGCGTTAAAAAAAAGCCCCTGAAAGTAAATCCCTCCACTGTTTGGTACACATCTGGACCGTTTGCCGACATCCCTGGATGGATTTCATTCTTTAATGCGACATGTGTTTCTGAAAGGTACACTCCACTACACAGCAGAACTGTCTTGGATCCGGTGTCAGTGTTGATACGGCTTTCATGCCTGAATTCCAAAAACCAAATCCAACACTGGAGGTTTTCAGAGGGGCCATTTCAAAACAATGGTCACATCTTTCCAATGCAGCAGACAATCAGTTAATAGCCAGGCAGACATCTTGAAATGTAGATGGGGTCCCCTATATGCCTGCTAGATTAAAGATCTGGTTTCTCCCTCACTTTATGATCTACAGGGTAAAAACAACAAGTCAGTAACATTGGTCCAGCAAGATTAGGAAAGAGCAGATTCAGAAATATATTCACGTGCAATATCCTTTTTCTTAAATACTGTGATAGCCCAATTTGATTATATGCAGTGGAATGGAGTTGTTTATCTTTCTAAAATATCTACATGCGATATCAAGGAATGTTTCGGAGAACGCGTCTAAGTCAAGTTTATTTAAATACACGCAACATTGTGATTCCTCTAGGGATACAATTTTTATATTTAACTGCAATACAAAACCTGTCAAAACAGGCCCCTACTTTTCCACATTTGTCAAACAGACCAAATTCCTTCCAGATCTCGAGTCTAGAGAGAGACAGAATAATGAGAACTTGGCCCCGAAATTGTCAAAATGATATAACTAGTATTCATAGTACTGCTACTTTTAACGGGAAATCACTGGAGACTGAAATATCCATTTAGTCAAATATAACTATACATTGGTGTCTTTATTGGAGAATATCAAAATGTAACCATTTGTTAACAGATCAGCCATTTTAAAAGCTTGATCCAACTTTGAAAGGCACAAGTTATATATTAGAACTATAGAATGATGAAAGAAAAGGACTCAAATATTGACCCACGAACAATAGGTTTACATTCATCTCAAATCCAGTATTATCGCCCCTCATTGTAAGCTAAACATTGAGCTTGAGACATTACATCTGATTATGAAGGTTGATATTCAGACACAACAGTTGTTATGGGGGGGGGGGCTCCAGGGCTGTTGACAGGTCACAGACAGTGAGTACACATTTTTCAGACCCTGAAGTGAGAACTTTCTTCACGGGAGGAGGGTCTCGGGTCAATCTCACGGTAAAGTCAAGCAGAAACTAAGTTGTGAGCAGATACCACCCGACCCACCAGGACAACCCGAATGCCATCAGGAGTTTTAAATGTCAAGTTGCTTTCAATCACAACCAAGAATCAGCAAGAAGCATAAAATGCATCACTTCCAGGAGACAAATTAACTCCATAAGACAGATAAAAAGAAAAACTGTAACCAATAATCGGCACTAGCCTTTAGTCTGGCTCAAGTCTGGTAACAAACTAATGTTAACTATTTGCATCTCTTACTGGAATATGTACTCCAACAAATAATAAAAAGATGGCATCATTATGGCAGAAGCCCCTTCCTATGCCTCATGTGAAACAAAAATACAAATGGTATGCGGATGTTGTTACATTACCCTAATGAATGCACATGTGCCCTCACACTAACTTACTTTGTACTTTCACGCACACACGCAGACTCCCAGACACACATAGATGAACCATAGAGATAAAAGAGTGGTCCAAGCTGTGTTCCAGATGTGGTACATCTGCCAAGCGTTGGTACGGCAAGACAAGACTCCACAGTCTTGGTTTTTCATTTGTTATCTTGGTTCTTTACCAAGATGACATTGCACGTTTTAATCACTTCAAAGGGTATTCCCTCTCCTGCACTTTGCAACAGAAATAAATAATTTTGACATTGCTTCATAAACTGCTTGTCTTTCTTGTCTTTTTGGAAATGGGTATGTGCTGCAACTCAGCTGCAACTGGTAAAATATACTGAATACAAAATATATACAAAATACTGGTTTGATTTCTTCAAAAGTTTGGCAACCTTTCTAGGGAATTAGTTGGTTACTTGTTTGTTGTTGTTGTTTGTAGTTTGTTACTTCTGAGATAAGGAGACCAATCAGGCCTTACATTTTTTACTCGGTTTGCCATAGCGGCAATAAAGATGGACTTGGAAGATGTGACTTGAAAGAAATCCTAGCATCTAATAGATTCAAGACTTAGCTTAGCATAAGATCTGAGACCTTCATGCTGTAAGCAAATGAGCACAGCCATTGGTCAAGCTATTTTATACGGAGATCCATGAGTGTTTTGTACAAAAGTATTCCGATTACTAGGGAACCCATAACTTTAGTACGGTAGCAGATGTTGCTTGTTGTTTGTTAGTTCAATTTGTTGTATGGATGGAAAGAACCCATTAACAGACTACTGTTTCCCAATTCCCTCCAACAACAGGAGGCAACATTCTAAGAGCTAGCATCCACAACAAGACAACATTCCCTCAAGAGTAGATGAGAAAGGCCAAGCAAAACTATGTGTAAGCAAACCGCTAAGATTTATTAGTCTGCATATAAAGACAAGTTGCATTCTAGGCCCATATAAACGTATGTGTAAAAGGATGAGCACAGAGGTAAAAAAATATACAACCAAAATGTACAACCCACCCAAGGTCTTGGCATGCTTGAGGCACGGGCTGCAGCAGCACGACAGGGACGTCCTTCTGTGTGTTCACTGCCCGTTCCCTCCTCCGATCCTCAAGTTTACAAGAGGAAACATGTCTGAATGGTCTACACCATGACGCGGGCTGTAGGAGGTCTGAGGGGCCAGACCCTGAAGAGGAGGACAAGCTTGCTTCTTCAGACTTTTGATTGGAGGGTAACCCATGTCACAAGTGGGATGTTAGAAGATGGGAAGCTGTGATTGGTGGGTTAGCAGGAAAAGGGCCCTGATCTTCTCAAAAAGATCCTGGGGGTGGCAATCTCCGGCTCGCAATAAAATAATCACCAACTCTTTGACGCAAACAGCTTACCCACCCCCACATCTTTAAACAGCCCACACAAGAGCAAAACACAACAGCCAAACACATCCAATCTGCCTGCAAATGACATAGAAGAGCAGCTTGGCTTCTCCATTTTAGCAACACATAAAAAGCACAGTCTGAGGAAAAAGCCTGAAAATAAGCTGTCTGAGAACATCTAGAATCCATCAGAGAATCCACTAGATCATGAATTTGTTGATCGAAACCAAACGGCACGACCCCATCATATTATATTCAACAAAATGGAAAATTTCCCATGTCTGAAGCAATAAAAACAAAACATGAAACTCACAAAGAAAAGAAATAAAGCAAGCAACGTCATTATGTGAAGTAGTAGTAGTTTCTAAAGTTTTAACAACAAAAAAGAAAATGGTTCAAACTGGCATTATACCATTATGTAATGTGTTATGGATTTCAGAGCCAAAACCAATAGCCTTCAGAGAAGCCTGTGTGCCACTGCACTGGTGAAAGGCAAAAGGAATCATGAGAACACTATGCCAGCTCCTCTCATTGGTACCTGATGTCAAAGAGGTCACGGTCTGCCTTCACAGACCAACAGAGACAGACAAAAAGGGTACAGAAAGAAGAGAAAGACAAGAAAAAACAACAGCCGCAGCTGACCAATGGTGGAGACAAGACCAGAGAATCAAGGATGGCCTGTAAAACTAAACAAATGGAAAAGAGCAAAACCAACCAGGACAGAAAGGCACAGACAGACAACCAGACACGTGTATACACAATGACATCGAGATAGACCCGACGTGGCGGTTTGATGCTGGCCTGGCCCTCAGCTGGCTATTTATGCACAGAGAAACGGGTCCCTTTGACTGGAGGGTCCAACACACAAGGCAAAAACAGGTCCTCTGTTTTAGAACAAGCTGCCGACAGAAGATGTTAAAAGGGGAACCATGGTCCAACTGTCTGCATGCTTCTGTCTCTGTCTGCATCCGCGTCCGTCTGTGAACCAGCACACATTGTGCAATCAATTGCACTGATACAGTTGCTAAGTGCCAGGGAGCACGGGCCTCTCTGACTGATTGAAGGATGTGGTCGGAGAGAGGGAGGAGGGGAGGAAAAGAGGAAGACACAGACTGTGCTGTGGTGGTGGCGGTGGGGATGTATAGACCGAAAAGAGAGCACAGGCAATCCAACATAGACACTTCCTGTTTTCCCAGTACATTCTATTTGTAGACACTTAATAATGTCAGTATAAAAAAGAAGCAATAGGTAGCCTGTGACAAAACAGAGGGAGGATGATAGTTCTCTCTCGTTGCTATGGAAACAGGAGAGAAAACTGTAGAGAAGACGCCATGGTTAAATAAGACAAAACAGAACACAAATAAGACAAGTAGGCAATACTGCTATATGCCTCACGTCTCCCGACTGCCATTTCTGGCACAGAAAGGTGAAGCCTGACAACATCTGTTGAAAGGGTTCACAGTGGATGCTTGTTGCCATGACGACAAAAAAGGAAACGGCCCATTCAATTCTGTAGCAACAAAACTCTGTCTCCAGTCTTGCATATGCAACATGGCTGCTCTCAGTTGCTATTTATTGGAACCCAATACAATAAGAGGTTAGTATAGTATATCAAAGTAAAGTATAGTATTTGAGGAAAAAATACTATTCATCCTAATCAGTTATGAAGGATTCCATAGCTATACCACTAAAGTAATATCCCTTACCCATGAGGCAAGGAACGACTAGGGAAAACCATTGAGTTCTGGTGTAGTCTATAACACAAGTGGCCGAAAGGAAACAATAAACAACATTTTTGAGGTGGTCTGCCATTCTCAAGAGTTGTTCATTTGTGCTCCATCATTCTCACAAAGAACGGCGCTAGCTCGATGTAGTCCACACCGCAGCACTGAGCGAGAGCAACATGTAACATCTTTCGTAACATTTTTGAAGTGAATGGATTAGGTGGAGGCCCTGCTGAGGGTAGGGACCCCACACTGACTGAAGAAAAGGCCCACAAATATTGGCGTTGCTGCGTTTAAGCCTTGAATCACTTATAGTGAAGAAAAAAAATGGAAAGGAGGAGATTACCGATGCTTGATATTGTTAAAATTTGAAACATAAAACGGAAATAATTGGCCTATTCACGCATTCCATTGGAAATTACGTTGCAGCTAAACGCTGCGTTTAGCGCGATGTAGTGAAGTGTAAACTACAGTCACTTGAATCTGTGGATTTTCCAATCGTTTTTTTATGCGATTCTATCTTCTTGACGCCTGGGCAAGACCCCAAGTGTAGATTGTGCAAGTTCACTTGGCAAGCAGTCGACACCCTGACATCTGGATAGCATTACGCCAGAGAGGACGTGAAAAGCCGGCGGGCTCGGTGCACGGTTTGCCCCTCGCCCCTGGAGATCAAACTACGTGTCATTAACATTTTTTTATTATTATTTCCAAACAGGTCATGGGCGTCACGGTGTGTGTTTCTGTCGGATTGTTGGCCATATTCCAGCAGAATTATATAAAAAAACACAAAAGTGCCTTATTAGCCTTGATCGCTTAATAGGCCCATCAACAGGCCAACAACATTTGACAACAGATGCAGGCCTACCGCCGCTGCCCGTAGGCCTATGCCTTTCACAGGCTATATACGATGTTGACTGTAAGGGTGATTAACCAGGCATGTGTCCCCCAAAAACATCGATTCAGGATACATGCATTCACCATATACATTTCAAAAGTGAGATCTGCAATGTAATAGACCTACAGTTGCATGCATTGTAACCCTACCTACCATAGCCTCAACGCATTAACGTAGCACACTTTGCGAGTGATTGAAATAATCGGGGGAGGCAGCAGGAGAAACGTTAATTCAGACCATGCAAAGCGATTGTTTTCTTGCAATGAGCTGAGATTTACTAGGTTAGGCGCACACTTACAAAGGGCGACTCTTTGTAGCCTACAAAGGCAGGCCGTGTAGCCAATTTCTATATTCTGCAACAAACGGAGCAGGTCTACAGGCTAGACCCAAATCGGTAGGTTGCAACTGCTGGGAACACAGCTATGAAACGTTTATCCACCACTGTTCTCTCTCGCTCTCTGTGTGTCTGCAATACCCGCGAATACACCCGTAGCTTACCTGCAATCGCTCCGACGCAGGCTGCCACATATTAGACGAATCGAAGGTTTTCCGCCTTAACTACAGCTTGTTCTCTTTTGTAGTCCAGTTAACATCTGCTCGTCTTTGCCGCTTTCCTCCCTCCTTCAGTCCGACCTGAATAGCGGACAGTGAATTCCAATGGATCGGTAGGAAGTCTACGTTGCTCCGCCCGCATGTAGTACACCGTGCCGCCAGCAGAGGGCGCTGGCGGTACATAAACGTGTAAGGAACGCAGGCCGTGGTTAGAAAATAGAGTAGGTAACAGCCTGTATACAGGAATGTTGCAAAACTGTAGACAATACATCCCTTGATACATTGTATGGCATTATTATGTCCGTGGCAGTGAACCTCGGTCAACGTAATAACAACAATAAACAAATCTATAGGGGAGTTTTCGCACACATTTATATTCTCCTGACCATTTGAAAGCAGGATACATATTATGGCATTTTTTCAGGTGGAAAGGCAGTAAAAAGGGATTGTATCCAAGCACAAAAAGATTCATTCTCCTCACCCACAAAAATACCCAGAAAAAAATACCCAGAAAAAGTATATTGCGAAATGGTACGGTTTATCAGCACACATTTTTTGTAAATCTTCATGAATGATTCAATTATTTAGCATTATTTATTTGCTCTATGTAATATATCATTGTAAATACTACAATAAATACATGCACGCACACATAATACCCCACATGTGCATATATGCACACACACACACACACACACACACACACACAAACACTGAAGAACATATAAACTCACACATACATTAACAAACACTCACACCCGCAAACACATTAAGACAAATTTACTTTACCTGAGAGTTTGATTATGTGAGAACCCATATCTATCTTATCATCTAATATATCTATCTCGACGATAGATATAGATGTATCATTTACATGTGTATATATATATATATATATATATATATATCTCTTTCCCTACATCCAGCCGCCTGTCAGTCGCTCTAAACACCCCTCTATCACCCTGTCGTGTTGAGGATGAAAGGAATTGAGGCAAGCTCCAGGGTCCACAGAGGGAAAAAGGTCAATGATTAAAAGACATGGCCTTCAAATGGAGACCACAAGTGCCAGGGCTATCTATAACGGGCTATCTATAACTCATATCTGACAGTCCATTTTGTAAATTGGTCCCACCTGATGCCCAGTGAATCCTGCTGTGGAAACCATTCTTTTCAATCCATATTTAACGTAACTCAATGTTTATAAAGGATTTTGTGTCTGTGTGTGAACAGAAACAACTCATGTAAAGGGGTGTAGGTTGTGTTAAGTTGGAACTTTATTACATCATTCAACATAGATAATAGGTAGACATGTGGTTTCTGTCTTGGAAATAAAGTAAAAGAGAAGAGAGATGTGATGTCTCACAGGCCCTACCGACGCATCCATCACTTGGCTCGGCCTTGAGTGCAACGACACGGAGGCACAGACAAAGACGTCCAACTGCAGGGCAACACACACACACACACACACACACACACACACACACACACACACACACACACACACGCACACGCACACACACACACA
>JAOPUD010000055.1:10885127-10895178 GCA_027122715.1 Trisopterus minutus
ACACACACACACACACACACACACACACACACACACACACACACACACACACACACACACACACACACACAACTGCAGAAATTAACCACTATTGAAAATAAAATGACTGTCGATCTTTATCGGTTGACCGTGAACACCAGGTGTAGGACTGGACATTCTCATGTACCTCATTCTCATACTGGATCTCCAACATGGCCCGGGAGCTGCCAAGGTCCTGCATCACAGACTCTGCCTGCTTGAGCAGCTCCTCGCGGTTTATTGTCCTCTGGAAGCAGGGGTAACAAGACAGACCTTGTTATGGAATGGTGCTCACACATTAACAAAGTCAAGTTCACAGAAGCCTCCGCTGAACAAACCGTACTTGTGTTGTACTCACCATACACATGGTAGGAGTATAGATTTTATATCTTTAGTATTAAATTAGGAATATTGAAGGTACGTGGTATCAAGGCCTCAGCCACACTTGTAGGCAGGATAAATAAACCGTCAGGTAGGAACAGCCCTGATCCAGTGTGCTAAATAACATCCCGAGGTGATTGGAGTCTCGTTCTAAACCAATTGCATGTGTGTGTGACAGCAATCTCTGTTCAATGTGGGCACACCACTGGCCAGGTCAATAAAGCCAGGCCCAGGACCTATGCCTACTCTGAGCCCGCAGGATTGTCATGTCTCCTGAGCAGGTGAACACTGCTAGACATCGCTAGACTTGCAGCGGTGATTGCGTCTCTAGTTACCCGTGTCACATCGCAAATTTATCGGGAATATCACAGCATCGCATTATTGTAAAACGAGTCAAACATCGGGTAATTCCGCCTACCCTACCTCGCAAAAACAATGCAAGGCTTTTGCCTTTTAAATACCATTTTAGTAAGAACATCATAAAGGCTTCTTTTTCACCCGGAGCGATTTCTGCAAACTGGCGCATACGAGCACAGTGCAAGTGTAAGCGAGGCCTCAGACTTAAGAACTCATAAGAGACCATGGATTTTAGCAGCCAGATCAGAGAGGGCGGTTTTAACAGCATTGGCAGGGATACGGTATATTCAATTTCAGACATTGCTACTGAATACAATCACTATGGCAACACATCACACCTTTTTCCGGTCAAGACGGGGTGCCACTCTGCTGTCCTGAGAGTCTGACTGGTTGATCTCAGGGTTAGTGTCAAGTAGGCGCTGCATGGCTCTGTCTCGGTCAAACGCGGTGACGTAGAACAGCATCTGTCGAGTGTCAAATGGGAAGAAGAAGGGGCTGATGGAGGAAGAAAAAAAAAAAAGAACGGAGGGAAGAGAGGAGAAGTTTAGATTTGAACTTGCATTCAATAGAATATGAAACGCCGTCTGCAGGCATTCTTGAGCAAGACATCCAACCTAACCCCTCCCTGATCAAAAATGAGATGCTAAATATATACCATTTATAAATAAAGAAATCACTGCAAGTCACTTTGGATAAAAGGCGCCTGCTGAATGACTTAATGGTTATGAACTCATCAATAACAGTCCAACGCCCTATTGGTCCAAGTACCATATGAATGTACTTACCAGGTCTTGCCGAGCTCTATGAGCCAGGTGGGAATGTTGCCCGTCATGATGACCAGCGGGTCCTGCAGCTGTCTGTTTGCCTTGGCTGTCAGCTTACTGTTGATGAACTCGCTGGTGGGGATGATCTCCTTACACACAGCGTTCTGACGACACAAACCACACGTTCAGAGCCCGCAATGTGTTTCCACAACTACCTACGGCCATCTCATCTGGTGCATGACAGTATAGACATATATGCATAGCCTCCGCATAGGCCTTTGGATCTGCTTTGTCCCGTTTGCCACGATACAGAAATGCCGCCGGCATAACAGTGGCCACTATAACGTTTACATTTCTCAACTGAGTCGTATGTATGTGTCATAGAGAAACACACACCTATAGCTCAATGATCATGGCAAATGGCCCAGGCATTCAATGCTGTGTCTATGTGTACATGACAAATGCAGACGACACTCTCCCTCCATTAAATAATTTACAAAGGTTCCTGTCCGACCCAAGAAAGCCTTCACAGATCCCTGTATGCATGCAAGTGAGAAAGTGAGTGTGTGAGAGAGACGTACCTCATACAGGTAGTACCAGTATCTGCTGATGGCGTGCAGCACCCTCAGAAGCAGATTGACCTCCAGAGAGGGGTCCTCAAAGGTGATGTTCTCCGGAGGCTCCGAAATGAGGTATGTCTCGAGGGGGTTGGCGACGCTGGGACACACTCCGTCTGCAGTGGGGTGCAGAGGTGATGGGCACAGAAACAGTGAGTATAGGACGCTCAACATATTCACACGGCAATAGAAATTGGGTGGGTTTAGTGCATGCGGTATCATCAGCCGATGATTGGGGCTCCAATATTTTGGTTCATTGGCCCATTAAATGCCCGAGGAGAAGCCTTTGACTGGTACTCACCGTGCCACAGCTCGTCCTGTTTCTTGGCGTTGCGAGGGGAGGTCTTGGTGGGGGCGGTCTGCGCTCTGCCCCTCTTCCCCCCCACGGCGTCCTTGGTGCCGTCCTCGTCCTCCCTGACCGGCTTATACCTGGCGAGCGACATGCATACGGTGTCAACGTGGGCGAGGCCCTGGATGGGGATCACGTACGCGGACCGCACATCGCGGTCCTCTAGCGGTACAAGACACTGCTGTCTGCGAGGCCGCCGGGGAGATCGTACCATATGGTGTGCGTCTTGGTCCAAATGCCGGCGCGCCCGAGCGGGTTGGCCTCGTCGTCGGTGGACTCCCTCTCCTCCTCGGCCTGCAGGCTGAACTGCCTCACGGCCTGGTACACCGTCATGTTGTAGGGCAGCAGGTGGTCGCCGATGTAGAACTGGAGTCTGTGGCGGACGCTGCCGGAGTTCAGGAACTGAGCAGCCTGGGGGAGGGAGACCATGGTTAGGATTCCTTAAGAATCTGCACACTGAGGGTCGCTAGTAAAAACTAAAAGGAGCACGATAATCCATCTTGAAAGAACGAACGGATCTTCGTCCACATACCAATGATTCATCTATTTCGTCGTCTGAACCATCATCATCGCTGTCTTCGTCCTCCTCTCTGATTCTCCCGTAACCTGTATCGAGTGACACGGGTGAGTAACCTGCACCACCATTTATTTATTTATTTACCCTCATCCGTTAGCACCAGCATAGATGTGACTTGATATTAAGTCACATACATGCTGTTGTATTGGCAAAATGATTCATAGCTTTACAGGCGCTTTGGTGGATAGCACCATACGGTGTATTCCATGGTTCCCAAGGTCATGTGTGGTGTTAGTGTTACCTCTGACAACCAGGTATCTCTCGATTGCCTGCACCAGGGCCAGGGGGTCGATCTTCACTGGGCCCCCCTTCCATTGTTTCACATTAGTGCAATCTGGGTGTCTCTGAAGTTGACACTTCAGCTGGTGAGTGTTGAAGAACTTAAGTGCTTGCGAACCCCTGCGGATGAACATAAAAATACCAAAAACCATGAATACACCTTTATTGGGTATGAAACACACAGACACATAAAGGAGAGAAAGTGGAAATACCACAGGCGGTGGTGTTATTTAAACACTCAAGGTGAGCGGACCCAACCGACCTGCTGCCGCTGCCGTTGCCACTGGGAAAGTCATGCACTTTAACAGGGAACTGCTCCATTTGGCTGAGGCAGTTGTTCATCTTGTGCACCAGAGCCAAGAGAGGCCCGTTCTCTGATGGATCCAGACGACCAGCCGTCTCCATTCCGGGAAGCTAAAACAGCACACAGTACGGCACAGCATAAGCTCATGCAATCATCCTTTAGCCTGGCTTCAGCCAACTAACTGTACATACGCCTCAACTGATCAAAGCTGCATGTGCCAAATCCCTTTTCTACAAAATTAGGAATTTGTACACACAAAAAGTTTCGGCGAGTTTCCTCCCGTCGCCAGAAGCTCTGAAAAACACTGCCTGGGGTTTCATTTTTTCCCCTTTTCAACCACACAGTCACGCATTAGTAGTAGTTCTTCTCACCGGACAGCCGTAGAAGACGTTGAGGAACCTCTTGAGCCGCACGTCGCGGCCTACCAAGTCACGGCCCACCACATCGCGGTCCGTGTTTGAGGTCAGGTAGAGGAGCAGCTGCTTCACCAGACCGCTGTGCTGGATCTCAAATGACGACACGTCCGACTCCGACACGATGCCCGAGATCTCCAGCAGACACTCCACGCCTCCGTCCACCTTCAGATTAAAACCCCACAGTGGACCCTCAAGCACCCGCTTTCGCTTCCCGTTCACACAGGATATGTTTGATTGATGGTTGGTGTGTCGGCGGCCGTCCCGTTTACCTGCATGTTGAGCTGCTCAGTGGCAGCGCAGAGTCTCTGGAGGACGTTCAAAGCGGGGTTGCTGCAGTCCACGTTCTCAGAGTTGAAGTAGCGCTCCACAAACTTGCTGGCTGTTTCTTTAATCCAGGCCTTGATCTTGTCCCTAGAAAGATTTACGTATCGCAGATGTAAAGACAGACAAGACATTTGCGGAGCTAAGTTTTGCTCGGCCGGGAGAAATACAAACAAAACAAACACAAGAGAAACGCATTAGTTGCAGCGGTACCTGTTGTTTGAGATGGAGTCTTTGGGAGGCGCCCGTGCCAAGCCACTGACCCCGGCTGTGCGTGAGGGCTCAGAGTTGGCGCTGTTGGTCTGGGTTCCCAGCTTGCCCCACGTTTTGGGGTTTAGACTGGCCAAGAAGGAGGATTTAGGGGACTGAGTAGTGGTAGGGCTCTTTGCTGTGGGGAGCCAAAAGGAGATTTCCATGTTAAAAAAAATGAACGATGACAAACTTGTAACATCTGCATTATCTTGATCTACCACACAAATGTATTCAACATAAACTATTAACATATTTAATCATAACTAATGAATCCAATCTTTAACTGACTGCTAGGGAAGTGCTACAGGGAATCTTTTGTGAATATAATTTCTTTACAGTACTGTAAAGCTAATTTATAACTACAATTGGAAAGTAGTAGCGAGCCTTACCCTGATTGTCTACTTTGTCTTCATCTCTTGGTGGAGAATACTTGGGTCTTCTAGGTCCTCGTTTGGGTAGCCGCTTCCTCTTGAGCACATCACTTAACCGCCTTGAACCAAGTAAAACAGTATTAGTAAATGGTGTTCCCACCCGCTGTGGGGAAAAAGATACGAGGAAAGTGGCATCGCTCACCCCTGTGGACTGAGGTCCAGAGAGTCATCCATGCTGTGCTGGAAGCTGGGGGAGCCCAGGTCGGGGGTAGCGTTGGTGGCGGCAGTGGTGGATGCGGTGCTGATGGTCGTGGTGCAAAGACTGGCGGTGCCACTAGTGCAAGCCTTTGGAGGACTGGTGACCAGGAAGCTCTCGGAATCTGCCAGGTTCTTCACCTGATGCATCACACCTGTGGAGCAGAGAGGACGTCGTTGAGGAGGCCAAGCATAGCAACGCATTCTCAAGTGATCAAAAGGAAGCGATATTACATGAAAGGGTGGGCTTTACGGTCATTCATGCCACAGCAGTGATGCGGTATGGAACAAGGTCCCCTAGCATGCATCACGCAAGCGCCAGTTATGATGGAAAAGCACACCCTCGAGAGTCATATTGTGATCATACCACAGTTAACAGATAAGTACATAATAAAAAAATGGTCTTATTCTAGGGCATGGACCTCTCAAGTGAAATACATTTGTTTGTTTGTTACTCGGGAAATACATGAGCCCTGACTGTTACCCGGAAAGTGTCCAGGGACTACTACACAACACAACCGGTTGTTTACAACTCCAGCCAGCAGGACGGGCTTAGGTGCGCTCTAGCAACGGAGACACTTTTGCGTGGGATTTTGCAAACAAAAATTCATATATTTATACATAAAAGATGCATTGCTAGCTCAATCTTGTATCCATGAACGGATTTTGCACATGCATTATAATAAAGACGCTGTTTTATCGCTATATTAATTTGGGGTAGAGGACTGACTTGGAGGTTTATTAGCATACATTTTTAGGGCTTGCCATTTTAGCCCCAATTCCCCAATTAACCAGGTCTGTTAAGAATTGTAAATGCTTTTATATCGAGATGAAGAACAGAAAGGCTGACACCATCTTTATAGTTACATAACTGATGATTGCTGAAGCTGGTCTACAATGAAATAAACTGCTAGGCTGATACCACGAGATGGAGTTAGGTTTAGCAGACGCTTTTATACAAAGGGACTTACAATAAGTACATTTGTCAAAAGAAAAATATAGCGCTGTCAGTACATTAGTGCCAAGCATTTACAATTGCAAGGTCAACCCCGTCCCTGTGTACAACAAAAATAGCTAGGATATGATGCTAAATACTAGTTTTAAGTGCCAGAACGTACAACTTACGATAAGTGCATACATTAAGTGCCATTGTTGGGGGTGTAATGCGTCTGTGATTATGCATGTGTGGTGGTGTTGCATGGTCAATTAAAAGTTGTTGACAGGGCAATGGGTTGACCTCATGCTGGTTTGTACAAAGTAAAACCCCAGCAACCACTGGAGGAGGTAATTGCTTGCCAAGATCACTTTAGATTGTCTCTATTGGAGAAGCCTACCATTACAATGATGTCAGTGCAGTATTGATTACCTTCTCTTCTAAAATAGACACTGAAGACGTCGGGCAACTTCTGCATGAGGATCTCAGCCATCTGCAGGGACCCTACTACAATCTTCAGATCCAGACTGGATAGCATGGAGGCAATGTGACTGTGAGGAGGAAGCATAAACATGCAGTGACCGGTCAGTGGAACCTAGCATTAAGAAAGTCAAGTTTAGCGTGACTAGCACCAAGCATAGCCCTAGCTACGCTTAGGCATAGCTTAACCTAAATAGATTCATTCTATTGAAAAATAAATAAATAAATATATATATATATATATGACAAAGATCCAATAAATATCCAACACCGATTTTAACCTACTGATAGCAGAAAATTGGTAGCGATAATTTGTAGCTATATGGTATATAAATGGATTGTTTATTTGGTCAGTTGTTACCTTGTCATTTACTTATTACTTAGCAGATGCATCTTCATACATAATCTTTTTAATCTAGCATATTTGATCTTTCTAGTACATTATGCCCTAATGTGGTAGTCATCACCAACTTGTCATAAGAATGTCAGTGGCCAATCTGACGGTGTTCTGTTTGTCTGACAATGAAAGCCTTGAACTTCAAGTCGCAAGCCAACTCAGAAGCAGTCCCTCTCAAACTGTCACTATTACGCATAACATTTATCCATCTGCTGGACACCGGGGCTGCATCTTACCTGGACACAGAGTGGTTTCTCAGAACGTCCTTCAGCAGGTCTGCGTCCGCAAAGAAGATGATCCTGAGAATGGCTCTAAGGCACTTGTGTCTGACGGCGGGGCCGGCGGAGGAGCTGTACACCTCGTACAGGACCCCGAACAGGGTCTTGATGAAGCACTTGGCCAGCTCGGGGTCATCCTTCATCAGCTGTGCCCGGGCGTCCTCCCGCCGCACCTCTTGGTGGCTCCCTGGAGGTACAGATACAGTGGTTTGAACAACTTGCAACTGTTGCCGTCCACGTCTTTTTATTGCAAAAAGCAGACAGAACCAGGGAGGGGCAATACTCCAATATGATAGTTGATGGTATTGATTCATGAGATTAAGATATGGACTCGTCATGATTGACCAGTTTTACAGTGTCTATGAATTCTGTTGAGAGAATGCCCTAAAAATTAGAAATTATACATTGGGAAGGAAAACTTGTAACCTGCATTAAATGTCCATATTTCAACATAATTACCTTCAGTTTGACTGGTAAGTATGGTATTTTGAATTCATAAGCATGATATTTATCAAAAGTGTAACATTTCCATGACATAGATTTTTCCATATTGCCCATACCCATTAGGAAACCCATCCCCAATAACATTCAAATAAGCTTTCTGCAGCCATGACGTTTTGATTTCTTCCGTGCACGCTAAAACAAAACCTGTAATACAATACTGAATGACGCAACGCACGACTAGCCATGATACCCTGGCACTGGGCTCAGCCTTACCTGTATTGGGATTAGCAAGAGGATTCGGTTTCCTCTGGATTCCTCGTGCCGTGCCTGTGTCTTCATTGATCTGCTGCATAGAGTTAAAGTCAATGGTGTAGACACGTCCCAGGGTAGACAAGCTGATCTCATCCTCTCCGTTCTGGTGTGCCGTCTGCAGGAGTCGATAGCCACGTTTAGCCACCACGCGTCACTGTCACTTATTGTCACTTACTGCTGAAGTAAACGACCACTAACGAATGCGAAGCACGTGGAAACTTAGGCCAGTGTATTACGGACATTTAAGAGCCCTCCCAGATAACGGCTGCAAAGCAACGGGATAGGTTGTCTCCAAACCAAATCGATAATTCATTGCATCTTAACGCTCGCTACGGCAAAGTACGTTTAGGAGCAATAGTCACCGTTTGAACATGAAATAAGATGTTACTAATCATGGCCATTCGTTCCCAAAAGGGATGTTGCCAAGCATAACTGAATTGACTTGATTAACATTCAACCAAATAAACCAAATCTACGCAGCTCAATCTTGTTGGTAAATAATGTCCGTCTAAAAGAATGCACATGTTGGCGATATATAGACACACATACCTCAATGATGCGGCTGTCGATGCGGTTGTAAGGGTGCCAGAGCCCCCGGTCATCTCTCCACTGCCAGATGGCCCCTTCAGTGGCCTGAGCACTGCCCTTCTTCAGCATGACGTCCACAGCAAAAATGCCCTCTCTTGGCAGGCAGGGCATCAGCTCACTAGAGAAACCACAGGGGTCGGTCAGGAGGACGCCATATGTCACCATGTATTCTAGAATAAATACTCTATTTAAAAACACCATTGAGCACCAGATGGGCGGATTAGGTTATGATCGGCGCTGGGAGGGCATACATTAGACCATGGATAATATCTCCCCATAAGTAGTCTGTGGATTCATCGCCTGGTGGCTCAAATGACCACACGCATATTATGGAATATGTAGCATGTTCATTTGTAGATAACCATCTATACAAACCTTGTTTAACTCCTTCACCACAATACAGGCATAATGTTTCAGTTAAAATGATGACGATGAAAAGAATGATGATTTGAGGGTGCTCATCTATTGAAATAACCTGATTTCATATATTTAGATTTTGTATATTTTCTAGCCAGGGGTGACCACATTTCAACCACTTAAAATGACAAATGGTACATTTGATAAACAATGCTTTAACATTAGCCCGTAATGGGCGAGGGGCCCAGGACAAGAGAAGAGACCGTGTATATTGAGATGAAGAAGCTCTTGAGTGTTACCATATGAGGGAGGTGAGTTCATAGAGCTCTTGAGGGCTGCGGGGAACCAGGTCAATTTGCTCCTGGCAGCTACCGTTGGACGCGCCACACAGGAGGAAGCGAAGGGTCTCAGCTATATCTGCACCACGATGACACACAGATACACACGTTAAGTTATACTCATGCAGGTCAAACCTCAACTAGGACTGATGACATGAGAACAAGGGAGACATAAAAATAAAAAAAATCATAATTCAGACATGTTTCATTTAATCAAGCAGGAATTTCCACTGTACGTGAAAAATCTGCCAGAATGTGTTGTACATAGTCAAATGACAATTAGTTAGAGTATAGACTATTTAGATCTGTAACTGAATACGGACACCCGGCTTGCGAGGAGAACAGAATATGACTAAGTGACCAAGCACGCTTTTGGCTCGGTGTGTGTATGTATGTTTGGTAGTGTCAGTGACGCGACACTCACTTTGCTTCATGAGCTGCACGGCCAGGCAGGGGCAGTTGGAGCACATGAGGGAGAACATGCGCACCACCATGATGAACATCCCCGAGCTCAGCACCGGAGGGGTCACCACCAGCAGCTGCTGAATATTGGTCAGCAGATCCGGAGAGGCCACTTGCTGCAGCAGGTTCTGCACACACACACACACACACACACACACACACACACACACACACACACACACACACACACACACACACAC
>JAOPUD010000055.1:10895278-10919113 GCA_027122715.1 Trisopterus minutus
ACACACACACACACACACACACACACACACACACACACACACACACACACACACACACACACACACACACAAAAGAAAACAATCAAGGAAAGTGGCCCAGAGGACAAACAAAGGATAACAAACGCATACCGTGTACAACATTGGTATGACAACCATGAATAGGGGCCGGGGCTACGCATACCTCCTCGTGTTGAAAGTTGTCGACCAGTCGGGCGAAACATAGACAAGTACTTTCAACGGATTTCTTATCCTGGAATGGTAGAAAATAACAACTGATAAGTCATTGACCAAATGCAACCAAAAAAAGGTTACAGTATCAGAGTGTATGTTGTTGACAATGACACTAAATGATAGAACCAACTATATGCGTTTGCCTTTATGAGTGCACTTCTACAATGTTTTAGTATATGAACTGATTAAATATGATTCCTATTTAAGCAGGTTTTCCTCTGGTGTCAATGGTACCTGGTGAGTGAGTCTCTGAGTCAGCAACGGTAAAGAATCAGCAACAAAGTTGAATTCATCGGGTGTGATGCTCTGGCAGCAGTTGGCTGCGATGGCCAGGGCATTCCTCTGGGCATTGATGCTGAAGAACTCCAAGTACAGCAGGCAGTCGGCAAGCCCACCCTACATAGGAAGAGAGGAGCACAAAGATGACTAATGCATGTCGACTGTGCCACATGATGTTCTGATGTCACCGCAGAAGCCCTTTCCTCGAGTTGTGAATCAGGACAACACAAATGGCAGTGCAAACAGAATCAGTGACATGGTGGGCGTGTCTGGCTATGCTTCTCCATCCATATCTATCCACCCAGAGCCAGATCTAGAGAGACATTCAAAGTTGTGGGCAACTAGCTCTGTGGTGATCAAGAGCGTGAGGAAAGGAGAAAATAGCAGTACTTACAGCCTGTAGAATGGCTTTGCTGTGTCGCCTTGACAACATCTCCAAGGCAGTCAGTGCCTGCTCTGCTACGTCAATAAACTGTATCACCTGAAGCTGCAATATGTTTAAAGAAGCAGATTAGCATGTCTGTAGGGCATCACCGATAAAGAATGCATGCATAAGCCGAAGTAACACCGTACCTTTTCCAGGAAGACAGGAATGGCATCGACCACCACAGCAGAAGATCGAGGAAGTGCTTCCATCATATAGGTGAGAGCACGGGAGGCATGATTCATCTGTGTGCATGGAGGGGTGACGGTTTGAATGCAGCCTCCGTCATAATGGACAGCACATACATTTGTATACACTTTCAATCTCAGGAATACTTACAATATCAAAATTATGCTCCATCTGTAACAATGCAATCTGTAAAAGAAAGGCACAATATTTAAGCATCAACCAAGGACACGAGCTATACGTGCAGAATAACTGTTACAGTTGACAATAATAATATGCATCACTGTACACATTTCCTTAAATGTATTTGAAAGACAACTTTAACTTCACAACTTTACTAACAAGTGTGCTTTGCCTCCATTTCGCAGATATGAACACATTTGAAACGTTAATTATGTTTGATGATGCATACATGAAACTGAGTGGTTGCTAGGTTAGCAAAATGTTATCAGACCGGGCGCTTTCCATCGAGCTATGAGCCGTTACCGATAGAAAAAGTGGCTTACCAAGGCTGGCACCACACTCTTTACTGGGAAGCCACCCAGTGTTTCCTCATTGCCCATTACCAACAGCTGGCACATCTCTATGGCAGCCTGGAGCTGCTGGGACTCGTCGCCTGTGGCCTGCAGGCCCTGGAGCAGCTGCTGAGCTTTGGAGCCTGGGAGCGAAAGAGGGCAAAGGATGTAAACAGCAGAGAAAACACAACCACCTAGGTTGGCGTGACGGGCTCGATCAACAAGCATTTCAGGTTGACATTACTTTGGTCTTCAGAGTCTCACCTCAAATTAACTTTTACCAATCCAGACCCTTCTCACAAAGATACAATTATACATTGAAAATGCTGTTGACTGGAGTTTCAGGGAAAGTTTCTTTTAACCCGTTTTCTGCGTCTCTTGTTCACCTCTTTAAAATCCTTTTAAACAGTCTAGCCTTTTTACATGGTGAGATTGAACTTTAGATCACCTGGTCAATTATATAAATCATAGATCTGGTAAGATTCTACCCATTTAAAAAAAAAGGGGTAAGACTTGTACTAGAAATTGACTGCAAATAGCCACTTTAGTTTTTAGGTCGCACTCACACTAGACCATCTGTACCGTGCCTGAGTACGTTTGCCCCCTAAAGTCTAGATTGGTTGGTAAGTGTGAGCATGGCATCTGTACTCAAGTACAGTTGAATTCCGTGGACCTCAGTACACTTCCGAGAGGTGTGCTCAGGCCACGGCACAGATGCTAATGAGCCGACACGCGCATGGATACGCAACCGCATGTACAAGAGGCAACCGTACTCAGGTCCAGTTGAGATTGCTTAGTGTGAGTGCAGGCCAGCGGCACAGTCGGGGGGCGGCGGCAGCAACAGGGCAACTTTGCCTAGTGTGAGTGCGCCCTTAGTCAGCAGACAGGAAATACAACAGGTGGAAGTGGGAGGAGGAAGCACTCACTGGCTCCACTGCCTATGGTCCTGTGGAACAGCTGCGACATGCGAGGCCCGAGGGGTCCAAAGAGATGTGGGGGGAGACCTCTGGCCTCCAGTAGGGCTGTGGACGACCAAGACAACAGGGTTAGAAGGGCAACCACGCTAAAGCTGGAATGCAAATGACTCAAGAGGTTTAATGAAGGACAGCATGTAAAAAGTAGGTGACCTACTTCAGACCGAGTAGTGTTATGTTAAATACAAACAGACCTTTTATTTTTTAATAGTTAAGAAATACATTACCCTGTAATCTCCCCATTTCAGAGTCGTCTGACTCACTCTCTCCAGAGGTAGTCATGCCAACAGCTCCAGCAACTGAACTAGAAGCTGTTGAGAACACAAACATTTGAGTAATGTCACGTCAACTTTCCCAGGTAAATAAGGATTTTAGACTTTTAGACTAAAGACAAATGCAGGCCGTTAGGGTTTATGGGATTATTTCTCTGATAGGCTATGTTGATTTAGAAATGACATTAATCATGAATCAAAATGATGTTGAAGGCTCTGTTGTTGCTGTTTTAATAATCATAAGGTTTGATAGCCAATAGAAGGTAGACTTTACTATCCCTTGCAATGGTGCCCAGCACGGCACTCGTCCTCGACCTGGTGTGCAAAGCCACTTTATATTGAAGTTCTGCCGTTACCAAATCTGACCCTGGACCAAGACTGGATCTGATACCCACTGACCTTCTCCAAACAGCACTTGCCTGATCATTTAGGCTAGTAGGTAGAGTAGAATGGAGTAGCTCTGTGTTAAAATATTTAATTTAGAGATTGGGTGCAGTTTCTCTTACTATATTCAAGATTTTATATGGTTGACTAAGTCAAATCAATCAACAGTAGCATGGGTGTTTGACTTAAAATCTAGTCATTTATGGTCTGATAACCCCTGTATGTAATGGCAGTAGCACTATCCAATCATTGGTGAAAGTTAATTTGTTGTTAAAAGCTGTTGATCATTAACGGGAGGTGCTACCCTGAAATGCCAATTTATTATTTTAAAGCATTTAAGCCACACTAAAGTCAAAACAAATTAGGCATCATTGAGCCGTATATATGAACAAATATATCCTTTATGATTTGCCGATCAATTGACGATGGGTATTGCCTGATGAGTCAGATTAGAGTCTTCAGAGTCTTAGTGTTTAGCTGCTTTTCCAGTCAGAGTACCCAGAACTTTTGATCCCAGGAACTACTTTTCAAGGAACTAAAATGTTCTGTCTGTTGCAATGTGCGTCTCAGTCAGAAGATCCGCCAATGTTAGGCAAATTAGTTTGCTGACGTATGAAAAAGCCACAGCTGTTTGTAGCATTGTAACAACATTCATAGAGCTGCATGCATTGATTGATCAAAACATTGATTGGTTTCTTTTGAAAACATAAAGATGCTAAGTTGTACACCAACCCTCTCCTTAAGAACCAACAACCTCAATCACAAAGATCTCCAAAACATGAATTCAAAAAATAACACTCCAAATGCACATCAAGACACATAGCAAACTGCCATTCATTACACTGTTTTCACTTGACAACGCCAAACAGTCATAATTGAGTACTCTGAATACTTAGAGCACTTGGTTGAAAGAAAACACTCACCTCATGACCTATGAGATTGAATCCATTTATCTTTATATTATATCTCATATTGGAAAATGCCTCATGTCGTAACTGATGTAAGATATGCATGTCGTTTGGCTCAATATTTTCTATTCTTCTATTCTATGTTTATTCATTACGTACCTGATGTGAAAGGACCTTCAAACCTAGCAAACTGATTTTATGAGTTATTGAAAAGAGATGCAGCCAGAAGGCTACTCAACCAATCAGAAATGTTCAGTGCTTCAAGGCTCCAAAGTTCCTGTTCTTATGGGAAGTCCCTAAGCAGGGACTTTTTGGGGGAGTTAAAATGTCCCAGGAGTTTAATTTAGACCCTGGTACTAATTCTTTGAAAAGTTTCCTAGTTCCGGGGGAAAGTTACTGCAGTAAAAAAAAAGTACCCCAAAACTAAGAAGGAAACGGGTG
The DNA here is from genome assembly GCA_027122715.1 of Trisopterus minutus. NCBI lineage: Eukaryota > Metazoa > Chordata > Actinopteri > Gadiformes > Gadidae > Trisopterus > Trisopterus minutus. The sequence goes on from JAOPUD010000055.1 coordinate 10,899,893, forward strand.
AAAATCCCAACCAAACTAACGTAGTGAACAACGTACCCGAGGCCCCTTGTGGTGCCTCATCAGTGCGAGCGGCGGATGAGTTCGCCCCATCCTGGTTGTTGTCGGAGTCGGCCATTTTCTCCTGTCGGCGAGCGTCGGCTGCCCCGCGCTTGCCCAGGCCTGAGCCCCGCCGACTGAAGAGGGGGAAGAGAGAGGTGTGAGCCAATAGCTCAGTGGGTTGATCACTTCAAATAAGAATCAAATCACTGTGGCCAATAGGGAAAGCTAGCTCAAGGCCTGGGTAGGCCCTTCTGTGTATGATCCGTTACCTGGTGCTGGCACAGGAGCCCGTGGTCTTGCGTGTGCTCCGCCGATAGCTGGGGAGCTCTGCTGGAGGAGACTCGCTGCGCTTCTTAGTGGACTTTCTCAAACCTGAGCAATGAAAACAAAAAGGACCAAAACTATCAACAAATGCCCCGGCTACCTCTTATGAAAACATTTCCAAATAAAACATTTTTTTTAAATCATCTAAGATTAGTTACCAGAATGATACAAAACAAGCAGAGACAGCATACTTAAAAACAAGAATAGCCTTGTTTGCCTTTGGCATTCCAGGAGACAGAACTTTAATCATCAGTGTCCAATGTAGAGCTTTATTCACCAGTAAGATGAATTACAGAAATAAAATTACAAAAGATAAACTTCATCCCATCAATACAATCCCTTATACAGCAAGACTATTCAAGTCAGCCAAGAAAGAGACATTGCCAAACATGCATGATGCATTATCTCCCCTATACAAGACCATGCTATCGACAGGCACTTTAATAGGTAGCCGTGATGCTCTCACAGCCCAAACACTTGCTTCAGGAAAATGTACTATGGCACTATGCAATTGTTTACATACCACAACACACATGCATAGTGGTGGTACTCACCTTTGCAGAGTTTAAAAGGTGTTTGTGTGGGATAATAGAGTGAGAAACCATCTACTACAATTAAAATAAGTACTATTATTTACTAGTATTTTAGTAATTTGTAAGCAGGAGATATGGACAACTGCTCCTTTCCTCTGCCTGGGATAGTAAGCCTTTCCATAACCTTTATATGTGCTGCATGTCATCTGCTGAAACATACCGTCTAACTTAGGCGGGGTCTATCCAAATGGACTCCTGCCACATGGCATGCTACACCTGCCTTGATATCCCCTGACCTACAGACCCCAGAACGGCAGGCTGGCGCATTGAGCACATTAGCAAAGGCTAAATGCTAATGCTAAACACGATGTTCAAAACAAATCTATTTTTCCATTCAGTAGGCACAGAATCCTCCTTTCTGGTGCAAAAGACATTTACATCGACACAACACATAAGGCCCAATTTATTCTAAAAACTATATAAAATGAAAAAGGAGTACAGATAACAGCTGAATCAGCTGACAACACCTGCGTTCATAGATCGCCATTAATACACAGAAAATATAAAGCTCCAGCTGCCTGTTCATTCCATTTGTTCAATCGAAAGTCTGTTGAGCAACTAGACGGTATTTAGACATTGTCCACTTTCAGGCTACTGGAACTCGGTATGAAATCTGAGCTAGCCCTTTAGCTGCTGCAGAAACCCCACAACCCCCTCCAACGAACAACATGTATCATGTGAGCATGCACACACACCGTTGATCGTGTGTGTTTGAAAACGGTTGATAAAATGTTTTCCTACAATCTGTGTGCAATATATCATTTGGTATTTTTCACTACATGAATGTACCTTTTCATGTTAACTTTACACACGTCTATCCATATGCATCATTAGAGCCGCCCAGTTGCGATGTAATGTGTCCCAAGTCAAAAGCAGCGTCATCAGCACCCAGTGGACAAGAGTTAGCTGCTGTAACCCTAGCTGCAACATAGCTGGGACCACTACTGTGATATCTAATCCCGGTGGTAAAGAACTTCAAGGAACACAACATTGACCATCTTAAGAATAGTGCTAAGCCTCACTACTAAAACTCAACTCTATAAGTAACCGGTCACAAACATTTATTGGGCTGACTCTTAAAACCAAATACTGTCAAGTACAAATGCAAATCCCTGGTTTAGAATGGTTCCTAGAGGTCTGTGGAAAATGTGTGTGTGAAATGTGTTTGATCCATTGATACATCTGTAAAACGATAAAGAAAAGCAAGGAGACAGCACTGGAAATAAGGGGTTATCCAGGCAGACGGTGTAACTCACTTGCAAGTTTAGCCTGTAGTCCAGACGGCCCAGGTTTGGAGGTTTCAGTTTTAGAGGACCCGGGCAGGGACAGTTTTGGCTTTGGCAGATTGACTTTGGGGTTAAAGCGGGCTGCCCACTCAAATTTGGAAGATCCAGCAGCCTTAGCTTGCTCCTTGTCCCGAGTGCTGCGGCGAGGGGAGGGGCTAGAGGCTGAACGAGAGCGTCGTGCCTTGTTCTGGTCTTTGCCCTGTTTGACCCGGGCACCCTGTGGGGCGGCGCTGTTGGTACCGGCGGAGGAGGAGGAAGATGTAGAGGCAGAAGAGGAGGAGTCCGTCACGGCGCTACACCCAGCTTTGGCTGAGGCTGCCGATTTTGACGCCAGCTTGGAGGGTTTTGCAGTTCTGCCCTCAATACTGTTGGGGAGGGACCCAGTGGTGCTACTCAAACCGGGGAGAGGGTCCGCTTTCTTCCGTTTCAGAGTCGGAGAGGCCCCAGCGGCCCCGCTTTTCTTGCCCTGCCCTCGACCTGGCGGTGCAGGTGGCTCCGGTGCAAGGGGTCTCTTCTTGGACTTTGCTGAGCTCTTCTTGGTCTCAAGTGTATTGTCTCTGCGTGGTGGCAGAGTTTTTGATTTTTTGGCAGGGGTGGGCACGTAGGTGCTGACGTGGTCTGGGGCCGAATTTCGCTTGAGCCCACGGGTGCTTTCACTCTTTGATTGGTGGCCTGGTCGCTCTTGTTGGGATGTCCCTGCAGCCTCTGGGTCGTCTGGCAGCACAAAGGAAGCCACGGATAGAGAAAGGCTGCTTCTGTAGGACAGAAAAATAAAGAAACGGTAAGGAACCATGTCAGGGGGGCGATCATCAAACCATGCACTCAGAGTACCATGCCTGATTCGGACTCATTCAGAAAAATGGTCAATAACATGTTACGTTCGTAATTAACCTAGCTGTGTGGATTATGCAGTGAATTGAAAAAAATTGATACTATTATATTAAATGCACACCCTGCATACATACGCACACATAGTGAGTGTCAAGTAGAGGAGAGGGGTACCTTCTTGAGCTGTGCCCTCTGGACTGGCCAGAGGCTGAGCTGGTCGTGGCTTTGGAAGCCTTAGAATTTGGTCTTCTACTATCAGGAGGGGAATTTGCTTTAAGTTTAACCTGCTCTGACTGCAACCTGTATGGTTGAAATTGAAGAGCAAGGAACAATATGTTCTTAAAATCATGATGTTATCGCCACCACATATAATCTCATTTATTGAGATTAGAGGAACACGTTGAATACATCTTAAAATGCAGATTGAGAGCAATTAAGACATTTAGGCATAAAAAATGCCATATGTAGAACAGCAAAAGAACAGTTTATACAATTCACAAAATACTAAACTGAAATCCATATAACCAACTTATAAATTGGACTGTCAACGATTTTTCTGATTAACAAAACAATTTGAATTCATTAAATCTTTTTGAATGTGGTGTCAAAAATTTTATAATTCCCCATATATGGACTTGCAATAATTAATTCCCCTGTAGGGAAATGGATGGATGGGTTGTATACATAATCATGCCTTCCCCGCCGGCTTGATATTATTACCTGTGTATTTGCATGTTAAGTTGTAATGTGTACGGTGATCTTTTCTTGGATAATTTTCTTAGTCAAGCTTTTGGCTCGAATTATTTGCATTACCTGCCGTCAGGTGGCTTGCTACTTTGCTTTAATTTGCTCTGCCCTAATGCTGCTTAATATCATGACCAGTCCAACCATTTATGACTCAATGTATGGATCTCTACGGTTTTTGAAGAGTGCTAATATATCTCCAATGACGAGGCATACTACAACACAGTTGTAAACTGTGGTGAGATGCACAGGTACCACATAAGGGGAAAATAGGTAGCGCATACAGAAATTAAAATGAGGGCCAAATTTTCCACCATACAATATACACACAGTTAAAAGATAATCAAAAATATTTCCCCAAAGATATTTATTACAGAACTCTCAACCAAATGGGGATAAGGTGTCCCACTTATGAGGTCTACTTAGCAGGAGGGTAACTCACCTTCCCGCGACTGTGTGGTCTAGTGGCTGGGCCGCAGCAGTGTTCCTCTGTGAACGACGCAGTGACCCCCCTGGATTGGAATTAGGCCGGTTGGACATTGGCACCTCTCTCCTGAAGGGACATACCCTTTCTAGACACTACCATTCACTGGAAAGAAAGGAAACAGAAACAATATCAGCACAATAACTGAGTGGATGATCAGATGATAAAAAACACCCACAATAAAATAATCCGCTGTAAAAATGCATTTAAGACGTTGAAGGCAGTTGGTGATTATCAATAATATACTTCAGATCAATCAAAGTGTCAAAGTGTCAAACATCAGTAGACTTTGCAATCCACGATTTAAAAAAATTCTAGGATTAAAGACGGAATTAAATAAATGTATCATTAAAGACTGTGATGAAGTTAGTAATGATCATTGTCCATAATGTGGGNNNGGGTGAAAATAATAGACTACTACTAGTACAACAAAATTAAATAAGGATTAAGCAAGCTACATAATTTTAATATTGACACAAAGGTAGAATGAGGCAGTATCAAAGGAACTATTAGGAAAAAACACCTCACCAACATAATAATAACTAAACCACACAAAATGAAATACTAACTTGTTATTATAATCTTTTTGTAACTTTTATAACAAACATTTTCATAACCAATTAAAATTCTGACCACATTTTGCAGAAATTGTTTGATCAAACAATATGTACCGTACCAAATCCTGTGAATTCATGCTTTACTGCTACATGCATCCTTGTGAATGACAGTTTAGACCTAAAATCATTATATCATTGATCATAAAAATACGCCACATTTGGCAAGCTCACAGGGCCATTTTAGGCCTGTACTGACAGTGCATCCTCGTCTTTGTTTATTCCTTCATTATATTAACTGATCTATTCCACGCGGACATAACATTACGTTTTAATTAACAAAGCGGATTATCCGTTTAGTAAAACAGAAATATCACACCGCTTCAACATTGAAATAACAATACTGCAATAAACACTTTAATATCATGATTTACAGAGGCCTACATTTCTGACGTAGTATGCTAGCAATACCGGCTAGCATGAGTAGCGACTAAAAACCTAATCCCATACATTTTGACAGTGGCCAAATCGCATCGGGATAAATCGAAAAAAACACAACCTACAAATATAAACGCGTGGTTGTTGTATGAACGATATTCGAATGTAAATACATTGTAAACTAGTAAACAAAACCAAAGCGATCCCTACAATGAAGTTACGTTGGCTAACTTGGCAGTGGTGACACGAAAATGCGTAGTTGGCAAATAAGTGTCAACATATTAAGCAAAACAATAAACTAAATCCCATCATTGAATCTACATGCAATAACCTGTATGGGTCGCACGATACCTACACTACTTCTCAAGTAGATTTGACGTCAATGGCTACGAGGTCCCCTTATGTGGCAAGATACCATTGCGATCACCTGAGATTCCCCATCGAAAATGGCAGCAGCGGTCTGACTGTCTTCGCACCAGCCGTTCACTGATCATGCGAACGTTCGCTAACCTGGCAAGCTAACTGTCCGGAAACCATCTACCACTGAAATAGATGCGTTTCAGCGGACCACGACACCACAATAACGTGACACGAGGTGATTAACAGAACTCCAAGTTAAATGAGCTTCATAGTTGTTTTGTCACCCGGGATATCGACCACTGTCGGTCGGGCTGGTAGCTGACAGGCCCAGAACGAATCTTAGCAACTGTCAACGTAAATACACCAGGGTATGTGGCCACCACTAGCCCCAAACATCACGCATGTTTGCTTTAGCTCGTTCTCGTAACTGCTAACCTTTGCTCGCAGCTGTTTTTATCCAACCTTTAACAAATGCTAACCGAGTAGCAATAATACGAATATCACGAGTCCGTATTGATGACGTTAAATACCACGGCGCTGGTCAAACCAACACCAGTCGGGTCGTTTAAATAAGGGCTATCTACGGGGAATAACATCGAATGCAAAATGCGAGCTATCGAACTGTTAGCTTTAATTAGAACGCTAATTTTAACTTAGCCAGTGGAGCTAACTAGTCAGCGGATCTTTGTCCCATGTCCATACTTCAGATTGTTGACGTTACAGCTCGTACGTACACGGCGAAATGGTAGCAAACCGCACAAATGTTCCGTTTCGTGTTGTTATCGTAGAAATATAACGTGACTACGAAGTCGAACTCATCAAATCACCGATTATTTCCCATCACGAGTCGTTCGGACGTCAAATTGAATTAGAACATTAGCAGCTTATTCTGGCATCCCAACTACTTAGCCTCGGTGAGGCTAAAGCGTTTAAATGTTGCCAACTCGACACCACACCGACACGATTCTCACAACAGCCAAACGTACAATAGGCAAAAGCCACGATGTCAATCATTGGTGAGCTGTTCCGCAATCAATGATCTTAAAATTCAGCATTTTGCAATTAGCTAACAATAATGTTAGCTGACAAAAAGAAATGGCCTCTGATATTTCCCCTGCCTGAATCTCACAGATACACACAAAAAAACATGAAAGCAGGAACGGGAATCGAGGTATTTTCGCAACCCGAACTCTAAATTCCGCCATCCTACTGAGATATTATAAAACCGTAAAGGTAGAAAGAAGTATTGACGGGAGTGTCACTGCATTATAATACTTAAAGGGTTTTTTGTTACCTATTTGTTCCAGTGTTGTAGTTGTAACAGACAGTGCACCAGCTCCTCTTTCTCTCTAACCCAGCTAGTTTCACATCAGCTGAGGGGTTTGCAACTGCAATATACCTCCGCGCGATCCCTCCGCTAAAGCACTACTTTTACCGTGAAATTTAAGATTTGTCCAATTGGATCGAGCTGGCATTCCAGTAGGCGACTTGAAATGTCTTCTTAGTCTATGCAAAAGCCTCGGGTGAGATTTGTGTTACATAAATGAGCAGCAGGCGAAATCTAAGGTAACGTCACCGTAACATGAACAGTAACTTAGTCCGCTGGGTCGCGACCCCTAAACACACACAGTCCCAATGTATATTATTTGATGTTGACAACACGAATCATTTCAGGGCAGTCACCATTTGCAATACACGGACAACAGCATTCACATCTGTCTTCAATTAAATCGAATCGTTTGGTATTAAAGTTTATTCAGTTGCTATGGTTACGGTTATGCGTCTAAAGATGGCGTCGTTGATGCAGGGTATATTATTTGAGTAAATGGCCAGGGCCCATTTCCTTCAAAGTACTTTCATCAACTAATTGTTAAGAAAACCGAGGTTTATAACAATCTCAATTGGAGAACAACCTTGTTAAATTAGATGACGTTGGCTTCTCCACCCACAATTGGCAAATTAACATTTACTTTCAGAATAACTGGTAAAAGGGAAATTGAACAAAGTACCTTTTGAGTGAAGGAAAACCAACTTGGGGCTTACATGAAGCTAAGTAAACGTCCCAATTGTGATTTCAAGTGAAATTGATCAATGTCATTATGCATTTACTTAAATCAGTGCATATATGCATAATGAAAACATTTGTTAAAAAATATCAGTATTGTCCAAATATGGTTTAGGGTCAGGCTATATATTAGAAGCGATCCACCAGCAAAGATGCAAAGAGATATGGTCTTCAATATAGGTGATTTTTAGAACATGGCCGATTTCCAGATAAATTGAACTAAGAGGGGGCAGCACCCACTGAGCTGAAAGAACCTCGGACGATTTTCTCCATGACAGCAACCTACAGCAAGGCAAATTTATTTATATAGCATTTTTCATACACAGGGCAGACTCAAAGGGCTTCACATAGCAACATCGTCATACAATAAAATAAAATTGTAGTAATAAAAGAAAATCGATACATAAAAGGAAATAAAGGCAAAGTTAAAAAATGAAAGAGCAATGCATTTAAGATTTAGCAGAAAGCTAAAGCAAACATTAAAGTCTTCAGTCTTGTTTTGAGTGGTGGTCATCATAAGATGGTTTGTATCCTATTTAAGGTCACTTCATAAACATAAGTGTTAATTATATATTGCATTTTAATTTTGTTTGTCATGTAATTATGTAGAAAATTAAGTATGTTATGTTAAGAAAAGTTTAAGGCTATAAATCCATTTTACCCCCTTCAGAATTGGTCTGTAATGTTTTCGGACAGAGGATCCTACAGTACATTATGGGAAGCTAAGCATGCTAAGAATCATTTCCCATGTACCTACCAATAAAATATATTGCACAGCTTGCAAAGACCACCGTTAGTTTCCAGAAGGTGAGGACCTGTCAATATACATAAGAAATATTTGTTTTGATTCAATTCAAACTTGTGTTCATGTTGAGGGTTAAACTCTAATATGAACCATACCTACCCAACATAATACATAGCACTGTATTTAGATAGATACTGTACATAATACATTATGTTTGGTTGGATGTTATAGCTCTCTGAGAAGTTTTGGGAGCAGTGAGGACTACCTGTGATTACTACAGAACTGACATGGTCCGCATAGCCAGTGTCATGGGCTCGAGACAATTTTACTCCACCCTTTTCCTAAAAGAAAAGCATTGAACAGGAAAATGTAATGTTCATCCTTATCCTGACCTAATCTCATGAAATTGGGCTGTGTGCTTTGCAGTTACTTAACATAACCCAGCATTTTAATAAACGTTTCATTATTTTAAGTTCCAAGATAACCTAAATGGAGGCTTTGGATTATAAGTACAAATGTTGTACAAATATGTAGCTAGATTATCTATTCAACTATCGTTCTTGTTACAACCACATATGTAATTATACATGTGTAATAAACTAAAGTAATAAACTACTGCATATTGGTTTTTTTTATAAACACAATAGTTGTAGGATTATTCCAAGAATATACCTTTACATTTGGATTCATTTTATATAAATACTATTTATGATGGCAGGGTCAAAGGTTACATGACAAAGACTTCCTGTTTGAACAAGGTAACGGAAGAACTTGGGCGCCCTCTGCTGAGGGCTTATGGTACTCCGTTCAACTGCCTTCAATAACGGATGTGATCTTAGACTGGCTCAGTAGACTGCATTGCACTCACTCTAATACACAGCAGAGGGAGCAAGGCAGCAGTGAATATCAGTCAGAAGTCAGGAGAGGGTGTCAGCAAACAGGACCTTGGGTGACGTGTGCAAAGTGCAAAGCAAGTGATGTCATTCTCGTCATCACAGACCTTAATAGGATATTTGAAAGGTTTGAAATAAACACTTTATTTCAAACCAAAACAGACCTGAGGACATGATTCCAGACCGGTTCCACTGTATCTGAAATTAATACAAGACGGACAGTTTAGATTAAAGGTATGCACCATTTTCTAATGGGTACAACGCCAAACCTTGCATATCCATAAGTAAAAATACAATTCAAATATAAATCATATGTTGCTTTGCATTAATACATTTGTTTGTTGTTTTGAAATGCTTCCAAAATGACATTATGGATGCTAAAACTGTTCAATGAGGAGAACTAGGCATTCTAACATCTGAGGCGCTACCATGACAGCACACAGACTTGAGCGAGACTAAGGCCTATTATTAGCCTCAGAAACTGAACACCAACCTTTTTCAGCTCTGTTGAGTTTGAGAGGAAATATTCATTACATAATAAAATATCTGCCTCACAGACATAGTTCCTGAATACCACAGAGTCTAAGCCCCAGACCGGAGCAGAGCTCCGTTCGTTTTGAGCAAATCCTCCGTTTGTTTTGAGCAGAGCTCCGTTCGTCTAGAGCAAATCCTGCTCTTTTCTGCTTATCCTGCTTGCATTTCACCATTTCAACACTCCTCCCCACCTTAGCCTCATCCACCCTCCTCTTTGTGGGTCAGTGACGCAGCAAGTGTGACGCAGCAGTGTCAGTGACCTCCAGCAGGCAGTAGAACAACAGGAAGAAGACAGAGAAGTCCCAGACCACAGACTGCTACCGGATGACAGTGAAGAAGCAGGTGGGGAAGAGCTCCCAAACAAGGCCAGCGGAACTAAGGACTATATTTGGTAGTTGTTCTCAACTCTCTCCAAAGCACCAGGGCGCTCGTTTACAGCGACAGGGCCAGCAAGAGGATCTGTGAGCAGGATTTTGGTAGGCTACCAAGTGCATGAGTGCTCTCTGTAACTCAAGTGCTATGAGGTTGGACAGTTTAATGTAATATGGGTTTGCGCATGTCTTGAGAATTAGGATGAGACCTGCGCAGGCTTGTTTTGTAGACCTTCATTCTATGAGGATCAGATCTGCTTGTGTCAAGACAATATTATATGGATTATGTTTTGTGTGTTCTGTGTCTGCCCTGCAACAAACATCCTAATAACGGATCTCAACTAATAACATGCATGCACGTAAAAGAAAGCAGCCAGCTCAATATGCAACACGATGAGGATAACCCTAACTCCTTTCCTAAATCGAGAAGAGGAATACATTCAGCACAGTCATGGGATACACAGCGGTCTGGATCAGGCTTTGTTAATAAAAACCTGAGGGAGTAGCCTATTACCATATGATCAGTAGGCTAAAGGGTTGGGAGCTTTACTGTGTTGCTGCGTTGGTATGTCTTTGTTTGTCGATACACTGGCAGGAAAGCAGTTACCAAGGAAAGTGCACCGGCTGGTACCCGTGCACACCCTTGAGAAAACTCAGGTGACCAGGATGAAATAGTGCTAACAGACACAAACATAAACATCCACTCAAGCGGCTTCTGTCACTCTAATCACAAACCTATTGCTCATAATAGAAAAACACATTAACAAAGGGACCCGGCTGGTAAGTTGGACACATTTCCTGGCCAAAATGAAGAGGACATAGATTGTTGTACATTGTAGTACAAGCAACAACCATTTGTTGTGTATCCTTCCAAGTACATCTATGGACGTAAAAGAGCTGCTGCACTATGGGTATTGTAGTTGGAGGCTTGCCTTGCCATGTCTGGTTCAGCCTTATTCCCCTCCCCCTCGTCTGCAGTGTGACGCATCTACTGCTTTTGCATCAATCAGCCTCCTCACCATTGGCTAAAGCTACAGCTACTGCTGGTAATGGTACAACGCATTTAATTTCCCCACACATTCAGCTAAAACGGCAATCGGTCAAGAGAGATTTTTGCATCCTGATTCCATCAAATATATATATAATGGAGCATGATCTTTACCTCATGTGCATGTGTGTGCTGTGCATAAATATGTAAGCATCTCCGCGATGGTTTGACTGCGAGACGCAGCCGCACAGACAAAGAGACTCTGCCCTCTGTGCATAGGCAGGAAGCAGATGGTGTGGCGTAATGCAGCCAATGCACAGGTTGTTTATCTGTGGTCTGGGATAATGCGATCTATATCACAGCACTATCGCCCTTGATCAGCCAGAGAGACGTCTGTGCCGAGATGCGTCCGAGCGGAGAAGGTGTGAGCGGTGTAGGAACGGCTCAGCAGAGGAGTCCTTAGCGAATATCGCTGCCAGCCTTGCAGCACACCCCTCTTTCTACCTCTTGCAGCGCTGGTGTGTTTTGTAGCACCCGCAGCTCCCCGCAATCGCACTACAGCCTACCTCTACCATCCTTAATAAAAGTTGCGGTTTTAGATGACGTGGTTGTGTTGCGGAAGGCTTCCATTGCCCAGATAGCATGCATGCAGCGCCCCGGTTCTCTTTGCAGCTGTGCAGCTGTATGATCACACCTTGACTGAGAAGTAGGCAGTGGGTGCTCGGAAGTGGACAGTTGTAGAACTAGCCCAGGACCCAGGGTGCATAGGGTTTGAGGCGAAGGACTCATTCGTGCTGGAGTCATCTGCACAGAGAGAGGGAGGGTGAGGAAGAAGGACGTCAAATAGCTCAGCTTTTGACAGCACCACTGTTGGCGACCATCACAGAAAGAAATAACTTATAATGCCTTGATACGGGAAACTGGTTGCAATGTAGCGTAGAGTGCATGTAAAGCTGTGAAAGAGGGATATTGTTTGATGTTTTCCTTCTCCTGTGTTTCCTGCATCGTATTCTCAGATTTAAAAAGGTATGTTTTGCATGTTTTCCCTATATGCATATACTGTTTTGTATGACAATACGCTTTGTGGTTGTATTTAGATCCTTTTTCGTCATATTTTTCTCTTATTCTAGCTAGATCAGAGAACATTATTTTAAATATAACATTTCCAATATATCTTTAAGAGAAAGTATATGCTTGGGTGTGGCAAAATATGTCCGCTCATGACAAATTTTAAATTTTCCGCTTAGTGGTTGGTAGCAAGTAACCAGATGATTGGGGACAAATTTGATTAACGGAAATGTTTATCATGAAAAAGCTACGCAAAGGACACATGAAGGTGAAAATGCTAAAATTAAACCAGAGAATTCAGCAAAAAGAACCCAAGCGTAATGCGGGTTGCTAACGGAAATACTAAGTCCACAGGGCAGCATTCGGACTGCATGCAGACAAAAGAACAGATATAAACAGGCATTTGCCATAACTATCCAAACAGGAACCAGAAACAAACTACTGTTATGATGCAGGTCAGGTTGTCTATAGTCAAAAAAATAAAAAACCAAAACGAGAAGAGAGAGAGACAAGAGGGAGAATAGGGAGAGGGCGAGAGAGAGAGAGGATGAAACGGGAGGATAGCTAATGCATTCACTTTCCGTCTGGGTTAAATCCGAATAAGTGCTGCGCCATAGCATGTTGCTATGACAACGGAGGCCTGTGTGAGGGGGAGGTAGGAGGCTGGTTGTGGTTTTAGTCATTGGAGGCTGTAAATACTGACGGCCATGTTGTTCTCATAGTACCTGCACAAACTAATAATATACAAAAAAATAATATTTTAGAAACAGAAGGGTAAACATCCACATTAGATGGCATTTGATTAATATTTTTTATTATTGAGGTATCCATCTATTCAAATAACCTTTAGAAATGTTTTGGGACTTTTTTTGCCAGAACCAAATTTATGCTGTCAGTCAAATTACTTCTATCTGGTATTCAAATTATCAAGCAGACTAACCAAAGCATAGGATTATGAGTAAATTATTTTTTAATTGAATCTCAATAATTCAGTCACTATAACAAAAGTCTCTCCCTATATAGGCCTAATGCTATTGCACCAAGCTGAGCATCTTACTAACTCTGAGATTATGAACAGTGTGAAATCCAAAAGGAAATGAGTGATCCTATGGATCAATATATAAAAAAACGGTTGACGTAATTAAGATCAAGATCAAGATGGTGAAATCAAATCAAGTCTATTTTAAACTTCATTACTTCACCACAAGAAAAAAAAAAAACTTTATTATTTTAATGAAACTATCTTTTGAGAGGCATGTTCGATGATTCACTCAAGTACTGACTCACTGCCAACGTATACATGATTTTTAACCTGCCACAACACCCTTGTCAACTACAGGCACGTTGGCTTAGATATAATTTCCCATCAACCATACTGTTAGGTAAAGGCCCGAGAAATTTACTAAACGGTAGACTTCAAGGCCCAAACCATTCATCTATGGCTGTTGCTTGCATGTTATCACAATGTTAATGACTAACAACAACTGTTGTCTGTTGTTTAGTTCATTGCGTAGTCTGTTTGATCTGATACAGATATGTGGGTGGGAGAACCAATGTGTCCCTTTCCTGCGTACTAGTAATGATTGAAAGAAAGGGCTATTAAAACGGAAACGGATGACTCACCAATCTTTAACCGCTGTCTATGTAAAATTGGCTGCATGCGGTTGGCTGTCTGTTGGTTTCTGTGATGTGTTCAATAGGAAACCATGAACCAAGATGAAGACGTTTCAGCATGTTTTAGCTCCCACGCAGACCAGGTGCAGGTCAATCGTCAATGATGGTTCATCAACAGTGTTTCAACTGTTTCTATTTTTGTGCCTTTTAGTGACTGTTAAGACACATTTTTAAGACACATCTTGTCACAAGAGGGACTATTGTTTAATCATGTGCCAAAACAACCAATTATACCAACAAATAACTGTTTTAGCGGGTCTGCGAGTAATTATTACCACAAGAAGGGCTGACTATAAGACAATAACAAAAGGGCATAACTTATCCACGTTCACCAAGTATGGCAGACATTTCCTTGGTATTTAGGACATTACTGCCATCTAGTGTACAAAAACTAGAGTAGCTTAACAGCCCTCCGTCGTAAACAACCTATTCACTTCAATTGAAAGATTCAGCAGCTTCTTAGGACAATTACATCGCATTCAACTTTGTTCATGCAGAACATTTCAAACTAAACCACAACATAATGAGCACACTCATACTAGACCAGCTTTAAATTAAACTATGAATATGTATAATATAAAATAAAAAAATACAATGAGATGGAAAAAAAAAAATGTAGATGTTTTTTTTTGGATCTGTTTGAACACTACTTTTTATCTCTTCACAGATGACTGTAGTGTCTCCCTACACTCAAGACCTGATGGACAGCACTCACTCCCATGCTGTGCTGAGCAAACTCAATGACCAGCGCTCTGAAGGCCTCTTCTGCGACGTGACCATCGTTGTAGAGGATGTAAAGTTCAGAGCCCACAGGAACATCCTTGCGGCCTGCAGTGGCTACTTCAGGAACGCCTTGATGGCCTCCCAAAGCTGGAGCTCCAGCCAGGTGCTGGAGTTAGTGGACCTGAAGTCTGAAGTGTTTGCCAGTATCCTCAACTTCATCTACTCGTCTAAAGTGGCGTCGGCTGGTGCAGACGAAACAAGGGGCCTAGTGGCAGCTGGGAAAAGACTAGGAATTCCTTTCTTAGAGAAGCTCTCAGAACCGGATAGACAAAGCTCTACCGTTTCAAAGATGATGCAGGCCAGAGGTGTTATGAATATAGATCCCAGCCAGGGCCCGGAGCCAAATAACACCAAGAAGGAGCCAACCAGGCCTGTGGATATAAATGCAACCACAGGGCCACGGATCACCAATGCTTTCTCTATCACTGAAGTAGGACCCGGAAACAACCCCTTCACCCCACTGGTTCCAACTGATGGGGAGAGGAAGTCACCAGACGTAGGGCAAGTCCCAGCTAGTTGCCCCATCATCTCTTGTCTCACTGCAACAAATGAGCCACCACATGCCCTGTCTGAACACTCCTATGCAGTGAGCCAGTCTGAGGAGCAAAAAGACAGCAACCCGAAAGACTGTAAAAAGGGACCAAAGCCCTCACAGCTACAGACAAAGCAGCTGGCCATCCAGAATATAGGCCCACTGAAAAAACGACATAGGTTGAGAGGCACATTAGATAGAAATACAACCTCTACCGAGGAATCACAACAATCCACAGATATTTCAGATGCTAATAGCCCAGTAGCAGACAGTTCCATCTCTTACATGACAGCTGTAGTCATTGCACCACCACCACTCCATGCAGAACCGGAACCAGAGAAGAACAAAGATGATGTAGTAACCACAGACAATTTTCAGATGGAGTTTGAGCCACCCACTCTCTCTCCTCATGTAGAAGACAGCATATCAATCTACGGATGTGAATACTGTCCAGAGATATTCACCAATAACGCTCTTCTCACCCTCCATATGGAAGTGCACAAAAGACGTTTTGTCAGTCATCTGTTTTGCAAATTCTGCGATCGGAAGTTCATGCACCTCAAGCGGTTACGCAACCACGAGCATGGCTGTCCCAAGGCCATACGAGACCCTCCTGAGACAGATCCCGTTGACACCTTAATAATGGACATCCGTTCAGACAATGTAGCAACTATGGATAAGCCAGCAGAAGAGGTACCTCTTGATGACCCATCCAGCCCTTGCATTCCAGAGTCAGATCAAAACAACCAATCGGAAGCCCGGCAGGGGACAGCGAGGGTAGAAAAAACAGGTGGCAGTCAGAGGGTTTACAATTGCAGTGTGTGTAAACGGGTTTATATCACCTTATCCAGTCTGAAACGGCATGAGAATGTACATTCGTGGCAGCGGGCCTACCCTTGCCATTACTGTAATAAAGTGTTTGCCCTGGCCGAGTACCGTACCAAGCACGAAATCTGGCATACAGGTGAACGTCGATACCAGTGCATTTTCTGCCTGGAAACGTTCATGACTTACTATATTTTGAAAAACCATCAAAAGGCATTTCATGGCATCGACCCGAGACTAGCTGTGAAGAAGAAATCAGCCAATGGCGGATTCAAAGCCAGTGTTTATCCCATCAAACTGTACAGGCTTCTTCCAATGAAGTTTCGAAAAAAGCGATACAAGACGTACAGCGAGACCTATGGAGACAGTGTTGAGAGCACCATGGTGGAGAACAACTCTCTCATCGCTCCAAGTGAAGAGAATAGTAACCCTGAGCCTGGTGCCTTCAATATGCCTATGACATTCATGGCGACCACAAATACGGTGGCCCCTGTGACGCCCCACGTCAACTTTAAACAGCCGTTAGAGCAAGGTATTGATAGTGATACATGTCGCAAGAGAGACTATAGCAACAGTGTTGACCACAGGAGTTCACATCCCCTCAATCACAACCATAAAAAAAATGTGCAGACAGAAACCACTGCAGCGAGCTGTGACGAGCACACAGACACGATAATGAACATGGACCACTTCAGTCGTAATATACCATTCTTGACAAAAACATTGAAAACGGTTAACAAGCTCGGTGAACTATCAGCCGCAGCAAAAAGAGTAGAAGCCATGACCAAGGAGTTACTTCTCTCAGGAACAGACAGTTTGAAGCAGGGTAAAGCAGTAGGTAGCAGAAAAACAGAAACATACCTCGCTAAGCCTGTTTGTCCAGGTCCATCTGTGGATGGGGATGCTCTGCCACTCTGTCAGATCACAGTCAAAATAGGCAACGAGGCCATCATCAGGCGTCAGATCAAGGGTTCAAATCTGTTCCCCAGGAAGAGGAAGAAAAGCAGACAAAGGGAGGCCCCAGGTGAGTGGTTTTCAACTGAGGATAGCTCTGGTAGTGCCAGGCTTCACACTCAAATGGAAATCTCTGCAATAAAAGAGGCCGAGACATATGAAGATCCCAATGACCATGAAGCCACAGACAAATCCTGGCGTCCCTACTATTCATATAAAGCCAAAAAGAAAAAGAAGAAGATGAGATTCAAACACAGAAAAGATCAACAATATTTTTTACCTCCAACTTCAGTAGCCAGAGCTCCAGCCAAAGAGGGCTACCCAGAGAGGAGAAGCCTGGCAACAGACAATAGTACCTCAGCCAACAGCACGGACACACAATGCAACATCAGGAACCGCTCGCCAAGAGCATCCTACAAATGTGACATCTGCGACAGCTCCTTCATCACCGAGTCCGGCTTGAGGGCCCACGTCATCGGGTCCCATCCGTGTTTCTGTCGGACGTGTGGCGAACAGGGTCCACCCGGGGAGGTGCCCGCCGGTGGCGATTACGTCTGCAACAACTGCATGGAAAGCGGCTCTTGCTTCGATAACACACAGAGATCAAGCACTGAAAAGAAGTACCACTGCTCATTTTGTCCCCAGCGCTTTCTCTACCTCGCCACAAAGAGAAGCCACGAGAGAAAACACCAGGAGTTGGGAAACGGGAAAGGGTATAAATATGACAAGTGCCCACCGCGTTCTAAACATGCAACACAACTGGCTGAAGACAGCCAACAACTTACCATTAAATCTGAGGAAGATGACGAAGAGGTAACTCACCTCAGATGTAATGAGGAAGGAACAGGTACGTCTACAGGAAACATTGCACCGAAGATGGAAGGAAAGGCTGGCTTCCCGTCTGCTGCTCCAAAATCCTTCCAAGAACCGCATTCCAAAACAAAAGATCTGCTTTCATCTTCTAACAGCGACAGTGGTTTTCCTGAGTTACCCACAAAGGTGAAACATAAAATGTCTAAAAAGAGAATGGATATACAAGATTCTCTTCATCTCCCTTCCAAAATGCAAGCCCATGAGAGAGACCATAGCAGGGGACTTTTGAAAAGGCCAAAAATGCTTCATGAGAAGCACCCTCATCTGTTGTGGAAACAAGAATCTGTAAAGAAAGGGATTTCCATCTGCAAGACGGAGCAATGGGTTTGCAAACAGGAGCCTGTTTTTGAGGGCCAATAGTTATTTTGATTCATTTAGCAAGAGGGAAGTTGACTGTTCAGGAGCACCTGCAAAACTATTTCATCTATGATTTGATTGCAACTAGTTTAACTGCATTGTAAGGTTGTCCTTCATCCATTCTTTCTCTTGATTGAAAATACGAATAAATGCCTCAGTAAAACATTGATTTTAAATCACCAATGTCAATGGAAATCACAAATAGAAAGGGTGTATCCATTTTAAACACATGTTTTAAGAGATCATTTTGTATATTTTGTAGACTATCATTTGCAAATGGAGGAAATCCTGCAAGATTAATGGTATAATGGTATTATTTTCAATAATCTAGAGAAGGTATATTTTTGGAAACATTCTCTAGAATGTGGCTGATAAATACAATTACATTATGATTATTGCCTTCTGTGATTTAGTTCTCATTAATCTGATCAGAGGAATTGGGGTATAAAAGCAGATGTTACATTAGGAAATCACTGATGTATTCCTCATCATTTAACTTTAAAAAATTACATTTTATTGTTGGTTTTTGTCTTTTGATTACATACGTGCATAGTCATTGTTCAGTAAGAGTCACTTGGTATGGATTTAATTTATATTATAGGCAACATTGAGATTAACACTCCGACTTTTATGTGTTTAATATGTATACATATGCAAAGGTGTTGAAATAAAGAAATAAATTTGCTTATTTATAACACCATGGGAGTATATTGAAGTCCACTGTTTCTTTCTTGCCAGCAAACACCCACACACAAAGGGCACAGTTTACAAAATATGTTTTGGTTCCTAATTTACCTGTCGATTGCAACGACCACCATCTAAGGAATGTAAAATAAAAAAACCTTAAACAACAAATATCCAAAATAATACATGGTAGCTATAAATTAAATGGACCGTCCATATATCCAT
>JAOPUD010000055.1:10927459-10944925 GCA_027122715.1 Trisopterus minutus
GTGTGTGTGTGTGTGTGTGTGTGTGTGTGTGTGTGTGTGTGTGTGTGTGTGTGTGTGTGTGTGTGTGTGTGAAGACGGGACGTAAGAGTTTAAGTAGATAAGAGGGTTGAGTGGAGAGGGAAGAGTTAGGTTGATGAAGCTGTGTGAAAACTTACATACAGTGTAGCATAGGAGTGTGTGTGGTTTTCGTCTCTGTGGCAATGGATGTCATAGTTAGCTTTTTGGATTGCTTTTTTTTTTTATTAAAAAATTATATGCCAAAAAATATATATATCAAATAAAAAAAAGGTATGTTGCTCTAATACCACTGACTTATTTTGCTATAGTGGCCCACTGTTGATTTTTGTGTGTGGGTGTCTTTCTCTCTCAAGCTATCTTTCTGTCTATCTTCTATCTGTCTTCCTCTGGCTCTCTTCTTGGTTTCCTTGACACATCCGAGTCAGCCCTAACCACATCTGAACAGATTAGACCTTGCTGGCTTGCATAGTGTATGTTACATTGATACCATAGTAATATTAGTAGTTTGACCGATATCAATGAAATGACATTTATTTTGTGGGATTTGACTCAATTAGTCCAAATGGAAAATATATAAATGCGATGCAAAATAACAAACTTTGTCTGCATTTGACATAACAATTGCCATTGCTACCCTCCTGAATGTGTATTTATGTGTGCACATATCGCTATGTTTTTGTTCTCTGCTTGATAGTTAATCACGTATAATACAATTTAACTTAATTGTTAAATTGTCTGTTTAATTCTGAACTGGGGTAGAAAATATTCTACAGTTGCAAACACCACATGGTTTAAAAAAGCCAACTGAAAATGTAGCCTCCTGTTGAAAGTTTCCCGTAGCTGCCTCAGTACAAGCAACTTGTGTTGTTTTCCTCCTTTTTTACTTTGTTTTTGCCGTCTCTAGGGTAAGGTTCACCTGGAGATGCGACTTAGCGAACTGATCACAGACAACGGACCCGGATGTCAGCAGCTACTGGTTCGGTGAGTACTGGCATGCATATGTAAAGGCAGATTTCCTGTGTCATCTGTCATTTGTATTTGTGTGTGATATACCTCACCAAACCAACGTAGTCGGGTGTTATTTTTGTTTTCAACCACAGTGTATGTCAGACTCACAACCGCTCTAACCTATTGAGCAATGCGATGAGCGGTCGCTTGCGACGACATACAACAGACCGGATACGTTTTCTTTTATTTTTATATATATTGATTTATTGTCAATATTGGGAAAGGCATAGCGAATCTAATTAATAGGAATGACCTTATTTACTTTTCGATCACAATCCAAAATTACTTGTGCTGTAACAATCTGTCTTTGATTTTATGGCAGTTTTTTATTATATTGGACACCCTTTAATATCTCAAAACAAGTCAAAATGCATTTATAGTGGTACAAATTATAGGATAGGATTGTTTTCATTTGAATTACATTTTCAAATCTACAGATATAGGTTAAGCTAAATGGCAAATGTAACGTTGTTGAATTGCATTGTTTGGCTGAGGTATTTAGACGTGCATCTCTTATATATAGACATGTATACGTTAGCTGAGCCACAGAGGCCCTGTGCGTTCAGAGGTCTCACCATGGTTAGTCCCACCGGGGAGCTCTCGACGGGTTTACCAACACACAAATAGTATGTGTGTTGCATCCCCTTTCAACATCCCCTGTCCCTCGTGCTTGCTTCACGTCCTCGTGGGAACACTGTACTTCTCTAACGCCAAACGGTGACTAAAGTGAGGATTGGAGAACTACAAGCCAAGCACTAATGCCAGTTGTTATCATAAAAGACTGACAGAAAACTAACCTAAAGTAAGTGTTGGCAAGCAACAACTGGAAACAAACTAAAGTTAGGTAAGGCCGGTGCTGGGCTCATGGTAGACTAACATCAGCCCAAACTCAAGTGGGAGAGGGTCAGCGACGTTAGAAATATAAATGTGCAGATAACGGATAGGCGTTTGTATGTCACAAAAAAAATGCATGCAAGATACATTTTGTGTATTTGGGCGTGCAGATGTTGTTTGTGCTTCATTCACAAAGCCGCGGCGAGGAGGAAGTGATGGCATCTCAACAGGAAGCCAATGCTCCTCGTCCTGCAACGGTTGTGGTTTTCCGCTGACGCCATTCAGACTCTCAGACGCTTAGCCTAACCTGCCACCTGTTCACCATATGCTCTGTACTTTTACACTGTGCTCAGAGTGGGCGGGGCCTCAGAGTGGGGATGACGGGGATGATGTCTTGTGAAGGCTCTATGAAGTGAAATGCCCAGGCATGCATGATGTACAGAAAGTAGCTAATTGGGAGAGTGAGTGAGACGGCAAGAAAGAAAGAGAGAGAGAGGGAGAGAGAGAGCGGGAGGAAGGGAGGGAGGGAGGGAGGGAAAGTTTAGGCTACAGGGAAAAGTATTGCCATGACGCCCCAGCAATGGATACACAAACATCCTACAGTTTGCTACTCTCACTGCCGGTTGCTTGCTGACCCAACTTGGTTATAGGATGGATTCATTTCTATTCCCTGCTGGTGTGTGCTCTAATAAGCAACATCCTGTTTGGAGTGACTACACGGCATGTTGACACCTGCATCACAGAGATGTCTGTTTACAAGGCGATTAAAAGAACGACGACAACAGCTTTTTTTTTTATCATTGGGTTATTTGAACCACATCAAAAAAAAAAAGATAATAATTATAACTTAACATTAATTAATCCCTGAAACCTACCCTAATATATAACCCTAATTATACAGGACGTCATCCAAAAAGAAGTCTATCTCTATGTTTACAGTATATTTCCCTGCTGCCCTGTCGTCCTCTAGGATCATTGAATGCCAGGGACTGCCGTTGATAAGTGGGCAGAACTGCGACCGATACGCCACTGTCTCCCTGGTGGGACCATCAAGGTAACTTCCACTGAAACATTCACTAATAGATATGGTGTACCACTATACTCTCTCAGGCTCAGATGGGCTTCATTTATTACACACATATTAGATGTTCTCTAGCCGCTGTTCAATAACAAACGACAGGATATCAAAATGACAAGTGCATAAACACGTCTGCGTGTAAATTTAAATGTGTGATTCTCCTCTTCACAGGTCCGATCATAAGAAGACCAAGGTAAAGAAGAAAACCAGTGACCCTCATTTTGAAGAGACCTTTTCCTTTGAGGTATGGCCTTGATTGTTATCCCGTTATTTACCACCGCTAAACCTCCATGAACTGCTCCTTACCGTGACTTGCCTCCGAATTTAAAGGTGCCTTGACGGGCCACCCGGTGTGGTGTGTTTAGCCGTTACAAGCTATTTTGGAAATCTGCCCCTTTATGGCATCATAAGGGGCAGAAAGTGGGCGTGTCTACCTAGATGTGTGCTGGATAGATCAGTCTATCAACCTACCCAGTGGACCATAGACATAATAAAGGGTAGACGCCGCATCGACCACTACTGCCTACTGGCGCTGACGACCCGTGGGGCCACCATCTTGGACCGGTCGACCGCTCCACACAGTGTAATCTGTTTGGCAGGTGCAATGAGCTGTCATTTAATTAATCAATCCTCACTGAATACCAAACTGATTTTCACCGTTTTTTTGCTGCAAAGGTCATGCATGTAGCTATGAAACAGGACACATGGTTCGGCTTGTTTTAATATTCATAGTGGGCTTAACAGTAATAGATTATTCTGATATATGATATAAAGCGACCAGACGTCGGAGATCAAAACTGGGAACATAATCCCAGAAAAGGGGGAAAATCAGAGACGTTTCGTTTGACTGATGAAAAACCTATTGTGTCTTCAAAAACAAAACGGGGACAGGTAGTTTTGTCTGTGTTTAGCGAGGGACAGGCAACCAAAAATGGGGATGTCTGGTCACCCATGATATGTAATGTAGGTTTAGATTAGATATCTATATACAGTATAAACACATGAAAGTTTTTGTATGAGCTAAAACCCCTGAAAGAGGACGGTTTTGCAGAGCTTCTTTCTCGTGCTCCCTTTCTGCAGTTTAAGAGAGGCCAGTTTGGCAATGTGGTGCAGCCTTATCTTCTGAAACACAGACTCAACCAATGACAACGAGTCAGAATGATGGTTGTCGATGGCAAACTGTGTCTCCTCCTGAAAAGTCATCCCCCGAGCCCTGCGATAGTCCGCAGATTTAAGCTGGACTATGCTGCACAGTGCTGTGGCATCTTGTGTCTTCTGCCGCTACGCAACTAGGAGCATGACCGGTCCAAGATGGCGGCCGCATTTCTTGCGCCCAGCAGCCAATGTGGCGTCTGCTCTTTATAATGTCTATGCAGTGGACTTTAGCACAAGTTGCTCATCTATCCGTCACACATCGAGGGGGACACGCACACCTGTGATGTCTCCAGGGGCTGATTTCCAAACCGGCTTGTAACGGCTTATCACACCACACCCGGTGGCATGTCACGGCACCTTCAGCGTTCTGTGTAGCCTAACCTAAAGGGTCGTCCCCAGGTCACGAGGTCCAGCAGCTACTCGAAAAAGTCCCATTTCCAAGTGGAGGAGGAGGACATTGAAAAACTGGAGCTCAAGTATGTTGTCATTTTATCCACTTCAGTGTGTTTTTTTCAACGACCATATTGAAATAGAAAAAAACGATTGAAAAGTATGAATGTTGTGTGATCTGACTGCTGATGGCGAGCCGTGGTTTTTTGGTTAAGGAAAAGTTTGGGCGTCCATCACGGTAGACTCTGGTAGCTCACGGGGTAAGACCCTAGACTGACGTGAAGGTAAACACACACGCATGGTTTGTGAGGCTTGGACTTGTTGTGTTTCTTTGCTGAATGCCATTGTTTTGGTTTTGAACAAGCGTTGCAGGTGAGGGCAGCACAGGAGTGTGAACGTATTCCCTCCCGCTCATGAATGGCGCTTGGTTTTTGTTATGAAGTGGCGTGGCAAACACATCAAAGCGACTGGGAGTTGTTTTGTTTTTTCGCCCTTCCTGTTGCACCCGTTTGTACGTGTCCTCTCTGTGTCTGCAGAGTGGACCTGTGGAACAACGGGAACCTGGCCCAGGACGTGTTCCTGGGGGAGACGCGGGTGTCCATCAAGATCCTGAGGAATGAAAACTTCCACAAGGCCTGGTGAGAAGATGGAGGTTTCCTAGTAGTCAAAGAGTGATTTTATACAGTGCAGCATGACACATGCTGGAACAATAACACACGGTTGTGATAATAAACTCAAAACCAAGTCAAATCTGGGTACAAAATGGGAAGGTCACAAAGTGCTTAAAGAGATGCTGGCCAATAAAATGGCCAAACAAAATGTCTTTAATCCTATTGTTTTTCTGCGAGTGCTGTAAAAAAAGAAGACACTTACTAACAAAGAAACGACCATGGTTAACACTGCCTTTGTCAGTGTTGCAATACTATGTAGTGGAAAATGAATCACGTAGTAGAAATTTGTATCTACGTACGGGCCACGTAAACCTTAATGTCACACGTGGTAATTCCTTGCGCCCCCTTTCACCGTTCAGCAATGCATGCATAAATGCTTTCGCATTCGCAGGGCCTTTTTGTTGTTGTTATTGCTTTGTCTTCTTTTACCTAATCGCCCAGTCAGTGCAGCCGGAATGAAAGGGCGATGGAGGGGCAGATAAGGAGCATCGTGTGTGTGTGTGTGCTCACCGCTCCTACACCCTGTGTTTATCGCACAGCGAGACCTGCCGGCCCCGTGACGTCAGGGGGCCACTCCACTTCTCTCATAGCATGTGACACGTTAGATCGGATCGGCCTCAGTGTGGCGAGGCCCATGTTGTTCTGTGTCACGCACGCATCGTGAATCACAACGAGCTCAGCGACAAATGGATTAGCGTTGGACAGGGAAACGTTTCTCTCAACCGAAATCGAACCCAAACAGTTCCAATCTTTTTATGTCTCTTTCATCAACGGTCTCCGCGTTGTGTTATTGACGGCATAGTGGTGGAATATATGCACTGATCAAATCGCCAAATCTATTTAGGATCTATTGCTGCTACTTCTTTAACCCGTATTTCCTGCTTACCGGTGTGCAGGAGTGTGCGGCTAACCTGTGCTAATGTTCTGTTCTGCTGTGTAAGAGTGTGTGTCCAGGCCCCGGAGCACACACAGGGTTGTGTCACAGATGGCAATCTGCGAGGGAGCTGTGTGGGCGGCAGTTTGCATAGTGATAGCACTTAATGGCCCGTGTTGAGGCTGGAAATGTGGTCGTGCAACAGGCCGACTGACAACGCTGCTGCGCAAACTGAAATAGTCGGCCACGATCTGTCATTTAATTTTGGGCCTTAAAGTGTATCTTGAGTATGCGCCACAGGTATCTATTAATAACGTGTTGCAGTTTGTTGTCGTAAAGGAAAGCAAAAAGTTAACAAGTAACAAAGTTGCAGGAGTGCTCTATCTATTGGTCGCTAGTTGTATGTGCAAGCAGAAGAAATCCAATTGGATCATTGCTTTTATAAATGATCTCCCAGATATTACCGTTGGCGGAACTATTTTGGCTAAAGGTCCACAAGTTCCCCCCCCCGCCCCAAAAGCTGCACAAAAGTGAAACCCTGAACGGCTGTCGGCCCTTGTGTCCTGCAGGTACCTTCTGCAGCCCAAAGGGAACGGAAACAAGCACAAGCCAGACGACCTGGGCTCGCTGCGGCTGAAGGTCAACTACGTAGAGGACACGGTTCTGCCTTCATCCTGCTACAAACCTCTCTGCAACCTGTTGCTCAAATCACCAGACGTCAAGGTGTGTGCCTTTTTTAGTCAGTTTAGTAAATCAATGACACCCAGATGTATTTTTAGGTTGAGATAATAAAAAAAAACCGAAAATATGGGCCAAGGTTCAACAATGTCGCTTAATGTTGGGTGAGGCCATCAACGCATGATGGAATTATCTGCTGCGCTTACCATATTCTACCTAATGTGTTACCTGTTGGTAAAACCATGTTAAATATGTTTCATGCTAATTAGATGTATGAAGTTGAAGCCTAATTAAAAACTAAAAGTTTTTTTTTTTTGTTTATTGCCGGCTCACCTCACCTCACCGTCCCTATCTATATATATATATCAAATATCCCTTCCTTGTACCTCTCTTGATTCTTCCTTTTCCATACCACCTATCCCTCCCCTCACCCGGCTCCTGCCCTCCAGCCCATCTCTGCGTCGGCAGCCCACATCCTGGGAGACATCTGCAGGGAGAGGTACGAGGCGGTGCTGCCCCTGGTGCGCCTGCTGCTCCACCACAACCGCCTGGTGCCTTTCCTCACTGCCGTGGCAGCCCTGGAGCTGGAGAACACGCAGTGAGTAGCCCGCGGCCGGCAAGTTATGGTCCCTTGTTCCACCCCGATCCTCATTGTTGGGGCGATTGCTGGTGTTACTTTCCTAATGAAGAAATAGGCTTCTTCATTTGTGATCTGAGGGAGCGGGAGGGGAGGCATGCAGAGGCAGAAATGTTGTTCACGCAGACCATGCAAGAACACTTTTATACTGTCAGACTTAATGATAATACTTTCTTTGTTCCACTGTATAATGTGTTTTATATATTTATTCCAGCACTGGGTTGTGACCTGTTTTTCTGTCTTAATAATTTATATTGGAATAATAATGTTATAATGGTAATATAATGTTCTTTGCACGTTCAGGGAGGCCAACACCATCTTCCGAGGCAATTCCCTGGCGACGCGCTGCATAGATGACATGATGAAGATCGTCGGAAAGAGTTACCTTATGGTTACACTCAAGCCAGTTTTAGATGAGGTATGAACAATGACTATAAAAATGTCCTTGTACAAATTTTGCTTTATTATAGATATAATGTGCTTCAAATTCAACGGGCATTAGAAATAATCTGCTTTAAATGTAAATTGCCTTGGAGTTAATGTGCTTTTTTTTTTTGGAGAACATTTTTCTTTGGAAAACATTCAGTTAATAGTCCTGTTGCTGTCTCTTTCTGGGCTAGAATGAAGAAACGAATTTAACCTTGTTCTGTCGTAATTTAATTTGAGCCCCGGTTTCAGAATGAATTGTCCCTCCCAGACGTGGCGTTGTGTGATCTCAAGCGCTGCTCATTTTCAACCCTCCCTTTTTTTGTTTTTTGCCAGATCTTTGATTCCAACAAATCATGTGAGATTGACCCGATCAAACTAAAGGAGGGCGATAATGTGGACGTCAATAAGGTAAGCTGTGGCCAGTGGAATAGCCCCTTTATGACGCAACGCGCATCAGGGTATCTCAAATGAGACGCCACACAACAATATCTCATATTTCTATTCATCTCTCACGAACTTCCTGCATTATAAACATCCTGAGATCAGCAGAACCCTCTCTAACGACCAGGCTTTCGTCAGCCCCTCTCGAATGCGCCGCTATGTTCACAGATCTCACGTGACATTTATACGGTGTTCCGGTCGAGGGCTGCGGGCGTAACGACCACAATCATGTGCCTGAGTGACCTAAAAGCACCTGGGCCTTCACTATCTGTTCCCCTCGACGCCACCGCAGGGCGTTGTGTGTCGAATCGAGGTCATGTTGTTTTAGAAGTCTTGTCTTTGCCGTCTCCGTGTGCAGGAGAACCTGCAGAACTACGTCCAGAAGGTCTTCTCCTCCATCACCCAGTCCAGTGCCAGCTGTCCAACCCTGATGTGTGACGTGTTCAGGTCCCTGAGAAACCTGGCCTCCAAGCGGTTCCCAGGTGGGGCCCAGCCTTCACCATGGCATTGTGGGGGGGAACCCCTACTTGCTCATTATTAACATGTTATGGAAAACACGTTAGATATTTGGGTACAGGCGGCGAAAAACTTTACACAGGAACGTAACGCAAAATATATGGGAGCTATTTGTACATTAGCATAAGTAGGCTAAACCAGCAGAACTATGGGCTCAAATGACACGTATGATAAAAAAATCAAAATCATTAAATGCAGACTTGTATTAGAATAAGTTGGGCTCAAGCATTCTATGCTAAACTTGATTGTTCAGCAGTTTTACACGTTGTAGTACATGTATTCACCACAAGGGGGTGTCAAGTCCCAGTATACACCATGATTCACCGTTTGACCAGCAAATCATCAAGGAAGCTGATTGTTCACATTCTAATTGTTCACAACTTCACAACTTGCACTCCAGACTATGAAGCTGTCATTTTGCTACACGTTTAATCCAAACACAGAGTGACTCTGGAGGCTGACTTTGAACCATGTTTCTAATTGTTTGCATCGCTGCGCTCCACAGCTGACCCACACGTGCAGTACTCTGCGGTCAGCAGCTTCGTGTTCCTGCGTTTCTTTGCAGTTGCCGTCTTGTCCCCGCACTCCTTCCAGCTTCGACCCCACCATCCTGTAAGTGTATCTTCATGTATACGCCGTCCCAAGCCCACATTTAGCCTATTTTGTTGATTTTTATAGTTAAAACATATTGTACCTATTGACAAATTCCTATCTTCATTTTTGAATACTCCTGAGCATTCATTTATGCAATTAAATCTAAGCCATTGATAATTATTATATATTTGTATTAGGGGTGTAACGGTACACAAAAGTCACGGTTCAGTACGTACCTCGGTTTTTATGTCACGGTACAGGACGGTATGGTTAATAAGTTATTAAAATAAAATAACTGCTTGTTTGTCAGAACAAACAGTTTAATGAGTTTAATTTAAACAGTTTTAGCTGTCAGTATGAAACATACAAATAAAATGTGTAACAAATATAAAAAAAAATGCTGCTGCAATTCTCCAATAAATAAAATTAATGAAAAAAAAAATCCAGGGTTAATGCTCAGTCTAGGCTCTTTAAGCTGGTATGTAAACAAAGTGTATGTAAACTTAAAGGGTTTAAAGAAAATATTCCTGCAGTGCTCATGAATATAAAAATAATCACCTGGATGGTGCCTTTTTAAATGCGTGTGCATGTGTAATGGTAAGCGGTAAACGGTCCTCATTTATACAGCGCTTTTATCCAAAGCGCTTTACAGTGTTGACTGACATTCACCCATTCATTCACACACCGACGGCGGAGTCAACCACGCTGGGCGACAGCCAGCTCGTCAGGAGCAGTCAGGGTGAGGCGTCTTGAGGCATGTTCGATGTGTTTCCATTTGCACAGCCGATCGCTGTTGAACAACGTCTTCACACAACTTTCGACTTATCCACTCTAACCTGGAATCCGAAGTTATCCCACCCTTCGGATTTCAATGACAGGGGGGAGGGGGTCTTCAAGCTCCGGTTTCCTGTTGTCGTTCGCCATGCAGTTCACTCTCTGTTCGCTAGCCATCAAACCACAAACAAACAGTCGTGCTGGCGCTCTGCTACTGTGCAAGTGCGAGCCGAGCCTAAGGCTTAACGGTCCAGGGGGAACTCCGACTTCAGGTTTTACGTTTTGCACCGCAAAACAAGCCTTTTCATCGCCATATTAACGCTATGTACGCCACATTTACGTACCGCGGTACACCTCTGTAACCTCACCAACAAGTGTCTGTACCGTGACAGTTCGGTACAAATATGTGAACCGTTAAACCCCTAATTTGTATAATTTATTTATGTGTTCAGGACCCCAGTGCCTCAGTTTTGGAATCACAATATAGCGTAACTTAATGCTTGGGAAAGGGGCCCCCGCTTTATGTCCCTTATGGTACAAAGTCGTTTGTAAGTCCTCACTTAGAGAACCAGTAGAGGCACTAACCGATAACGTCTGGCAGTGGATGAAAAGAGGCCGTTTGGAGCCTAGGGAAAAATAGCCACTTGGATATACTGTTGCAGACCTTACACGAGTCAGAGTGCATTATGAACACAGTATATTTTTATTAACAATGTGACCCTGTATGGCCTACACATGACATGCTTGTCTCTGCTGTCCTTGCTATCAGGATCCTGAGATCTCTCGTACGCTCACGCTCATTTCCAAAACCATCCAAACACTGGGTAGCTGGGGCAGCTTGTCCAAGAACAAACTGGTGAGACTGGCAGTAAACGTATTTCAGAACGGCCACTTTAGATTTAGGACGAGATCTGGTGTGTGTGTGTGTGTGTGTGTGTGTGTGTGTGTGTGTGTGTGTGTGTGTGTGTGTGTGTGTGTGTGTGTGTGTGCGTTTTCTTGCTAATGGAACCCAACAACTGCAATCCTAACAAAATGCATTTCATTTGGATATTTTCTCTCTTCAGTCTAGTTTCAAGGAAACCTTTATGTATGACTTCTTCAAATCCTTCCAAGAAGACAAGTGCATTGAGAAAGTTAAAAAGGTATTTACATTGTCTTTTTTTATTTGACATGTGGTTTTGTTTGTGAATTGTTTTGGGAGTTTGAGGGGCAGCCATGTTTTCTGTTTAATCCCTTCAGTTTCTTGACGAGATCTCGTCTAATGTCAACAAGGAATCAAGTGGAATGGAGGATGCACTCATTCTGAAGGAAGGGTAAGTAATAGTAGTGTTAGGGGTGTGTTCACATGAAATAAAGGTTTTTACAGAATAATATGCAGTAGCTTCCCTGAGTGAAATGCATGTTGGAGACTATTCAATGAAATAAAGCATAATTCATTCATTTAAAAAAAGATGTGGAGCTTTAGTGCTCTGACATTTTCCACAGAAAGAATGTACATACTAAACCGGATGAGACACAAGAGTACTAGACAGTGTTACCCCTACATGACTCCAACAGTGGCACAGTGCGAGACATTGTTTTTCGCGCCACTGCAATCAGTCTTGCAAAACAAAAAATTGGGTCCCCTGAATGCAATTTATTTTATGTGAAAACATGTTTATGGTTTTATAACTGCACCACCATATAAAACAACCCTAGGGAGGTTTACCTAACCCTAGTGTCATTAGAGAACTACCATGGAAAGAAACTGAAAAGGCATAATGATACTATAGGTGGCATTAGCTCAGGACTGGCTTTAGACTAAATCAAGGAAGCATAATAGAAAAATTTAAAGTGACTTATTAATAGTAAGGACAACTTTGATTGTGTGAAACGAAAGTATTATAAACCCAAGCCAGTGGGATGGCTCCAAACTGCAGACTGAAAAAACTGTATTTGGGCTAACAATAATGCTGCAACAATGTCGCTCCTATTTGTTGTTATATTGTTACACCATACCTGTTGGAAAGCTCCAGATCTCTACTGGAATCACTGATCACATCAAAACCTTTCGGCGCCGCACACATCAAGGTTCACATGCAGACCGGCCACGTTCACACGCACATCAGCGGTGCACACCCACGTCGTCGGCCCCGTTCACACGCACATCCGCCCATGCACGCCCACATCAGCATCGTACATCAGCCCTTGCACGCGACAATCAGCTGATGCACGTGCACATCAGCACAGTTCACACGCACACATCAGCATTGTTCACGCACATTTCAACATGGTGCACATCACAAAAGTGTTCAGGGATGTGCTGGATAATTCAAGGCTCTAGGTACTATGTCTAAGGCCATATATTGGTAACACATCATACACTGCCCACTCCATCAAAAGGGCAGATGTTCAAGACCCCAAAGCCGTTCAGCATGTTTGAAACCCTCTTGAAGCACGGAAATGGGAACATCATGTTGCTGAATTTGATATAGCTTCTGACCCAAATCAGAAGGATTATCCGCATGAAGCCATTATATATTGTTGATCAAACAATAATGTTTTTTATGGGGATAATAATTCAAGCAGAACAAGACATTCAACATCCATGGAGAGGGGTCTTTGTGATGGATTTCAATGTGATAAGTGCTCCAACATGTAAACATAACAATATGTTAACGCAATCATATGTACCTATTACATTGAGCAGGGCTGTGGCCATAATATTATCCCTGGCTCATCACGTTTCCATAGGGAGGTGCAGAAACGAGCCCAGGGAAGAAAGCGAATCGGCAAGAGGAACTTCAAGAAGAGGTGGCTGAGGGTGACCAACAGGGAGCTCTCCTATCACAAACACAGAGGTAAGGACATGTAGTGCACTTTAAGGGAAGAATGGAGTCCTCTCTGGGGATCTCTTATTGAAACTGAAAGTTCTTCAGTGCATTGTATTAGACTTACCATAATAGAATACCCTAAAAAAGTGTTTGTTCAAAAAGTGTGTGGAACAGGCCATTCACACATGAACTTCAGATCATCTCCAGGGAAACAGGGTCCGGAGATGATCCAGAGTTGCCCTTTCGCAGATGCAACACACAGCCAGAGATAGGCCACATCAGATTTGTTGACACATATTGGAAATACTCAGGCAAGGGGTGGTTCCCGGGTAGAGCGTGTAGGGGGCAGGACATGATTCAAGAAATATGCAGCAGAGGTCGTAGTGTTTGTTCACAACACCTTGTAGATCGCGGGTGAGGCTACTGACTCTTTTTGCAGTGATGTCAATACTGCATAAATTCAGACGTATCAACAGAAGAGTGGAAGGTTTGAACACAAAAGACTGGTGATTTTCGTGAGACTGTGCCGTCTGGGTGCTTGCCCAGGTATTGATGTGGATCCCACAAACAATAACAACTCTCTGTGCTTTGTGCAGTATGAGCTATTCACAGCCATGCAAAAATGTGGAGAGGCTGGTAAAGTTCATGATGATGGTCCATCTAAGCCCACAAAACACAGACACGGTGTCTCTGATTGGGATATTTAAAGGAATGTTCAATCACAATCGCTCCAACTATGTGAGCACATTAGATTTGCTCAAAAGTATACTCAAAAGGCCCCTTTGAGTGGGCTGATTGAACTATTGGCCTTGCCTAATCTACAAGGCATGTTTTTCTATCAGCAAATGTCTTCTGAACTGGGGTAAAAACGGGTGACTCCTCATCCAG
Source organism: Trisopterus minutus (assembly GCA_027122715.1). Taxonomy (NCBI): domain Eukaryota; kingdom Metazoa; phylum Chordata; class Actinopteri; order Gadiformes; family Gadidae; genus Trisopterus; species Trisopterus minutus. The sequence goes on from JAOPUD010000055.1 coordinate 10,941,258, forward strand.
ACAGTAGGGTCAATTGAGGAGGGCTCGCTTGGTCCTCCAAAAGCCACAATAGAATAAGTGCTTGCTCTGATTATGGTTTGTGAATGCTGAGCAATGGCTCATCATTGTGTACACAGAAAAACACACCAGACAGAAATTAGCAGATTGTTTCTGTAAAAGCGAGTGCCAACATCACAGAGAGGAACTATTGTTTAGATATAGATTTTTGCCTGCTTTTGAGGAGTCGGCATTAAGTGAGACTAGGGTAACTTACACTAACTATAAATCCTTAACATTCTTTACACCTGGACATATCCCTACAATTACACAGTTGCTCCTCTAAATAAGTTGACCGACGTTGCTGATGTGCGTGTGAACTGTTGAGGTGTGCGTGCACAATGCGGATGTACCCTTGCACTCACTCTATGTCGCTGATGGAGTAAAACTTCTCACGTTCAGCCATGACCCAGGCAAGATCGCAGCTGTTTACAAGCGTACTCAACTATTATTGACAGCTGGTTGTTTGAAGTCATTCCTGGGATGAGGAATCGAATGAGAAGTAAAGGATAACTTAAGGACTTAAAAAAACATCAAACCTGGACCCTATGATCCCATAATTCTGAGTTTAAGTGACTTATTTGGCAACAATCTTTGAAATTGGTCCAGTATGTAGCGAGCGCGCTTCAGACATTACAGCATGCTCACAGAAAGTATCCCTAGAGGGAAAGACGACTGGTTCCTTTCACCATCGCTTGCTCTGCTCTGTTTGTTATTGAACAAAGTCTCGCCCAAGGAGAAGTATCACACACTGAAATATTATGCACCGAAGAGTTGAGGTGTTGCAGTCACGTCCGTATTATCTTTACAATCTCAAACCTTCTTCATCCTAATCTTTGAGCTAACAAACAAAATCTGACCGGCGCTCCTCTCTCCAACTCGCACTCCAGTTTCCCCCCGTTCCCCCCTGTCAGTTACGTTGCGGACTGACAACAACCAAACCCCTGCACGATTTCTTCTTGAGGGAGACTTGGTTAGACACGATAACAAACAGACTGGATCAAGCCAAAGTTCTCTGTAGGGATCCATTTGAAATGTTGTCAGACACTTACTATCACAATCTGAACCGGTTGGTGGCAAAAAACAAGAATCCATTCCTGGCGGGCCAGATGCAGATCTGTGTCAGGAAACTAACAGGCCTGATTTAGTTTGACCCTTGCATAACTAACTCCCTCCCTCCAGTGTTGTAGACTGCCTGTTCGACAAAACCTGTAGGCACGGGTCGGGTCTTATAAATAACTCCATATCTATTTGTCTTGATGTTTTATTGTTCGCTCCCATATATCTAAAAAGGAGTGTGCAGGAACAAGTAATAAATACCTATGGAATGGATAATATCATTTAAACTATGGCAATCCTCCAAAAAATACAATTCCAGCAATAATAATAACAATAAAAAATAACCTTTATGTTTACATATTAAAAATCTAACAAAGTAGGTTCAAAAGATGGAAATGTTTTTAGTTTTTTTTGTATTTACTTGGCCTCAAAGGGTGATGGAGATAGGACATTAGCACGGTGCAGTCTTGGGAACGAGGTCAATATTATGGTTCAGGACTAAGATGGAGGCCATAGCTCAGTGTCTAGCTAGATCTTCAGGAGGGAGGTGTGTGTCTGTGGTGGCGTAACAGGCTCTCAGTGTATTCTGCATGCTTCTGTCGTGACGCATCCAAACATGTATCGATTTTTTTGTAAGACTACTGTAATTATATATTGTTTATGTGCATATTGATCGAACAACCAATCAGGCATCATCGGGTGTCATTTGTTGGTACCGTTCTTCAACGTGTAAAAATGAGAAATTCAGAAAGAAAGCCAGAAAGACTATCCACCAATAAATCATTTCACATCAGTGAATCGTGTGCTTGCGCCCGGGAATCATAATTATGTCATTTTGTATTGAATTGCACTAAGTTTCACTGAGGTAACTAAGAGTGACAAGAAATAGTTGGCCTTCTGCCCATCTGGAAATATGTTTACAATTACACAACCTCTAAATAAGGTTGCTGATGGTTAATTTAATGAACAGTTGTCCCACTAGATATCTCTGTATATCTAGACAGGATATGACGATAGATTTGCTGGCCCAGTACACCAAGTATCTTTGGTAAAGCATGGAGCAATCCTTGTTGGACACTTAAATTGTGCCACAAAAAAAAGCTGCACAGTAAGAATGTGATTGATGCTTGGGAAAATGTACAATATTTCACAACTATAATCACAATGGAGTGTGCATTTATGGGACATGGAGAGAAGGACTCATTTTTTATTGATGACCCCGGTCCTCGCGCCATCCCAAGCGACCCATGAACAGCTCTGTTGTACAAAGGTCTACGATGCACAATTTATCTCGAGAAAATTCAAGTTAGGTTAGTCTGCACTGATACAGGCTCAGTGCAACAAACTTTTCATTCATACAATGTTTCGATACTGTTTTTGGAGTGCTGAGCCTTGTCAGGGCGATGTCCGTTCTTTTAAATACCTCATCTCATTTTATAGCTTGGTCTCTAGGTATTCAGGAGGGAGGACATGATATATGTGGAGTTTTTTTTTCTATGGTGGAATTCAGAATTTCAGAGTTGTATACTTCTGTGGTGAAACATCCAAACATGTATTGATCAACACGTTCGAGTCCTCCAGTTTCTATTTCTGATTCATACAAAAACATTGCCCCAATGAATTATTTCACATCAGCCAACGTGTGTCCACTTGCAGTCAAACGATTGCTTTAGGATTTTTCCACCTGAACCCTATTTTCCCATCATTTTGGGTCCGAGAGACAATTGTGGACATCCATTTTTTTTGGTTGGTTGGTTCCGTATTTAGCGAGAACGATGCAGCCATAGTCTACCGACTGCAATGTTATCTTTAGGGGCAACGGTGCCCCGGCAATGTATGTCCTCTAAACTAGCCTGTTTTGGCCACTGCTGGCTCAGATTATACTCTTAACATTATAGGAAAGATCCCTGCTGAAGAATAACCTGTTAAAGTCCCAAAGTTATCCTTTCACGCTAAAGGCTCCTAAAACAAATCCTTTTTTTTTTTTTTTACTAACATTATAGTTAACATTTGGAGCGACATCCATTTGAATGCATGTTTTTTTGTGTCATGTCCCAGAGGTTTGTGGCAGGGCTAGGAATCAGGTTTTCATAGCATTGGGAAAATAAGAGGGTGGCTGAAATGCACACGGCTTTACTCTCAATTTCGGTCACTCTCGTGAAACTCGATTGTGGTCTTAAATATTGTGTTGTAACCCCTCCCCCCCCCCCCTCTACAACCCGGTCTATCCACTTCCCCCACATCAGAGCTGCTACAATGGCTATTTCTCACACTCATGTATGTGTACTCTGTTGTTCTTGAGCATGTATTCACCAACCGGCGTTCTCTGCTGTAGGGAAGGAGGCCCTATGCATCATCGATGTCAAAAATATCCGGGCGGTCGAGAAGCTGGATGAAAGTGCCTTTAATCGCAAAAATGTAAGTTTCCCCTTTATCCTGGGCACCATGTCGATCCCTTACTAAACAGACATCCATGTTAGCGGACCCCTCGCTCTCTGGGGGTTAGTTCTCCCCAGTAGAAGACCACCTGCGAAACCAAAACAGTCCAAACTTCAACCCTTTGTGTTTCCCCC
>JAOPUD010000055.1:10954073-10967451 GCA_027122715.1 Trisopterus minutus
CTGGTCTCGGTACCAGACTCAGTGGCTCCAGTGGGAATGCAAAACGGAACTACCTTAACTTCTTTGTTAGAGAGAGGAAGGGATGTATCTTAGTATCACAGGGATGTATCACAGTTCCTTATAATGTACATAGTAATTATATAAACAAGGTTAATATAATTTGCATGTGATTGTATATTATAGTTATGATTGATATTTCCACGACAAAAGTTAACCCAGATTAGAGATTTTGGATCCCCCCCTTGCAGTTGAAATTGTATGATTGGTGGCATTAAATATGACCGGTAAAAAAAGTCTGAGTAGGTTTTGAAAAGAGTACTTTGTACTTGTTATTGAGTACATTTTAACCTCAATACTTGCACTTGGAATTGAGTAAAATTTCAGTGGTGTAACTGTTCTTTTACTTCAGAAGGTTTTTTTAATACTTTTTCCACCTCTGCTCAAATCCTACAAAGCCACTGGGCTGTGACATGGTACTTTATTAGCCCCTTTTATCTGATAGTAAAATTACTACTTGCCCACTGCTGTGCTCCGCATAGCCGACAGCTAGACCCCTCCTGTCATGGGCTTCATCTTTTAGGGAGTCTCCAGAGTGGAGACCGTAGCAGATTATAACGTGGTCGGTGCAAATGCAGTCCACAAGTTGTCCTCCTAAAATCTGTGCACTGAGAAAGACATGCTAAACGGGGAAATAACATGCAAATGGAACGCTTAAGAACTCATTTGTGATTACTTTTTGCGATATCAGACACCATAAAGTTCAAAAGGTAGTGTTCCTCGACTTGACCTCGGTAGTCGAGGAGGATGTGAAATTTTTGTCGTTGCCAAGTGTCATCACTTTGAGATTTCTGAAATAACTCCACAAAACATAATTGTATTTCAATTAAGTACGTTTTTAAGTGTTTTTAAGTAAAAACAGCCATTTATAGCCTTCTTGGATTTCCATCTAGTGTTTCCACTGTCTGTTAATTCAGATACAGTCAGTATCCCATTCTCTACCTCAGGGAGTGTGGGAATGGAAACTAGAAACGTTGTCAGTGATCATTTCTTGTTATGATGTGAATACACCCCAGACAAGTTATTGTTTCTTCAGTGTCTACTGCCTGATATAGTCATTTCCTACCATGTCTTTTTAATGGGGTTTAATGAACTCCAGTCACATGCTCTTTTTCTTTCAGCACTTTTTATTGAAGTGTGGGGTCAATGAAATAATAAAGAAGCATACAAATAATGCATGATTGACATTTGCACTGTTACAGATAATAATGGGGTTAAACATACAAAACATATGCAAATAGCAGCTGGATATGACATGAAAGTGATGCAAACTAAATTTAGAATTCAACTTTGACACCAGGGAAAACAGCAACATGTAGTGACAGCAACATATGGTATCCTTGATAGACAAAATAAGTCATTTACATTTAATTTACAAAATATATGTATATTTCTCATTTGCTTCCTATTAAACATAGCAGAACACTCTGGGCACAATTCACTGTGATTTTCTTGATGTTAGTATGGCGTGTGTTTGTGTGTATCGTTATTTATTATATTAATGTCATCGTGTCAGATTCCATTTTCTTCCAAATACACAATTACTATAACAGCATGAGTATTCACGCAGTTTTTTCAATTGTACATATCATCATTTGTTACCCCATGCTTGACAACCATTCAGTAATTTATTAAGGAGTCTCCTTACCCTGTCAACGTTCATGTCTCATAGTGGTTAACCTGGAGCCTTCTTCATCATAACCCTCTGCTGTCTCGTCCAGTGTCAAAGTGTTTGGATAACTGAGCTCTCTCTCTCTCTCTGTATATATATATATATATATATATATATATAAATATAGCATTATTAAGATATCCAACAGTAAAATAAATTCTGTAATACTATAAAGCATTGAAATAAATGGCAGTTAACCAGGGCTTGCTCCCCATGCCTTGCATGAGTGTTAAAAGGCAATCACACAAAACACTAAGCTTTAAACCCCGTCATGCTCCAGTATATTCATTATAACAGGGCTGGAACGCTGTTAAACAACGTCTCTGACACATCTGCTTTACGCCTGCAGCACATTATCCAGTGTCCTCTGGACTGGGGTGTAAAATATCGTCCTACTCACACAGCCTAATAATCCTACAAGTGGTCTTTCTGTGGTGCGCTGGGACACAGTACCTCTGCTCAGTGCAACATCTGTCCTCCAACCGACAGGGCCCAACGACAAGGCTTTTTGATGAATTTCTAACTTCTCATTAACCAAATGTGTGAACTGATTGCGTAACGATCGTCTATATGATTGATATTCATAAAGAATACGAGCAAATAATGTGTATCGTAACTTTTTTTCTTTCTTACCAAATGAACTAGCAGGTTCAGTGCTAGTTTGACTCGTTTTCCCTTATCTCGCTTTTACGCTGACTCCTTGAATCCCATTTGAAGGCAGACGTTCCCCAGTATGTGAGGTACAGCCAGAGGGCCATGGCGTGCCTCAGCCTGGGAAGCCCAGCTGCGTGGTGTCGTGCAGCCGGCTGGACAGAGGGGCGAACGGAGGGGGGTTGGCCTCCAGCGGTGAGGAAGGATCACTCTGGGGAGTAACCCTACCTGACCTGACAGAGGGGTACAGAGAGCCTCCCTGGGGGGAGGAGGGAGAGAGAGAGAGAGAGAGAGAGAGAGAGAGAGAGAGAGAGAGAGAGAGAGATGAGAGAGCAAGAGAGACAAAGGGAGAGAGAGAGACAACAAGAAGATTGAGTTATTTGAATTTCTGGACCAGTGAAAGGCTAAACAGAGGACCTTGTTAACATAGATTGAAGCCATGTGCACGTTTGGTCTGATAATTCGTTTTATGAGACCCCTTTAAACCACAATCACGTAATAATCATGTGGACAAGATCTCCTACACATCGTTATGATCTAAGACCCATTGCATCTCGTGATATGATATGGGGCGATATCTTGTGATATCGCCCCATACCATGATTCATGACCATCTTTATGGAGATGGTCATTATGGAGATTAACTAGACCCCCCTAACAGATCAGTCAGACAAAAAGTAAACAATGTAGACATGATCTGTGGCCCAATGTGATCTGTGCAACAAAGTGTTCTTTAATATTCATCAGCAGGGCCTGGGGGGACCATGCCTGGTTTAATAATTCTGTGGTGGAATTGTTCAAAATGGGTAGAGCACATTAGATATTTAATGATCCCCATTGGGGAAAAGGTGTCCTGATGATCAGTAACATGTGTACTTCATATCATATCGTGTTGGGAGGTTCAAAGACAAATCATCTCAACTCCTTCATCTTCAGAGCACCGTTCCGGAGGTGCTAAGAATGAGGGGATTCTAGACATGACTCATGTTCATGGGTTGCGCATCAGTAAGCGTTTAAGCAATGACGATGTTAGGGAGGCTAAGACTTTTTGATTCATAATTATTTGACATAAATAATAATAATACGCCTCCACACACAGGAGTCTACATGCGACCGACAGAACCATAAAATCACTGAAAAAAACAGAAATACAGAATTTGAAGTGTAACTCAATATCACTGACCAGGTGCAGAGGCTGTATCGATTGTGGGTTGTCACTGAGCAGCAGTGGAGCGGTAGGAGAAGACGTCCGGTCCTGTGAAGACTGACTCACTGGCCTATACCTTGTCTGACCATGAATACAAACACACAACCATTACAGTTACACATGTGGATGCTAAAGCTCGCATTCAGGTCTTTCTTGAGACCCATGTGTATTCAAACGAGTGCTGGTCGTGGAACCACAGCCCCTGTACAGTAAGACATTAGCTTGCGGGTAGCAAAATTCACAATTCCACGTAAAAATCAGCACAGTATGTCCATTAAAACATAAAAGCCTGTGCCAAGCACTAATTGTGAAGGGACACAAGAAAAGCTCACACATTTCTCCCATAGCGAATTCAGCATGGGAGCAATCACCACTGAACACATTGAAGTTATATTCAATGTGAAAAACAAACAACCATCAAAAGGCCTGGTTAGGGATAACCACATCTTGTTGTTCATTGTCACACAAATTATCCGTAAACGGTTTAAATGTGGTGTGTTACTGTGAATGCTTTAGGAAAATCATGATTATTCAATCTGATTACATTTGTGCAGTTTTGATTCAATACAGACACAGTCAGTGTGTGTTTTGCTCAATGTCAGTTCAGGGCCATGACATTCCCAGACAATTGTACTCCTGTGTGTGCAGACATACTTTGCTAAAGGATACCTGGAACTCAAATTCAATTCAATTAATAAATGAATTCATTGATACTGGGAAAAAAAGTGGCCCGCACAGACATATGAGGCCGCTCTAACTGCCCAACAGGGTTGATTGTTCTTGTCCCTGTCCTCACCAACGGCCTGAGATTAATTTCACTGCCGAAGCTTTCAATAGTATTCAGTGAATTGAGCTGACGTGGGAACTGGCTATGGTAGAAAGAAAAGAGGGTTCTCAGAGCATGCTAGCACCTGCTAGGAGTTGGAATGGTTGGACCTATCGCACTTTCCTTTCATCATCTTAAAATATGCAACTCGCAGTGAATCCAGGACCATGTTATTAAAGAGCAGGTTAAGGCTCTCAAATAGCTGATAAGTACACAGAGCATACATAGTGCAGACAGACAGCCTGCAGACTGCAGCCTTTCATGGTCAAGCCGTAAGAAGCTGCGCTCAAGGTAAACACATTGAGTAAGCTTTGTGAGTCTCCGCTTTTCTGCTTTTGTGAAGACTGATATTTAACCCGCAACCTATGGGCTGGGAGTATATCATCCTTACCCCTAGACTATACCACACAGAACCAACATACTGTGACAGGAGACCCAATGTCTTTATATTTACCACAGGGGAAGATACATCCTATTTTGTCTTGGTTTTTCAAGGAGTGCGTCTCATTCCTCACCCAATATGATGAAGGTGACGGCAGGGAGGCAAGGCAACGGTTCAAACAGGTCAGGTTCTGGGAGAACAGTATGTTCTGTGAAGCTTGACGTGCCCCATTCATCAGGGATGGGTGTACAGCAGATAACCCTCCACCATGTCCTCCCTTCCTCTGTTGCCTTTTCAAGGTCCCATAATGTAATAAGCCTAAGTTATTTAAGTGTATTCTCTTTTTTTTTGTTGGAACAGACAACACAAAGCTGAAGCCATTTTCCGGCCATGCTGTGGTTATGTTTACTACTTGCCTGCGGTGGCATTTTATGAAGAACAAATGCTTCCTTCCCTTCCCGCTCAGTAAGAACATCATTCAGTCCTATTTCGGTTCCCCTGATGGTAACCAAGAAATGCATACTGTGCATCGGGACGCCACATGTTGGGCGTATTTAAAAATTAAGATTGCCCATGTTGGACATTCAGAGCCCCTATTAAATGGCTGACATATTCTTCTCCATGGTGGTCCATATCTTGTCTTCATGGGTTCCCACATTGATCTTCTGGACCATAGAACCTACTGAGGATTAGCAACGACTGAGAATGGAGCTCTGTTCGCACGTCTTCGCTCTTGGTGTGAACACAAGGTTCATCCATTGAAATGGCAATTTGATGTGGTGAGCACTGGAAGTGTTATCATCCTGAATCCTAAACCTTGGTATACACATTTGTGTTAAGCTTGAATCCCCAGGTTGCACATATCTCTGGCTAATGTTACACATTATGTTTGGATTTGCTCACCACAGACCACAGCCCTGTGGTCTGTGGTGAGCACCTGTTTGCTTATCATAGAGAATCAATCAAGGGCGGAATGGGCGGCAAAATTTGGCACTAGGTTTGTTGAGCTAACTCTCCCAGCCTTAATGGTTTGGGTCCAATGCCCAATGTCCAGACTTAGCCAATATGTCAGTATATAGACAGGGATGCCTATCCCTGACCAACTCCCTAAAGGGGAACCATCATGCTTGGCAATTTTCTTACAGAAGAGAGTACTTTGTACATGTGTTGTGAAAGCTCAGTTTCTGCTAGTACCCCAGTATTGAGTACTTAGCATTCATATTGAGGACATTGTGGACATTGAGGTCCGTACCTTCAGGCAGACAATCAGACACCAACACCTAACCACTAACTCCTGAAGCATCCATTACCCATCAATGCACAGATGTTATGATAACTTCAACATCGATCAGCTGTTCATGAATGCATGCATAAATAAAACAGATGGATCCGATAGACAGGATTGTTGCGTTGGGGGTTGGATCGGGGGGATGTCAGTTGGGATCCTGTTCACCCGGTAATTTGAAAAATCCGCACCAGATCCCAATCTCCAGGCTTCCCGGTTGCCATGGGATTTCATGGTCAGCCCGGACAGCCGCAAAACAACTGGACGCATTGGCTGCCTTTATAGAGGATCCCTCTGCCAGAGCAATAACCACATGGAGAGGAGCACAACACACACACAGCCACAAACCCACACAAACACACACACACACACACACACACACACACGTGAGTGTGTGTGCGTATGTGTGTGTGTGTTACCAGGCTTTTCACGCTTCCAAGAACTGCTGCGGTCACTATGGCCGTGATGAAGGCCACCAGGTTGAGGCCGGTCAGGGTCCAGATGAGGATGTAAAGGGTCAGCACGTCTTGGCAGCCTCGCACGCCAACAAACTCATAGTAGTTGTTGAGGAAGCCGCCACTGCAACAGAGCACATCAGCTTTCCTTATTATCAACATCTCTGACGGCTGCATCTAAGGACAGCGTGCATCACTGGTGAGCAATTGTGGTAGCGTCGATCGAAAGCAACTTGAATTCAACTACATTTCAGTAAGAAGCAGGGAGGGGACACAATCTGAATCAGAAAAAATATGACCAGTTAATAGTTTTGTGTTGTGAGATAGATTAAGGAGATTGACTTTGATGAGGAGGATTCGTTAGACGAGCATGAGGAAGAAAGATGATGATGATGAGGAGGAGGAGGAGGAGGAGGAGGAGGAGGAGGAGGAGGGGGATAGTAATGTCTCACTTGGCACAGTCGTACAGATCACAGCAGTAGCAGGTGCCACTGCGTATAGTCACACTGCAGGACTCCTCCAGGTTCCTGCAGGGCACCTACCAGAGCACACAATAACACACACTCAGCACAAACAATCCATAGTAAAACAAAGACGACCATACAATGTATTAATAAGAACCAACCAACAATATATCTTTCAAATTGAAGATGGCATATTAACACGTTACATTTGATCATGATGCCTACATCACTGATACTCACAGAGGCGTGGTAGTTTTCATAGATGTAGCTGCTGCCACTGGAGTAGAACTGACACCTACCAGCTTTTAAAGGTCGAATATCCTGGCAAAAATGGAAAATGCAATAGTTAAATGTTGGGGATTAATTGCAATTGATTAATTGTCAGTTATAAATGCTTAACTAAATGCACTAAGAGTCAAAACTAATTGCAAATATATTCACAATAGATATGCTGCTGAATTGAATAAAAACAATAACATTTTTACTTTATAGCAATACTCCTGAACGTCAAGAGTACTAATTTCACTAACATTAATATTCTACTGATGTTTTGTAATTTAGCAGATATGTATTCCACAGTGACTTGCTCTATGATACCTACAGGTAGGCGGCAGACCTGGGGATGAAACCCAATACCTTTAGGGTAGCGCTTGGAGGTGGAACACCTTAGCCCCTATCCTATGATGATTTCAGCTGAGCTGGTATTGTAAAGTAGGCTATTACATTGATTAAAAGAATCATTCAAACCAACTGTCCATGTAACATTTCTTGCATTAGTTTCTTGTGCCTTTCCCCTCTGAAGTGTATTTTTCTAAGTGCTTTTCTTATGTTAAGAGCCAACAAAAACCAAACCACTATTTTGTGGTTTGGATTTTCTGGAAACGTTTCACAACTGTTAGGTAAACAATATCCTGACAAGATGTGTATTTTATATGGCAAGTCTCCAATACTTTTAAAAGGCCAGAGTATAGGTAACAAGAACTTTGTTGCTGGAAAATATTGATATTCCATAAAAACTGCTATAGCTGACGGACTGAAGGCCCAGATGCTGTATACTGTATACTGCATACAGAAAAAATATAAATGTGTTTGCTCGAATAGGCTGTCTTGCAGCTTTCGACTGGACAATTTAGACAGGGTACAGGGTTATAGTCATTGTGTTTTGTGGGCTGTCCATTTAAAACAAACAGCCCAGAGAACAACAGACAGACAAACATTAACACACATGGGAGAATTGCAGGAATGAAATGAATGACATGAATACAATTAAGGAGTTAATAACACAAAAGCCTCCTGTGACAAAAAAAACCTTTGAACCCCTTATTGGCAAAACAACGATTTGGTTAAATATACAATCCATTGTTTCATTGCAAGCCGGTCAGAGGGTCGAGGGTAACTCACCATGTTGAAGACGATGAAGACGCCGTCTATCACCAGACACAGAAAGGACGCCATGATTCCCAAGCTCAGGAAAACAATGGCCGCTGTCAGCTGGGCAGAGATGTGAACCACAATAAAGGAGGACATGTTAACAGCTGGTAGGCATTTAGATGGTCAAAAACACCTACAGGTAAAATGCAGACATTGGGTTTTTAACCTTCCCGCTGGGAATCAAACACCCTAACCTCTACAGACAGCCCCCCCCCCCCCCCCCCCCGTCCCGTCCCACTGTCAGAAATATAAACTCAGCGTAACGAGAATGCAGATGGACAGATGGACTATTATACTAAGGCTTGACACAGAACAGCAGATTTACCCTGACAGTAAGTGCACTAGGTAACCATACCGGAGTCACTGCTGGCTGTGATTATCCAATACAAACCATGAAAGATAAACAGCCCATATAACTGTGGAACTGTGGAATGCTGTTTCTGTCTCATAACCGGGATACGCAATAGGCCCCAAAGGTCTGTTTCAGGTTTAATGGAAAGTATGCTATCTTGAAAGTCCTTGTATATATCGGGCATTATGAATACAGGAATAGAGTAACATATCATTGTAACCATCTTAAAAAATGCATATGATTTAACTAGTTGGTGGAAAAAAAATGTTTAATCAGAAGCACGTCTTCACTTTGCCCCTTTGAATCTTCTTATCACATGACAGCTGACCTTATCAGTGGCCAGTGGATGGGGCAAGAATCCCAAGGGCAACGTTACATCCAAGCACGGCTCTCTGATCCAGGCATATCCATCCACTCTGTCCCACAGGAATCCACAGCTGAGTTCTCCGAAAACCCTTTTCCATATTGGAGATGAATGCTGCATTAAGCATCCTGAGAACCAGTCCACTGAGGCTCTGTTTCCTCAAATTCATAATGAACTGATGATTGAGTTTGACTATAGTGTAAGTAATGCTAATGAGAAACAGACATGATGTCCTCTTGCTATGGGGAGAAGTTGCAAATAAGCAGAGAGCTTGTGCAATGCCAAGTAAGAAAGAAATGTAAGAAATGTAGAGGACTGTTTCTTTCTGTACGCCAGCCAAAACATTATGACTTATTTCCTTGAGATGCAGTGTTCAGATGAAGAGTCTCTGCTTGCCACGGTGCTGCCCTCAAGATTTACAACACAAATATTTATGACAGCTCAGTTTCAACCTCAATTAAAGTAACCACTGTTCATTTTGTGGTACGATTATATTAGCCTTTCAACCTTAGACGCTTGAAGATTGCCACAGAGTACAGAACATGTTGAACATTTGAGTCAATAAAATGTGAATTGAATTGCTATTTAATTACTCATAAAGAGCATCACATGCTACGTGTCACGTCCCGCCCAGCTCAATGAGTTCCGCTTTTTGTTTCATTCTTTCTTTCATAGTTTCCAGTTTTACCTTGTCCTCCTCACTTCTCGTTTCAGATACTTCGCTCCCTGCCCCTCGGTTTCCGGCCTCGGTGCTCCCTCACCTTGATTGTTTTCACCTGTCCCTCCCTCGTTATCATTCCCCTCTAGTCTAGTCAGCGTGTTTCCCTCACTCTGTCTTCCACTTGTTTCCCCAAACTACGCCTTGGGCTTCTCTCTGCCAGATTGTTTGCCTGATCACCAACTGATTACCCTTGTACCGACTATTGTTTCTACAAGTTAACACTGTTCTTGTTATCCAATGTTTTGCCTCAGAGAGGTGCATTTGAGTCCTTTTCCCTGTGGTTCCATCAGTCGTTCCACCATGTTTATTATAATATTAGATAATATTATAAGGTCTGAGCCGGCGGAGACCACAGCTGCAGAATTCTTTACAAACAAATTATTTATCCTTTTATCTGTTTCAAGTCTATCCTGTTTTTTTTAATAGGGTTAGGGATGGACGTCAGTGGCTTTCAGATCCACTCTCTGACTCGCTGACAACAGAGTGTCAATGAAGCCTGAATGTTTCCGAAAACATACACAGATTTGTAAGAGTGAGAGGAGGATTATTTCCAAATACCACAAAGCAAATCGATTCTGATAATGGATGCCGTAACCTCAACTGAAGCACTGAGCTGATGCGTACTCGGACTGAGGGCTGACTGGGTCCTGTACCAATTGTTGTTGTTTTTATCGCGTGGATATTTTATCTCCTACCTGTAGTTCCAAAATATGCAAAGATAAAAAGGTTGTTTTTATTTTAAGAGCCTTCAAATATTGAACTGAGATTTGAGTACCTACCTACGGCTATCTAAATATTATAGTAATATATAAATAATATCAGACTCAGCTGTATTAAATTGGTATGGTACTACAATTTCCTTCGGGGGAAAATCAAGTATTTTGGCTATCTATTTATGGAGCCATCTATCTATTAAACCAACAGCTATTCACACTATGTCTGGAAACTGTAAGGTAGAATAACCTGAGGGTGGCGTTTAATATTAATTATCTCTTAGCTGGCTCAGGTTTTATGTGTTTGTAAAGCAATAACCCCTTCCGGACTAATCGGATTTGAGGATCATTCGTTTGGCCCTTGTGTTTAACCACCACCTTTGACTTAAAGTAAGATTGATATTTCTGTGTTCCCAAGAAAACCCAGCATATTTCCCAGTCAGTAGCTGATCCCACACATGTCTGTAACCAAACGGGGGCTCTAAAGCATAACCCAATTTAGGGAAACCTCAAATAGATCTGACGTTGAGCTGACTCAACCACATCTCCGCAGTAAAATGTAACACACTTCCTGCAGGTCGAACCTTGGTCTGCCACCTCTAGATCTACGTTGTTCAATACACACATATATACATAAATGTATATACAGTATATATACAGTATATATGTCTATATATATATAGATATATATATCTATATATATATATAGAGAGAGAGAGAGAGAGAGAGAGAGAGAGAGAGAGAGAGAGAGATGTATAGGCCAAGTGTACATACCAGCTGTTTCCGATTCTCTTCAAGGCACAGTCCAAGAACTCCTAAGAACGATCCAAATGCCAACTGTAAAGAGAAATCACAATTCAAGATTGAATATATGATGAATGTTTGTTAGCATTATTGTCTTATGAATAATAAATCAAATGCATAACAAAAAAAAAAAGTGTAACTACAATGTATACAAAACTACATTAACTCCCTCTAGTCTTCATTTATAAACCCATCCTTTAATGCTATCCCACAGTCTTGTACAACTAAGCAACTGGATCATAACTCATGGCGAACCCAGGAAATGGTCTTACTTATTATTACCAGGGATTTGAGCACTACCCACCTGTGCCCTGTACTACGAAACTTGATTAGTGGGTTAGCGAGGTATGTTGCGATCAAAGCCTGGGTTAGCTGGGACACGAAAGTCGCTCTCTTTTAGCGTGGCTGTATCACCATGGTTAATCGTGCTGTCAACCAAACCTGGTCGGGAGCAGGTTTTCAGTTAAGACTATTGGGTTAGATCAGCGTGCGCAGCTTCCTAGCCCCTCCTTTGACAATGGCGTCCCCATTTTTTGGTGTTTCTCGTGGACCTCGGAGCCCGTATCGTACAAGGGTCTCTCCGACAGAGGGTCTTTCGGGAAAGATCCCTTGGCATTGCCTGAAAATATTCTATAACAGAGATACAGGTTCTCATCAGAGGGTATACACTATTTGATCATCCTTATTTGACCTTATGTAGACAATGCTTACTGTTGCGCAGTGTGTCTACGTGAGAGAATGGTCGAGTGGAGGCAGCACGTTAGTGTTGAATTTCTGCTCGCGGGGTTCGTCTCCCAAGTGATGCGCATTTATGTGACGCTTAAAAAGTCCCAATTCTTACGTCATATGTAATACTTACTCACTAAAGGTTATGGAATTATATTTTTGTGGTTCTCAAGGCCGTGCACCACATCTATGGGGGTAGAAGGCATGATGATGGACCAGCGAGATTTTAACCCTGGTTGCTAGATTCAGGTCTTATACTAATCCACTACGCCCCCGCCGCAACCTCTCCGCGGTTGAAAACATATGCGGTACGATTTTACGTTTACGTTGAACTCCTCATAGGAGTTCATTATGTCTATTTGTTCCTGTTGAGTGAAATATACTGCTCTTGATCTATCCATTTTGTAAAGGTGAGTAAAATTACGCGATAAATGCCCCTTTCACGGGAACACACATTGAAACCAAGGCAGAAACCTGGATTGACAAATCAAATCCTAAGTGAGCTTTGTAGTACCATTTAACTCTGATTGCGAGTTGTGTCTTTGTCGATTCAGGTTTTCCCAAGACAGCCTGGGTATGTTCAGCAAGGTTTGTAGTGTACCCTACTAGAGAATGTGGGAGGATATGACCAACAAGTAAAACTCTATATTTCATGGCCTCCTGTTAAGTTATTTCAACAGCCGGGCTGTTACTCAAGATACAATCTACAATAATACTCCAAGTCAAAATGGTGAAGGTCCAGCCGTAGTCAAGCTGTAGTGATGACATTGTAACATTTTGATGGATGTTTGTTGATGTTTGGATGAAAAGGTAAAGAATGAGGCAATAAATTGAATTTCAATAAATCGCCAAAAAAAGCGTGTAAAAGTGTGTTTCCAGCAACCAACTGGATACAAGCTTTTACACACATTTTTATTTTTATCCAGGGTTATTTTTATCCAAACGTCAACAAACGTCCATCAAAATCACGATAAAGTATTTGTGTCTGTGTGTGTGTTTGATTTTCTGTGTTTGTGTGAGAGGGAGAGGGGGAGGAGTTGAGTGAGAGACACTTACAACGGCTCCAGAGAAGTACCCTGTGATGCTCAAGCTCTCTGTGCGGGTGGTGGTGTAGATGCCCAGCACGACCAGCAGCAGAGACAGACACAGCATGCCCACTGACAGCCACAGAGCCCTCCTGGCCATCACCACTTCACCACACACACACACACACACACACACACACACACACACACACACACACACACACACACACACACACACACACA
>JAOPUD010000055.1:11029196-11044015 GCA_027122715.1 Trisopterus minutus
GGGTTGGGATGGTGACTATGGGATGGTTGAAGGAGCAGGAGACAACCATGTCAGGGAGCTTTAACCTCAGCCCTCCGGACACAATGGTGCATCACCACCTTGACCGGGGGGTCTGAACCAACACAGGAACGACCTGCCACATACTCTCAGTCAAGCCAGGCTGAAGCCCTGGGACATCAAAGCATGGCATTGGCCTGAGCAATTCCACACACCACTGAGTCAGGGGAGGACAGGGGGGGGGGATGGGGGCAGTGGACTAGTTCTTCTCCACGGCATTCCTGCCAATCCAAAAATCAACCGCAGCATTTCCCCTCACTGGAATCTCTTTAGCTTCACTCGTATATACGATAACACACAAGCTCCAGGCTGAGACGGTTGGACCACGCCTTGTTAATGTTCTCTAATTAGAACCGTAGCTCTCATATCTGAAAAATCGAATCTTGCTGCAAGACAATAGGTTTGCATGCTTGTCCAAACACATGTTTTCAGATGTGTTTAAAGTGCCCTGCGAATGATGTGGGTTGTAAATTCATCTCACTGGCTTGTGCAAAGCATGTGCTTTCCGACTTTAATAGGCTCACAACACCGGGATCCTTCTCTAATAAAAACAGAAGGGCCGTGTTCCTCACGGATACTCACAGCTGTGGCCAACGGCCTTGTAGTCCCTATCGTCCTCATCGTCCTCGTCTTCATCCTCAGAGTCTTCATCTTCCTCTTCCTCTTCTTCATCCTCCTCCTCATCAGTGTCTTCGTTATAATTCCTATCCCACAGAGAGAGTAGGATTACCAAAATCGATTAGGATTATCACAGCAAAATAGGGATGACTAGAGCAAAAATGACACTAAACCAAAAACCTGAAATACATATGCCCATGAGGCTTAGTGGGACGGCAAGTATGCAAGAACTTACAAAACAGCATCACACAGCGTAAATGAACATGACCCACGATGGCCCCGCACTTTCTAGTGAGCTGGCCCTTCACTCCCTAACCGCGACCCCGTAGGGGACGGCACCAGGAGGGAGATGGTGGGGTTTACCTTCCTCTGGAACAGCGGCGGGCCACGAGGGGCTGGCAGGCCGGGCACAGCCACTCTCCGGCGGGGATGCGGTAGAGCGCCGGCCGAAGGCAGAACAGGTGGAAGGCCTTGTTGCACTCGTCGCACAGGATCAGCTTCTCGTCGTCGCCTGCGAGACGTCAGGGGTTTGGGGTGAGCCGGCGGGACAGAAAGGGACCATCTGTTTCTACAGCCCTTCACTGAAGCTATGGGGGGGGGGGGGTCCACCATGGAACCTTCTGAATAATCGCTTGCATTTTTGTACAGCTGCACTTAATACAATTGCTTTAGAGAGTCAATTGAATACATATGTTGACATGGAAAGCGAAAGTAAAACTATTCACAGACTATCGCTTTACCACACTGTTGTTTCTGCAATGACAGGGGTCGTGCATAGTAAGTCAATACACACAGATGTAACGTCTGGGTTCCTGAGTTTGGAAAAGAGAGCTACAACTTCTGTCAAGTGCCTGTGTGTACTGGAGAAAAGAGCCCTTGTGTTTGATACCTATGCGTGTACACACGTTCACCTGGGGGCCTGGAGGCCTTCATGTGGACCTGCCTGACACTACTAGTCTGCTCTGCACTGTGCAGTCGGCTACGCTGTCTGGAGCTCAACTCCCTCAGCAGGAGCACAGCGCGGTGCTGCAGGAGCGCTAGACGGGGAGCAGAAAGCAACCCGTCAACAGGAAGTAACACGTCTGGCACCTTTTAAGCGCAGTCACGTCTCCGCTGAGTTTATTGGACGAAAAATGAATGGGGCAAAATTAAGCTTGCTTGGATTGCGTTTCAGAGAAGAACCAGCTTCTTGGAACGTTGTTCTGCTGCCACCTACTGGAAGGAACTAGTGTCGCATCCATTGACTAAAGTCAAGGTGATCATATAAAAGTTTCACTGTGTAAACAGTTCAAGCTCATCTACATGATTAGACCAAAACAAAACGGAACATAATTCAATAACTGAACGCTTTAAATTTTGTAGCAGCATAGAGGATGGCATCAGCCAGCGATCGCCTACCTTTCCTGCGGCAGACTTTGCAGCGGGCGTTCTCGGCGGACATGTCCCACTTAATGCAGGCGTCCAGCATGCCCAGCAGGACGTGCATGCGGGAGAAGGTCTGCGCCTCGCGGATGGTGGTCTTCCACTTCTCCACAGCGGTAGCCACCTGCGGAGACACGGGTCTTGATGAAGAGATGCTTGACATATACCTTTAGTTACAGACGTGATTTTATTAGACCTATTCCCCCATGAAGGGGGCCTCTTTTGCATGATATAGTCAAGCGGAGCGTTGGCCTCTCATTTGACTCCTCCAATAGGTCTGGGCTCTAAAGAGCATGTTTCTACACATCATCGTGACACAGCGGGAACGCCGTCGACAGGCGGCCAAAACAGTGTACCAAACGGTTCTCCAAGAGAATGAATAAAAATTTTTCCGACATGATTCACAACTCTGACGTTAGTTTTGGCACACTGTTTTCACATGAGCCGTTTCCACGCGGGAATCGCCTCAATGACTCCCCGCTTTGGCTGCGTTTCAACCCCAGGGAGCTCCTTCCTGACCTTGGCCTCCTCCGCCAGCTTCTTCTCCTCGTCCACCTCCTCCGCCTTGCTGCTGCTGCTGCTCTCCTCGCCAGCCTGCTTCTTCTTCTTCTTCTGCTTGGGAGCCATGAAGCCCTGCAGGAACTTCTTGATCACACACGCCTGAATAGTGATGATGCACTCGCCAAAGTCCTTCAGGCTCTCCATCTTGGACACCTTAGTTGACATGAAGGCAGGGATGAGCTCACAGGAGTACGGTGGGGATATACCGCCAAAATAATGGTTTGTACAAATGCAACTCCAAACAATACAAATAGGTCAACCGCAATGAATCCACTTGTATGTATAAGGTCAAGTGCCCATTTACTTTTAGTCACTGGTCACAATAGCCAAACGTCAGATAGCCAGACAGAAGCCCTCACCTCATCCTCAATGTCCGTGTTGTCATCCAGGTACCCCAGTCCTCCTTTCTGGAGCCTGGAGGCCACCTCCAGGATGTCACTGCGCAGGTACTTGAGGAGCTCCTGGTGGCCGTGGCAGGTTCTGAGGCCCGGCTTTACCTTCCGGCCCAGATGGATGGAGTGGAGGATGTCCTGGTATCTGTGGACGGACAAAACACCACTGTCAACATCACTTCAACTCAACAAACCAGGTATTAACGTAACCAGGTATTTACGTATACCGCTCCTTCTGTGTACACGTTTACCTGTTCTGTATCTTGGCCTTCAGCTCGCTCTCTCTGACCCCCTGAGGATGAAGACTCTCGATCAGCTCCTCCAGATCCGCTGCCGTTTCACACACAAACCTGCACCCAGTCCACAAAAAGGAAACTTTGAGCTACAGCCAATAAGTTGTGGAGGATACACAAGCGGTTGTCGGAAAGACCCAAGCTCAAAATCTAAACCTGGTGAGTGGCGTGCAGCATGCCCTTACCAGAGGTTTTGTCCCTGCTTGGGCACCGTGGTCTGGGTGCGGATGTCTGCGGTCGGCCCCGTCTGAGCAGTTTCACTCATGCCCCCGTCTGTGCTGCCCTCGTCGTCTTTCTCCCCTGCTGGAACACAGACCACCGGCTCACATTAAAAACACACAGCAGGAACCAATGAGTGGGTAACTAAAAGCGAGCAGGTCAGCGGTAGCCCTGGTGTGCAGACAGTAACACGGTCAGACTGTGGGGCACAACGCTCACCGTCGTCTTCCTCTTCCTCCTCCTGCTCAGACAGCTTCTCTTCGAGGGGGAGGGTGTAGCTGTAGTCGATGCTCTCGTGGACCCAGCCCTTCTCGATGTAAAGCCCAGGGATCACGTCGCAGAACAGCCAATACCTGACAAAGAAAAGGAAATATTTTAGCGACATTCTTGTGCATTTACATTATTTATATTGTACATGGTTAAAATATAATATATATATATAAATTCAAAGGTTTTTTAGGCACTATTTCTGGTGAAAAGTTTCTGCGATTGGCCTAAATTATACGTTGATTATTTAAATAGTGCCAAATACAATGGCAATGGCCAGCGTAATCGTTTTTTTCCACCAGAGAGGGCACTGTTCCTGTGGTTTCCTTTTGTTGGTGACCAAGAAAGAAATCCTGCCAAACCACATTGCCAGTACTATGACGATTGACTATGACTATGACTATGATGATTGGTCCTGACCTGTTGTGGTTCCTATCCGTGCCGAGCGGCGACCTGCGCAGGACCAGCTTGGCCTTGCCGATCCCGTCCTGGAATGCCCGCTCAGCGCTAGCCTTTTGTTTACGGTTGCGCTCCTCCTCCGCCTCCTTCTCCATGCGTTCTGCAAATAACGTTTTTACATGGCAGGACAATGCATTGAAAATGTACAATTACACAGGCACCAACACGAAAAAAACGACACGCAAAATGAGTACATAAATGACGCATTCCATTCCTCTAATTAACAGGAGGACAACAAATGAGGGCTCACCTTTATTCAGCCGGTCATGCTCCTCTTTGTCTTTCTTGGCCTGCAGTACCATCAGCCTCCTGCTCTTCACAGAGCTGATCATGTCCTCTGCATCGGGCTCCGCCTCCGCCTTCACCTCCTTCTTGGCGCTCCCTTCCTTCTTCTTTTCCGTCTTATCTGCTTTGGGTGTGCCCCCTTCCTCTTTCACTGTGGATCACACAAACAAGTCCGCCCTGAAGCCTTTTGTACTGCCATGCGATCGAGCACTCCAAAGTTCTGAATCATTTTGATATTATTTCAACGTCACATAAAAAAATGTTTTGAGACAAGCAAAAAGTTTTGAGACACGCTTTTAAAAAACATACCTTTTTCCTCCAGCTCCTTGCGGCGCATCTTTTCGGCCTTCTTGC
The DNA here is from genome assembly GCA_027122715.1 of Trisopterus minutus. Classification (NCBI taxonomy): domain Eukaryota; kingdom Metazoa; phylum Chordata; class Actinopteri; order Gadiformes; family Gadidae; genus Trisopterus; species Trisopterus minutus. Next base: position 11,034,124 of record JAOPUD010000055.1, read on the forward strand.
GGTCGTTGACCTCCTTCAGCGTGGCCAGGCGCTCCTTCCAGAGCTCGGCCGAGCGCTGCTGCATGGCGTCCACGTGGTCCTCCACCGAATACGTCATGAGGATGCGGTGGCACAGGGCCACCAGGAGGCTCACCTTCTCCTGGGGGTTCAGCTCAAAAACCTCCGCCGTCTCCAGCCTTTCCAGGAACTCGCTGGTCACCACGTCGTCGAAGCCGCCCAGCACGCCCCAGTCCTCCGAGCCCAGGACGCTCTCCTCGCCGTGGGCGTCAAAGGGCCGCAGGCACAGCCGCACCAGCTCCGACACCGAGTGCATGGTGAGGGGGATCTCCGACAGGGGGATGTCCAGCTCGCTGTAGCCCTCCGCCAGCTCGTCCTGCAGCAGCGTCTGCAGCAGCACCACCAGCACGCGGTTCAGGTAGAGGAAACCGGCGTCTTCCCCGGCCAGGGCGTCCATGAGGGCCCCCGCCGTGATGGGGTACTGGTCCTCGGGCATCAGCAGCCCGGCGTAGCAGTTGAGGAAGTCCACCACCATGGCCACGTCTCCGAACAGGGCGTTCGGCAGCCCCTCGGGCATGTCCACCAGCCGGAACGCCGGCAGGTTCTTGCCGCCGTCGATCTCCTGGTCCTCGTAGCGGCGGGACTGTTCGCGGCGCACCAGCATCTCCTTCTCGCGGCGCTCCTTGGCCTTCTCCCGCAGCTTCTCCTTGAGCTCCTCGCGCCTCTTCTTCAGCTCCTCCTGCTTCTCCTCCTCACTCATGGCCGCCCAGCGCCGCTTTTGCTCGAGCAGCTCCCAGCGCTTCTGCACCAGGTCCCTGAGCTCCTCCGGCAGCCTGCCCCGGTCGTCGGCGGACAAGGTCTTGGCGGCCTTGGAGATGAGGGTGGACATGGCGTTCCTCTTGTCCTCCTTGCCCTTGTTCTCCTTGTAATAGCGAAGGAGGTGGAGGGCCATCGGGGGCAGGGGCTTGCCTAGTTTGGGCGTCATACCCGTGCTGCGCACCCTCTTCTTGGGGCTCCCGGCGGTGGGGCTCTTCATATGGAGGAGGGTCATCTGCTTCATCTTGGGGGTCTTAGGACCTGATTTTCCGTCCTTTTTGAGACCGTTGAGCTTCTTATCGCCGGCCTTTCCTCCCTTCTTGTCTATGGATTTTTTACTTGCTTTTGGTGTGGAGGGGGTTGAGCCTTTGCCATCTCCTTTCTTAGGCGTCCCAGAGTTCTTCACTTTAAGCGGGGAGCCGTTCAACTTCTAAAATAGTCAATAGACAGGACATTTATTTTGGACTCCAAACCCATACCTATCAGTTACAACTGATAGCTCCCATGAACTTAACATATAACTACAATGCGGACCGCCTTACCTGCATGTGTCCCCAGATAGTTGGACTGAGGGGCATGGTGAGGGACGCTTTTTTCTTTTTCTTCTTCTCCTCTCCCTTCTCATTTCCTGACTCCTCACTCTGGGTGTCTGAGGTCTTGAGCTTTTTACTGGCTTTAGCCTCAGGAGACGTGAGACTCTTCCGCTTAGTGGACGGATTTTCAGCCAGAAACTAAAAACACACAAGTGGATAAAAGTGGACATAAGACACCAAAAGAAAAAACACAAATCTAAAAGGATCAAACAAACAAGACAACAACAGACAACAAGAGAGTATGTTACCTTTTGGGGATCGAGGAGGAAGTCACTGAATTTGCTGGGGAGGTTGAATTTTTTAACCAATTCATCCTCCACCACCCAGGGGGCACTTTCACCCATGCCCAGCCTGAGAGCGTAGTGCCGGATGAAGTAGCGCATGATCTCCTTGGTTGGAGGACGCTCTGTTCTGAACAGACTGTCTACCGGGACACTGCTGATCACCTGGGAGGGGAACCAGATCAGTGGAAATCAATGACAACATCACCACAGATTAACTTGAAAACGGAATTCCTCAAATCTAAGAATTCAATGTGATTTAACAAAGAGAGGAAACCAAATATATATTATAAAAATGTTAGAAAACATTAAATATGTAATGGGACATGAATATTTGTCAGGCAATCTGACTGTATAATGTTGATTAGCCTTGGTTATAAAGTGACCAAGGACATAAACAAACACCAATTAACCAAGATCATTGTTGTCCGATAAGGGTATTCGGATACATAACGGCCCTAAAACCAGCTTTTAAATGTCACCAGAAGTAAAGCAAGGCAAACATACCTTATCTTCAGTGATCAGTTTGACGTCATACTTGAGAGGAAGAAATTTGGGCATCACCCATCTCTTCTTCTCTTCTTTCATAGCAGTGGTGGACTTCCTAGGCGAGCGTCGCGCCCGGTCACCTGATGTAACAGAAAAAAACGCTGTTTATTGTATTCTCAGACCACCATGTACAGACATCTATGCTTTTGTACTTTATAGTATCACTGCAAAGCAGTTCACTACCTATTTAGGTAAAGCACTTTAATGAATATAACTTTAAACCAGGGCTTAACGATTTAGGGAATTTTTTTTTATCTGAGCCTTTGTGATATTACACATTCTATTACTTTGCAATGTTTGTTTGCATTTGATTAATCGTTCAGCCCTTCTATAAAGACGTTGTGCTGTCGTAGTCCAAAAGACTCACTGAGACTCTCTCGTCGGCTGTCCTCCTCCTGGGGGGAGGGCTCCTTCCTCTGGTTCTCCTGGCTGGCGTTCTCCTTGTCGCTGGACGGAGAGTCACACGCTCCTTCCAGCTTCTTCTCTGCGGTCTCACCGTCCTGGTTCTCCGGGGGATGGATCTTCACCACCAACACACGCATACTCTTGTCTTTCCCCACCTGAGCAGCATGCAACCAATAGAACATGCGTAAGACCAGGCACCTTACTTATTAATTGGACAACTGCAGTTTCCCATTGATGTATTATACAAAAAAGGTGTTGAATTAGATTTAAAAAATATATATATATCTTATTTACAGGCCAATTATACTCACCAAGAAGTCACATTCTTCATCCACAGCGTACTTTGTGAGGATCTCCATCCAGGCCATTTCAACCAGCTTGTCCAGAGACACTGTGTTGTGGTGAACCATCTCCAACACTGGCTTCTCAAACCATTTGGGATATTCTTCCAGGAGCCTGCGCATACAGAATAGGAGTGGAATTTGTACTGTATTTTGGGATAAGGGTTAGGGTTTATTAAAATATGTGATATGTTTAATTCTCAGAACATATGATTCTTTGACGGTCAGCGGTTTTGGTTTAAAATATTTTCAAAGAATAGTGGTCTCACAACATGTCCATCTAAATTGAGTCATTAAATATATAACCATTGTCATTTACCCCAAAACCAATTGCATTACAATGCTGGCAATGGAGACTACATAGAATTACATAACCCGTGTGGACGTACCGATAGGGGGAGCACTATCTCTTGACGGATATAAATACACAGCTTATATACAACTCATGATCCTGCCAGGCTAGGCAGTAGGCAAATGGATATTCATGTACTCCGTCATCCCTGTAAATCTCTCCTGGACACTGACGTGGTCTTGTTTACCGCTTATCAAAGAAACCATAAAATACACTGTTGAAGGCGCAAGTATAACTTGTCTATGGTGTTGAATGTGATTCAATGTGAACACATTTGATAAATTGTTCAACAAAATGAGCAAGCAATCTCCCAACTGCCGGTGATGGCATGAATAAGCGAAAGTGTGTGCTCACGCACACGCACACAGACTTACAGTTCGGTGACCTCCTGCTCTTCTTCCCATGCTTCGTTGTGAGTGAGTTGGCTGCTGCCAGTGCTCTTGCAGGTCCATATGCGCTCATCGTACCTCAGAAGACGGGCCTCATATTCTCTAGTTAAATTTTGTTAAGGAAATGGTATTAAGATTATAAGATGAGTGCAGGGAGAAGGTGGTGCTTAGACTACCAAAAACCTCACTCACTGCAAATCTCAGAGTAAAAGACTTGCCTCCTCCTAGTGGAAACTGATGTCACCAGCCCCCCTTCATTCATTATTAACACACCAAGGACCAAGAAAGGATGAAGCAAGCGCAGACAATGGCATTGCACGCTGATTTACACAATTATACAAGCCCAAATATGGTTTCTGTATTCAACTGAATGAAGGTTGGCATTAAAAAAAATGGGACAGTGACATTAAAAATGTAATGCTTCCACTTCTCCTGTATGTACGGAATGTAAGCCACACCTGGGTTGATGAGAAAGGTTATGTCACATTGTACTTTAGGTCAAAGACATTTTAAAGTAATCCATAGTATACTTCATAATAAATTTTAAATAAACAAATCAGTGTTATCTTCTTATCTTATGGTCATATTAAGTGCAACTATTCGCTGACGGTACAGAGAACCCAGTCAAGTTTGACGTCAACTTCGCGGAAATTGTAACGCATCAAGAAAAAGCGGTAGCCGGATAGCGAAAGCAAATCGTTTAGCGGCGAGTTTCCATGTCTCGTACACAATGGTCATCCTAACAAACTCACTGCCACATTTCACTTTATGTTGATTGTTGTTGTTTATAGTCTACGGCGTTAACTTTACCGTACCAAACAACGGCTAACGATGACAAAAGGACACATACGCTCAGGTTAAGAGCGTTGATCCAAGTCACTGACAGGCCACACTTCTCTTAGCAAACCCATCTATCCAGCACTTTGAACGACACAATTACTCGCACGTCATGTACTTAACGTCTTCGTAACAGATCGACTTGTTTCCAGCGCCTAGCCGTGTGGCCTTTACATTAGCAGGCTGGCTACCCGAGCCTGTGAGCATACTGAACATGCGGGCAAAACAATACATGATATAATGAGCACGCCAACCTTCCTGTTTTCAAAGGGTACATGAATTGCGCGTCTAATGATACAAATGTGTCTAGGTCAATGTTATCTGTCTGTTATACAACCATTTAACATAGCATGCCGGTAAAAACATGTAGCGAGAGTGGACTTAAGACAGCAGGCAAGGATACTCTTTGTTCCTGAAGGCCTCCTTGGTGTGTTCGATGATGTAGACCTCCTCGTCTGGGCCTGCTGGTTCAGCTAGCGGCTTAGCCAGCGGATAAGGTTTCCGACCCAAAAGCGGTGCCATCGTGAACGCCAGATGGCACGGATGCCTGTTGTTAACTTAAACAATCGTCCAAAAAACTAGCCAAACAATATAAAATGACACGGCCTGAACATGTATCCGAGTGCCGTAAGATGTCACTACCCGACGTTAGCACGTTGCACGCTAGCACCGGCAGGCCCGGCACGGCACTGAACGCGTAGCAGCTAGCAGGCTAGTAGGAGCAGGCTGGGTCTCTAGCTCACTGCAAAACAATAATACTGCACTTCTGGCGACGGCGCTCATCGCATCCTTCGTGTAGACAAGGGTCTCAACCGCTTCGTTGGTTTTGAAGGAAAGTCATCCGAAGACGGTGTGTGGTTTAAGTGGCCCGGTTTATGCTTGGAAAAGTTTTAGTTTCTCAAGAAGACGAAGAAGGGGACGCAAGCTTCACCCAAATTGGAACTCGCGGCAAAAGCCAAAGCTCCCTCCAGGAGGTCTGGCGCGCTTTGCATCCACTCTTTCGAAATTATGCCGTGAACGATCGTAATCGGTTGTATTCCTCGTAGAATGTACTTCATTAAGTCAGAATAATGATTTGAAAAATGCTTCATAAAAAGTTAATTTATCATTCAAGAGGTTAGGTGTTCGGCGAAATGGCGGGAGTTTCTAGTCCACCGGCACAATTCCGTGAAACCTCACAACTCCGTTTCCCCGGCAGCAAGCAGCGTCGCACGCAGGAAACCCGCCCCCTAGCTCCGTTGATTGGTTGTTAGAATTCCATGCCCTCATCCAATACGGTCATAAGCAATCACTCATATTGATAGCGTATTGTCAACCTTGGACCGCCCCTCCAAAAGAAAGTCGTGCCGTTTGGGCGTCCTCAAAGGGAATAGTCTCGAAATTGGCGGCCAACATGTCCCATTCCGTGGCCCAGTCCGTGGCCAACATGGATATTTCAACACAAGGCGTGACTGATTTTTTTCTCCATAGATACAAAAGCGCTCGATATCCATATAAAACCTTGATGACACATGAACTGGTGGTTTGCATTAATAGTTGAACAACTGTAGAACTTTGCATGTGACAATTTATAATGGCTTGGAGAAGTTTTCACATTCAACATTTGCAAATTACACTCAAAATGTAGGTTTATAGAATATAGTTCAAATGTACATGCTGTATTCAAGGTGTTTAAATGAACCAATTGTAGTTCTGGTTGTAAGCTTGGCTAAATGTAGAATTGCATGAATCCAGTAAAAGCAGTACAAAATTAATATATCAAGGCTCAAAAGCAAACACAATTATGCAGACAGTATTCTTTGTTTTGTAATTATTAAAACAGTGATGACCAGAACACCATCATACATTCTTCTTCAGTAACATTACATCATTTAATACTGTTAAGTGATCTTGAATAGACATTTGTTGGCAATTTTTCAATAAAAGCTTTTGTGGTATATAAATTTGTGTAACATTTTTTGTAAACATTTACCATTATATATCGCCCTCAAGTATAAATCGGATTTAAAACAGATCTTAAAACATTCTTCCTTCACCGGTGCATACATAAATATGAAGATTTTATAAGAAAGCAGATAATTCCAAAATGTAGGATACATTTTTCTTGCGTGTCGTAAATGTAAGGGCAATAGATCTGTATAAATGCATTAAAAAGGCTTTGAATGCTTTTGATACTTTATATAATCTATAATAATTTGCCAAATAATCCAAGTAACTGAGACTGAGATATTGTATACTTTGCTACAAAAGCTGAAAAAGAGTGCATTATCTCATTACAACACTTTCTCCTGCGCACACTTTCTTTAACGGAGGTGCTCCATCGGTTTCTTCCTGTTGAATGAAACAATTTTGGTGTTTAACACAAGTTAGACATATATTCCCAGAAATGTGGGAAAAATAAAAGTCAGACTTTTATTTTTTAAATTCAAGTTTGGAATATGGCAGTCAACCTGTGTGCCCTGAGCCCCTCGCTGCGCCGTGCCTGAGGAAAGTTCTTCCTTGATCAGAGTAGGAGGTTCGTCTGCCCCTTCCTGGCCTGGGAAGCTTGACTCTGTGTTCAAGGTGAAAGAAGGAGATACTGTAAATCAGTTGGTTATTTCCTTATAACCCACATTTAGAATTCAAGGTACTGCAACTGGGGGCGTGCATGTAGAATATGGTACAGTCACTTGCTATCTTACAACGTGCATGTGATGTTCTATAGAGGCCATCTTCAACCAATGGTTTGATCTCCAAAGTCTAGCCGGATTATGGATATGTTAACTTTTAACGCTGTAATCTACTGATATAATGTTGTTAATGAGCCTGGCATACGTACCATCCACACTCTCCTGGCCCAGCATGGGTGGCGGAGCGTCGTCTGTGCGGAGGCTGGATGGGTGGGGAGGACTAAGGTGCTGTGAGCTGGAGTTGCTGCTGCTGTTGTCCATCTTGGGTTGGTAGACAACATCTGACAGAAAGCTTTGGTTGCTGTTCTCATCTGGATTACATGACACAAAAGCCATGAGTAAAAAAGCAAAACAATGCAGTCAATCTTTCAAGGTTTCTTTCTTCTTATCCCAATACAATTCCCCGTGGGTTATTATAGTATCCTCCTAGCCTAAAGGTTCTGGGTTTAATTCCCAAACTCTGCAGCCTACCTGTTAAAAGGTAGCCTACCCAGCCAGATTTGGGTGGTCTACATGCACTCACCGTTGAGATCCAGTAAGGAGTTTGAGGTGTTTTCTAAGACCACATCCTTTAGGCCCCGCACCGTTCCACCTGTGGATTTGGTTCGATATATCTGAAGAGAAATGACAAAAGAAACAAATAAGGTATAGAAGCAGAAAAAATGTTTGCCCACTGCCGAATATAAGCATAACTCAATTCCAACATCCACCTCACCTGTTTAGTTTCTGTTACTGGAACCCACTTGAATATACGTAAAGACGTGTCCCCAACTGTAACCCACTTCTTCTCCCTGTTGACATAGGTTTGAAAAACATGAAAAATACAATGGTTTCAATTATACCATTGTATATCATATGTTATAGCGAAGCAAGGTCTAACGTATATGAGAAACGTCCGTGAGAAAAGCACATCACATTTGAGTAGGTGTGTCACACAGATGCACACAAGGTGAGAAAAAAGGTTTAGCCTACGACACAGTTGTCAATGAGTCATATGAAATCTTCGAGCGTCACACATCTAGACGATTAGCTAGGTATTTTTGCAAGGTGAGTGAACATTTGTGAAATGGACATTTGTGTTCTGAATGATCTTCCGTGCAGCTGTACAGTGAGCTACAGGTGACAAATCCACCCAGTCCAGTATCCATTGTACCCTAGGCACGTCGGAACACAGCATAGACACAACTAGAAAAACAGTGAAGACATGTCCCTCCCAGCCCGTTAATCAAACTCTCATTTGAATATGTACGTCGAGGGCTGATCGTTCGCAGCCAGCAGGATAACTCGTTGATATATTTCTTATCGAAGTTGAATATTTTGTTACCTTGAAGCACGAATATAGCCATGATGGGTGCTAACTAATTTGGTGTGTGGCATTCATTTGCAGTAAGACTAAAAGTAAGACACCGTCGTGGAAAGTTGCTCAGCTGACGCCATAACCTCGTTTCGTTGTACACCAAAATGCGCTATATTACAGTGTTACAAATGTGTTCTATGGATGTATGTATCTTATAAGCATACATACCATTTGCGGACTTTCTCAATAGCCGCCAAAACCTTTTTAATATCATCTTTGGCACGACTTCGTGTCTCTGCACGACCCGATCTTCCAGACATTTTTGTGCTGTTATGATTCATCAACAGATGCGTCCTAAAACTTCAAACCTACCCCTATTCCTCCGTTACATTGCTAATCTCGCGAGGTTTAATGGTGGATCTGCATTCTCTGCTCCTCACCTGTTTATATCTATTGTATATATGAACCGGACATCTTACTCATTTTTCTTGACAGTAGGCATCCGATATTATCGCCCAATGAAATAGGTCTTTAAGAAGTAGCAATCTTATTTCGTGATCTGTTTTGTTTTGGCTGCCATGCATGCAGTATGGTAAAAATAACTCTACACTCACTATCTGACGCAAGGAGGCGTATTTGCATATTACGTTTTTGGACTGTAGGCCAAGACATGTGCATAACAGCTGCGTCCCGTTTTCTTCCTGGTATAAGGGTATCCCCTTCCTTGTCTCATATAAAAACAATATCCGTATTAGAATATATACGTTTTTCATTTCGAGTGTATTTCTTTGCAATTGGTAGGAAAATCTTCAACGTCAGAAGGAGAAATGCGGTGGATGCTTATTCTTTGTTCCACCAGATGGGGGTATCATCGAGTGCTAAATCGACGGTTGAGGTTTGATGAATGAAGTACATTGTAACCGTAACCGTTTTTTATTATTTTACATTATTCCGTTAACCTTTGAGATGGTCGCCTTGACTGAAGTCCCTGAAGTATAAGAGCCTTAACCCATCTTCAAATTATGCAGGATGATCGGATCTTATTTATTTAATGGGAGGCTCTCGTTGAGAGAACAGGGGCCACCATCCAGGGGAAGTCGAATAAGGAGTTATTACCTCAAATGGTAAAAGAAAACAATGAGGAAATATATTGTGAATATAAATTGAACAATGAACACATTCATCACCACCAGATCAACATGGCAATGTTCCTTTAAAATCTAGGCGTTTCACTCTAAATGACCTACCATTGGACACTGTAGAACAATACTACATACTACAATACTAATGACTATGAACTGGACACATTCATTGATATGTAATATGTTTAGTCAGTGAGTAAAATATATACAATGCCAATCCAATT
>JAOPUD010000055.1:11120893-11146832 GCA_027122715.1 Trisopterus minutus
CTCTCTCTCTCTCTCTCTCTCTCTCTCTCTCCCCCCCCTTTGGGATGGGGGTGGGGGACACTTCCAAGAGCCCTTCCATTCACAGCTCTTTCCCCCTGCACTGGTCCACCGGAGGAGCTGTGCTCCGATCACTCTCCTTAAGCTCGCACAACGGATCGCCTACAAGTTCTCGTGTTCCTAACACCTTTCAGATTGGAGAGGAAAGGGGGCGGGCATGTGGAGGAAGGCATTTTTTAAGCCGCTGAGTGTTTCAGTGTGTGTTTGTGTGAGTCCGCAGCCTTGCGCGATGTTTTCCTTTTCTTTTTTCTTCGCGGGGAAGTCAGTTTCCCACCATTGTGTCCGCGGCGGTTGCCAGACATTGACGGGGCTCGCAGACCGCTGTGTGTGCGTGCCTGGCCGCGTGTGTGTGTAGCGGAGGGGAGCCTGGGTCTGTGCGAGGAAGGAGCACTGCGGGGCTCGAGAGAACAGGAGTTCAGATTTGCGGCGGAGGGTTGGTTCTCAGGTGGCTGCAGGGAGACGTGCCGATGCCTAGCGCCCTACCGGATTGGTTTGTTTTTCCTCCGCACGTGTGTTGTCTACCCACCCCATTTAAGTCTGAGCGACAGGGAGGTGGTGGTGGTGGTGGTGGTGGTGGTTGTTCTTGGTGGCCCTCCAGCCAGGGTGGTGGTTAAACACTACAGGCCATGGGCTGTGTCTTCTCCCTGCCCGAAGACAGGAGAGATGCCGCTGAGAGGTTAGTACATGTCTGTTGGGGCCGTGACCCCCCCCTCCCCTTCTGTTTGTTTAACTCTGTGAACTGTTTGTTGCTGTTGTTTTGAGTTGGGCATTATTGTACAAGATTTACAATGTTGGATGAGTTGTGCAAAGCAAATGAGTCCATGGTTAAGTCATCATCATGGCATATGGCCACAATTTACTTTTCAGCTTTCAGGCTATTTTCCATCTTGTTACTCTTGTTACTATCAAAACACTACTACTTCTGTGATCATGCCATTCACGAGCTGCAAGTACTACAGGCTACAGTTCATTCAAGGTGATTTCATTGGATTACGACACATTTTTCTGATGTCAATCCATCAGCTTTGAACTATATTGAACCCAAATCACTCTGAGAGTCAGATCCTTTTTTTGTGTTGTTTACTTAGTTTGTTGGTTCAGCATGGCAAGGTTTTTAAAGATCTCCTGGCAAAACCGAAGAGGTCTGTTTTGTGCCCTTGGTGTGTATACAAAATGCTTAAGGCTAGCAAATTAGTTGATGCTCCTATGTCACCAGACTCAGGCTTATGTGGTTCCCACCTTTCTTCTTTGCATTGCACAGGGAAGTGCAGCTGTCCACTCAGTCCTTTGTTAGTGAACACAGCGGCAGTGCCTCTTTTTGCGTGCGATTATGGATGTGTCCAGCAACACCCTTTATCCCCATTTGTGTTTGCATGTGTTGTTTGATCTGATCCAATCCATAAATTAAATCCTGAGTAACACCTAGATGAGGACCCGGGATGGAGAGCCCCAGAAGTGTATTATGCCATTTTGCTGTATCATTCCTCTCAAACACCTTCAAATCAAATAAGCAGGAATTGTAACCAGTTTGTTATTGGGTGATTTTATGGTATAAAAGAAAACCTGTTGGAACAAACACAAAAGTAAAAAAAAAACCATCCATATACTAGCAAGCCTCTCATTTCAGGTGGGAAGGTGGTAAAATAGTTTTATGAAAGATTTGACGTGAAGGTAATCCAGGACGTGAATACTGATTTCATGGGGGGTTGGTGTAGGGATACTCCAGATGGAAGCGCGTTTGCCTTGTCACAGAGCTGTGGACTCGGGATAGGTCAATGTCACAGAGTTTGTTGCCTATGCTGCCGTGCTCCACGGACAAGACCCCTGAAAGTCCATGCTGTACTTAGACCCTGCAGCATGTCTGCTCCTGTTGTCTTTCTCCCCATCAGACTACACGGTGGAGAATGACGAACTGTCAACACAAAGCTCTTTGTCATTCCCAACACGCCACTTAAGATGTTATGATGGCTGGCGCCCCCCCCACCCCCGCCTCTCCTACATCAAACTCTGTTGTTTGTCTGGAAACTAAACACGTATACCGGTGTACACCAATCCAAGTATACTGCTCTCATCCCACAGGGCCTATGTCTTGGTGCTTTTTTTCTGTTTATGATGTAGTTATGCTGGGGAGACCATATGGCTGAGCATGTAAAGCATTTTGGCCCAGTGTAACCAGCTTGTCGTAAACAGAACAATACATGGGCCTCCCGGAGGCACAGAGGAACAGGAATTTAACAATAAAAGCTGTTTTTAATTATTACAGAAATGAAGACCATTGTCTTGTCAATGTTCATTTTGGCCAGGTTCCAAAAGCAATGTTAAAAGTTTTGCATTAGTTTTTACATCATTTAATGTTTTCTTCTTATCTTTCTTCCAGAACCGCCACCAGCACAAGAGAAACTAGTTTTGTTGAAAAGATGAAGAAAACGGTGAGTTATCTACAGTGTTTTGATAACGGCCACTTCACTGAAAATTCACTTTTTTTAATGCAAGGCTTATAAGGCTTGGAAGGTTACTATAGCTCAAGGGAACTTCTGTTTTCAAGTTCGCTTTGAGCAATTACTTTCTTTGGGAGCTTTACTTGTGGTTTTTCCACAAATTCTTTGGATATCATGAGGCTCACGAGATGAGCCTAGCAAATGAGACTAAGTCATGGATTGCTTTGGTCTATTCATGTTTTGTTGTTCAATGGTTGACAATGGCTCTAGATGTACTTTGGAAGGAAACAAATCCTGTGTATTCTCAAACATTTCTGACAATTTGTTTGTATAATGTCCTGTTAATGTTGTGCAGGAACCTTATGTCTTCAAATGGTGTTCGGCGTAGAAGGCACATTCTTCTAACAATGTGTTGGAGCGTTTAAGGACTTTGCTCAAGCCGCAAGCCTAATTGCTCTGGCATGAGCTTGCCGATAACAGAAGACGGGATTAGTTTATTTGTTAAGATATTGTCTTTTGAATGGTTTCCAGGGCAAGAACATCATTGTGTTCTACGGCTCCCAGACGGGTACAGCAGAGGAGTTTGCCAACAGGCTTTCCAAAGACGCTCAGCGCTACGGCATGAAAGGGATGGCTGCCGACCCTGAGGAATATGACATGGTAATTCATAACCTCTGGAGCAGCACTCCAAACCACCCAAACAAGCTCTGAGTCTAAAAGAGCTAGGCTACTAGTTCAAGTGTTCTTGAATGGTCAGTTGGCTGCTTTTCAGCCAGATAGCTGCCAGAGAATGTTTTGTAATTTTGTCATGGGAAAAGAAATCTGAAGGGCTCAATACTGGGAAATGCATGGTTGTGCTACGTGGAGGGCTTCCTTTTGTAAACAATGTTTTGGTTGTGTACAGTTTTACCAGTACCAATTTTAGAATGTCATGCGCTGACAAGATATAACAACACTCTTCATTATTAATTATACGATTGGCAACCATATAACTTGCTGCTTAGGTTGTAGATGTATACAAGGCATGATTTACTTTGAATGAGCACTTTGTGTTGAGCACTTTGTGTTCAACTTCGATCTTCAGCCAAATGGAAACTTGTATTGATTTCTTTGTAATTAGTTTAGGTTTTATTGTGCATTTTTTTTATTAATGGTGGTGGTAATTAATGGTGAAACTGGGTATTCTATGCTCTGAACTGTTCTTAACTTTAAAACACAGGCTGAGTTGCCTCGCCTCTCTGAGATTGAGAACTCCCTGGCTATATTCTGCATGGCCACCTACGGAGAAGGAGATCCCACTGATAATGCCCAGGACTTCTATGACTGGCTGCAGGAGAATGGAGAGGAAGACCTTTCTGGGGTCAACTTCACAGTAAGTTATAACTGTCATTTCTAACATACATCTCATAAGCTTACGTCCAGTTTACACAGGCTTGACTCTGAACAAAATTCAGAGTCAAGTCAAATTGTCCCCCAGCGTGTAATGGAGATGAAGATGAATCCACATAAAATAACAACCATATCAATGCTTCATGAAAGTTGTAATTCATCGCTAGTCTATTTCTCAAACATGCCAAGTAGCCCTATGCTGTGTTTGTTAATGGGATTGTTATGTATGAAACCAAAATGTGGATGAAAGTGATTTGGGACTTCAACCCTGCGGTAGAAGAGGGCCGAGCAGCTCAGGCACATTGGAAACAGCCGTCATAAGATGTACTATCGCTTAATTAAACAAGTCTCCCATTTTTACTGTTTGAACCGTACCCCTCAATGTTGTGGGGTGAACCATAGTGTCAACATGCATCATCTTCCTTTCTCGTTCCTTTTTTGCATGCTGTCTAAAACATTTAGAGCTGTTGACTCCTTTTGCACTGAGGACAAAAGTTACTTTGCATGATCATTTTATCATGCAACCCATATTCATCAGCGCTGGGGTTTAGTTAAGAAGATTTAAAAAGCATACTTGTGTGTCCACCTGCATACTGTATATACAAATATCTGCATTGCACTTTGCACTCTGTACTTACACTACAACACACAACTTATATTCAATGGAGCAGACTCTTTACTTGGGTTCATGTACATTGTAAAGTCAGAAACGCTATACTGCCCCCTTGTGTAGACGTTAACATGACGTGGAAGTCAAGACCTTGGTCTTCACAAACATAGGTTAGGAACTTTTAATTTATCTCAAAGGGGTCCATATTGGCTTGGAAACCTTTCCCTTAAATGCAAGACCCAGTCATATTGTGAATATGAGGAAAAGACTATTACCAATATAACCGCTGTAATAAAATAAATATATCACCAAAGCTGTGATAGCCTTTAAATGTAACTATTTGACATAATTGACTGTGAATTACATCTTGAATGCGCCACTGACCTCCCCTTCTCTAGGTGTTTGGCTTGGGCAACAAGACTTACGAACACTACAATGCCATGGGAGCCTACGTGGACAAAAGGCTAGAAGAACTGGGGGCCAAACGAATTTTTGACCTTGGCATGGGAGACGACGACGCCAAGTAAGGGTCACGCGGGCAGTGGTCTTCTATTTGATTATCAGTAGGACAAATCTCGTCAAATGTCTGTAATGTTTAGTGATCTCAACAGGGCACTAAACATCAAAGAAGGGGCTAATGACTTAGACACAAGCCAGTAAGGCCACATGTGCTTTCACTAATGACTGCTTCTTCCAAAAGTAGGAGTAGTAGGGGGAGTCTCCTGCTTTTCTCTCCATTTGATCCGTGAGCCAAGAGATATATGTGTCAGTTGACAGCGTTTCGGTTAATCACTTAGTTTCACACTGGCTGACACAACAATGATGGATGTAATTGCTTTGAGTCTTATGATTTGATCTGATCAATACATGTATTGTACGCATGTATTGGAGGGAGATTTATTGCTCAATTTATGACCCATGAGGGACCTATCTTCCAATTTAAGTTATTTTGGCTTTATCTGATAATAGGGTAGGGAGCTGAGGTGATCTTTTATTGTCAACGATAAATCTCGCGTCAATTCCAAATGAAATGGTTTATAGTTTGCCCCCATACCATTATGGTATAAAATATGTTTTTCCTTTCTCACTGTTTCAAACCTTCTATTTGGATCATCTTAAAGGAATCTACCACTAAAAGACATTAAGAACTTTGCTATCCGGACCCACCCCCATTTAAGAAGTTTCTGTCAGCTAGATGTTCCTTTCCTGGCCGTACCCTGATGATATTAAACATTATTTTCCCCTTGCGTTTCAGTCTGGAAGACGACTTTGTTTCATGGAGGGAGCAGTTCTGGCCAGCCGTCTGCGAGCATTTCGGCGTGGAAGCCCTTGGAGATGACTCCAGGTTCTTCATCCACCCATACATCATTAAAACCAACACCCGCATCTGTACCACTGGTCTTTACATTGTACTGCAAACAAGGAAGATGGTCTGCCTTGTTTGAAGAGGAAGGAAAATGTCCTAGTCTGCAGCATAATGTCTCCATCCTTAATACTTTATTCAACAGAACTGGATAATGACTTTTAAATCTTCCAGGATTTTTTTTACAAAAATGAACACAACCCAACCATCTTTGGTGCTTTGGTAAATCTTTCTTGAGTTCAAATCCTAATGTGAGGACGTTAATTGAACGTACTTGTGCTTTCCCAGCATCCGCCAGTACGAGTTGAAGGAGCACACTGACCTCAACATGAACAAGGTTTACTCTGGAGAGATCGGTCGCATCAAGAGCTTTGAGAACCAGAAACCGTAAGAAAACACCTGTTTCTTTTATCTGCATTGAGACTCAAATTAGCCAGCAACCCCTTTTTAAGGGACTCAAGCACCCATGGAGATTTGAGAGTTGGCCATAGCCAAGTTTGTTATTTTAAGTATGTGGTCCTTTGTAGTTTAATTGTTTGCTATAAATGTATGTAGGTATTTATTTTAGAAGCATTAGGAAGTCACAATTGGGGGATGTCTAAAGGTTTAGACTGATTTTTATTTTTATTTGGATACTTTGAAAATCAAGCTGACTTGCTGGTTTCTCCAAATTGTCTTCTTTACCTTTTAAAAAAATACCCAGAAGATATTTTGAATGCTTTTTCAAATAAAAGAATGTGATTTTATGTAGAAATTTTCTAGGAGAAAAATATTATTTAGTGGGATCTCTAAGTTACTGAGTTTGGTCATTCACAGGCCTTTTGATGCCAAGAATCCCTTCCTGGCCACAGTCACGGTTAACCGCAAACTGAACAAGGCAGGCGGCCGGCATCTCATGCATCTTGAGTTGGACATAACCGGCTCAAAGATCAGGTAAGGTCCTCACCAGTCAGTGCAACATAAAGTTCACCACCAAAATAGAACGGTTATTCCTGACAAAAGCAGTGAAGGGTTGCAATTATCACATGGATTTTCTTTGAATTATTATTGAGTTCCTCTTGGGATATATGATGATTATGCATGTTGTTGTTTTTTTACCTTGATAAGACAAGGTCATTTTATAGCATTTGAATGAAAAAATAAAACAGACTTACTATTGTGTGTCTGTGAAACTGAAAATGGATTATGGCTGGATTATTAGCTTATTTTATATTTTTAAGGAATTAGCTCCAGACCCTGCCTGTACACTTTTGGCAAAGCTTCCCCCCCCCCCCATCACTAATTCTAAGACCAGTCTGCCAGCTCTCGGTGGTTGGGATGTAGCGGTGAAAGCGTAATACTTCCACTCCTCTTCCTCAGGTATGAGTCCGGAGACCACGTGGCCGTCTTCCCCACCAACGACACGGCCTTGGTTATCAAGCTGGGGCAAATCCTCGGCGTGGACCTTGACTCCGTTATCTCCCTCAACAACCTTGACGGTACGGCGTGGGCTGTCCCGAACACCTTGACTCTGCATGGCCTAGTGTGTGCATCATCCCCCTCGGAACGGACACGCACGCACGCACAAAGACAGGGACACAAGCAGACACACGGACACACAAACAGTGTAAAATTGATGTCTATTAAGGGAGATAAGGGCTGTCACGGCAGGAGAGCACATGACATCTAGGGCTGCGTCACGGCCCGCTCTTTGGCCTTGGGTAGGGTTGTGTCCTTGAGTAAGGTTGTTGCCTTGCTGCATGCTTTGTTGAGCACTAATCAGTTTCGACTTTTATTGAGATAGAAATAAGATTCTAGATCAATTTCCTTCTAGATAAAAAGAAAAATGACCCTAATTAAAAAATCTGGGTAAAGGGCTAAGTGAAGGATCTACTCCTGCCACTGAGAAAGGCGGTGTTTAGTTTATTCATTTACTGGTTTACTGGTATTCATCATGGTGGTCATTGTGTAGGCCTATTCTTCTGGTTATTAATTACATTTATTATAATACTTATGAAAACCAGCTTTCATGATTTATTTTCTAAATGATTTTATACAACAGTCCTTTTTAAAATACATATTCATGTAAGGCTGCCTTTCCTGGGAATAAAAACAAAAAAACAAATCACTAATAAATAATATTCACTTTGCTTTTCAGAGGAGTCCAACAAGAAGCATCCGTTCCCCTGCCCTACCAGCTACCGCACGGCTCTGACCCACTACCTGGACATCACACACCCGCCCCGCACCAACGTCCTGTACGAGCTGGCCCAGTACGCCTCTGACCCCAAGGACCAGGAGAACATGCGCAAGATGGCCTCCTCCTCCCCGGAGGGCAAGGTCCATATGGGTTTTTATATTATCACAGTAGAAAGGAAGATATTTACTGAATTTGAACTCTCCCTTGACCAAGTGATAAAGAATTACTAGACTTGCCACCGAAATATATGACCCTATCAAGATTCAAAATGTTTTTCAGACTCCGGATCACCCAGAGTGGTCTATATATTCTAGTCATGACTCTCGGATGTGAGGGTTTGAGTTGCAGTGCTAAAGGTAACATTGGTTCCTCAGGCACTGTACCAGAGCTGGGTGCTGGACGCCTGCAGGAACATCCTGGCCATTCTGGAGGACCTGCCCTCCTTACGGCCTCCCATGGACCACCTGTGTGAGCTGCTCCCACGCCTCCAGGCGCGCTATTACTCCATCGCCTCCTCTTCTAAGGTACAGAGGTCTACACAGGAAGTCTGCCCCCCCCAACCCTAACCCTCGTGGCAGTTTAAACACGGTCACCAGACACACACTGCATAGTTTCACAAACTCTTTGTTGAAGATGATAATTCACATGGAGGGTTTTTCATTGCCATATTAATATGGTAAAAAATGTATACTTCTGGACTAAAATCTGTGACAAAGTGTTCCGACATGAACGTTTGTACGACCGGCCCGCCTCCCCAGATCCATCCCAACAGCATCCACATCTGTGCCGTGGTGGTGGAGTACGAGACCAAGACGGGCCGCGTCCACCACGGAGTGGCCACCAACTGGCTCAAGAACAAGACGGTGGTGGACAACGGCCACAAGTCCACGGTGCCCATGTTCATCCGCAAGTCCCAGTTCCGCCTGCCCTTCAAGGCGACAAACCCGGTCATCATGGTGGGCCCGGGCACTGGGATCGCCCCCTTCGTGGGCTTCATCCAGGAGAGAGGCTGGCTCAAAGAGCAAGGTATGGTTTTGAGGTGTTTTCCTTCCCAGGTATCACAAATGAGTCTTCTTGCTCAGCTCGGACTCAGCATTCCTACTACGTCATACCACGAGTGGGGGGGAGATGGCACAGAGAAAATTTATGTTAGTCCTGCTTTAACACTATTCATCTTTAACTTGACATTGCTCACGATAAAGGTACGTAAAGGAAAAATCTTGCTGCAACAGTAATTGCATGCCAACATATTCTTTACCATGTGAAGCAATGGCTTTTTGGAACCTAGTGTTTCTAACAGCGCTATGCGCTGAGGCTTGGCCCCCCCAGGCTGAGATCAGTGTTCATGTTAACAGCGCTTCTTTCATGGGGACGGATTTCACAAAGGTCGGTGTGTTCTGTGGAAAATTATAGGAATATTATATAATTGAAGTTCTGGCATATGCAGCCTATATTAATCTATGTTAAACTGTATATGACACCTTTGCATCCTGGTTATTTATGTTTCATATTCTCTTCTTATTTTTGGGTCAATTTATTGATCCCACTGATGTTTGTTTCCTTGTGTGCAAGAATCCCTAAATAAATCAAATAACAAATAACAAATTAAAAGTATACGCTACGTTAATTACCAGTTGACTGGGCTGGAGGTATCAAACGGAAAGACATTGAAATGTATCAATAGCTAATCGGTCGCTTGATTGACTTCTTAGAACCTTAACTCGAGAGACCTTGGTTAAGGTGTTTGACTGCCAGCAGAACGATTTGAAACCAAAATGTCTGGTCTGCCTGTAGGCATCCCTGAGAAAAATGCCTTACCCTAACCTGCACTTCAATGGCCTGTATCAAAGAACTTAAAGGTTTGGATCAAAGAAAAAGCTACATTGTACTGGGACTTGCCGTTTCTAAAGTTCTGTGCCACTCTGTTCAGGGAAGGATGTTGGCGAGACGGTGATGTTCTTTGGCTGCAGACATGAGAATGAGGACTTTATCTACCAGGAAGAGCTCGAAGAGGCGAAGAAGAAGGAGGCTCTCACTGGTCTCCATGTAGCCTTCTCCAGAGACCAGGAGCAGAAGGTAGGGCTCTGTCCGTCTACATATGGTTTTTAGTAAATTTCTGGTTTACTATTTAGAACTGTATTTCACTTTCACCTATGGTTGTTAAAGCCTTGTGGAGTGTAAGTCACTCTGGGTTAGGGTTACTGCTCCCTGACAAAAGTATCTAAAACATCAACATTTTGGCTTATTTATATAAGACTAGTTAAATATAGTTTATTTAACTTTTACATTTTCTGTTGATTTTATTTTCTCCATCCATATATTGTCAACATTTTTCTGTGCACTTGCTCGCTTGGATGGTTGGATGCACTGCATGTTAACATGGTCTCCTCCTCTTCTCTTAACCTCAGGTGTACGTGCAGCATCTTCTGAGGAACCACAAGGAAGACATCTGGAGGCTGGTCCACTCACAAAATGCTCACATCTACATCTGCGGGTAACACACAGAAAAGAATCCTGATTGGTTCAAGGGGTCAAAAGCGCTGTCTCCTTCTATGCTAAAGACTTCAGTCAGCTAACCTGCTTTTATGCTGTATGGTTTCACCTGCCTTGCACACATGAAATCCCATTTGTAGTGAATCATTCATGTAGCCTTTATATTTGGCTTTTTAATTATAATAAATGAATGAAACTTTACTTGATGCTCTGAATCGTAGAGAAAAACAAGACCACAGCAACACTTCTGCCCTAATACAAACATTTCCGTAACCCTTTCGCAGAGATGCAAAGAACATGGCCAAGGACGTGCAGACGGCCTTCTACGAGATAGCAGAGGAGCTGGGCGGCCTGACACGAACGCAGGCCACAGACTACATCAAGAAGCTGATGACCAAGGGACGCTACTCGCAAGACGTGTGGAGTTAAATCATCTTGCCCAACCTGGCCCTCTTCTGGGGGTTTATTTGTGTTTTAATTTCCTATGTCATAGGTTTTTTTTTTTGGTTTTTTTTTCCTCCATAATCTTAATTCAACTCAACTAAAGTTAAACTAAGCCCCCTCTCCTTTTGTCTTGGAGAGCTCTGTTAAGTTGGCCTGAAATCCGTTTTTTGTTCAGGGCCCTTTCCCAGCTTGGCATGGTCAGAATATTGGAATTATTTTTTAAATAAGACCTTTCAGAAACAACTGAAACGGGACCTGTTTCGGTTGTGTTCTGAGCATTATAGTTTTTGACTGTGTACTACTTGGGGCTGTGATCGATGAATGATTGGTAAACCAAACTAAAGCTGTATCCCGCGATTCCCCTGGCTGCACATTCTGCAGTGCCACTGTGACCCCATCTTTGGGTAGGTCCCGGTTGACCTATTTTATTGTTAGATACATTTTTAACTAGGGAGAATACCAGAAGTAAAATAGTAATACTTAATACTTTATAATAACAAAAAACAAAAAAAAACATTTGTTTTTGTTTCTACTGCATTTTATGCAAATTATACTGTAATACTTGTACACCAATATACTTTGGCAACCCATGTGGTTTCATATTGCAATGGTTTGAAAAGTTCCTCTTGAAATGCATAATATCTCTTGACTATCTGGCCACATGGAATGGAACTGGATCTTGCCTTGGATAAGTTACCTGTGTGTTGTGCATTTCATACATTGTTGCTCTCCTTATTAATCAATCAATGCAACTTCATCTGCCAATCAATATTTTGTGATGCAATTTAACTAAACTTCCCTGACCCCTGTGGGAAGGTAGCGCAACTAATGACAAATATATATATATAGCCTTTGAAAACACTATAAATAACTAATTGGTACCCTGTGAAGTTTTAGTACACGGTACAGTGGAAATAGCTGTCCATGGACAACATAGTTGATTGTACATTATGCATTCAAAATGGGATTGCAAAATGTATCAAATATATTTAGAGAAAACAGAATACCCAGACTATTTTCGACGGATCCATTTTGGGGAGTTGGGAAAGTTTCCAACTGGGTTACTTGTCAAATTTAGCCTGTGCCTTATTTTTTTCTAACACTGCCTTTTGTTTTGCTTAAGCATTAGTACTGGAATGCCTCTGTCCAATTGGTTCAGTTTGGAAAGTAAATGCACGAAACACCTCATGTCACCATTTTTGTCCTTCCTTTTGAAAATATTTGAAATATATTTCATATCCAGGAATGCCTTTTTTAAATGAATAAAAATTTGAATAATTTCTCTATTTGATTTATTTTTCTCAACAGTGAATTTTACAAGAACAATATATTTACACGCATTAGGCAAAGAAGCCAAACCATACGTGATTATATATCTTTTGAGACCAAATACCGAAACAATATCTCGGGAGAACAATGTTGCATTCAATAATTATCTTTCTATATCATTGTGTAGGCCTATTTCCACTTCACATGAAAAACTACAAGGCTGGCGTCATATGGAGTGTTTTGATGCAGTAATACTACCCACATGCTTTGCATCAAATCTAACTGAAAGACGATTTGAATATTAGGATCCAACTTAAACTCATAATCAACCTGATGTTAAGATTAAAGTGTGGACATGAAATGCACTGGTGGATTTAATTTCTTCTCACTGTCTGTAGTGGGACATAGTAATACGTTTGAATTAATTCAATTAACTTTATTTGTCCCTTGGTATCAATTGTTTAATACTATCTTCTGATGTATCATCCAGCTGAAGGATTCAGGAGGGATCACTTGGATTCAGGAGGGATCACAGTGGATGAACCAGTATGTCCATTAAAAAAGCTGTTGGCCAGTCGCCCCCTTTCAGGATTATTTTTAAACCGTGTTTAAAGAGAAGGCCTCAACACGATAACGGACACTTCATATTTACATAATGTGTAATCGATTTTATTATTGAACGCTTATTCTAAGGCCAATTTGTCCATAGGGTCTAGAACCATGAAAAAAAAGTGCCTCAAAAAAATGTAAGGCATATAAGCCTACACCGAATGAGTCGAAATAAGTTTACAAAGTTTACATTACAAAGTCAGACGGATAACTAGATAGATAATATTGATAACATTAGTTGTGTTTTTGTTTTTATTCAATTTCAAGGCCAATGTGCTTTATACCCCGAGGCACTAGTTGGCGCTGCAGCTACATTAAGCAGGTAAAAGGGGGGAGAGGAGATGTGAAGGAAAGTCCCGCAGTGTGCTCCTTGCGCTGCTGTCGCTACGTTACCCGGGTTTTTCAGCTAAAGCTAACTAGGGGAAAACACTCATCGGATTTTAAACTATATAACGGAAAACAAAATGGCCTCTGGTAATATTTTTGTTTATTTGTATGCAAACATTTGTTTCAACGATTGAACACATAACCATCAAACCGCTAGCAGATAGCATTAAGCTTTTAGCCAAATTAGCTGCTGAGCCACAAGGCCGAGGACCCGTCTATTTACCGGAACTCAGCGCCCGTTACCCAATAACTACTGCGATTTATCCATCTAGCACGGTTCGGACGTGTACGGTCCAACTGATAGTAGTATGATTTCACCGATTTGTGGTTTATTTTCCTGATTACCGATGCTTAACGCCCAATAAACCGAGACGGCTAACCCGCTACTCATAATTTGTCATCCTACGTGAGCGACTCGCTGTAGCTCACAGGCCCATTGTTTCCCTTTTTAGGAGGATTTCAAATCCTGCGGCCGGTGAACGCACGGTTTTACCCGCTAACCGCATCCAATGTTGCTTATCAAAATGTTAACCAACGTATTACTCACGCTTATGTGGCCTTTATCTATAGTGTATTTAAACATATTTTCGTTGTCCCCATGAGTACGTTAGTCAAAGGCGAGACAAAACCCACCGCCATTTTTGTTGTAGCTACATCGTGGGGGTAGCTATGCTCTGGTCAGCACTTGCAAACCCGTGTTCAACGGATTGGTTAACTCTGCGTAGGAGTCACGGGTTTCGTTTCTGGTGTTTTGACTATCTGTATGCACTATGATTGTTGACTAAATGTTGTCATGAACACTCTGACTCGTTCTCCGTTCAGATTCGGGCTACGGTCAGCATGGCGCTGCACAGAGGTATTGCACACTTAACGTCAATATATATTTATATATAGATACAAGAATGACCCAATTTGTCCAATAAGTGTATTACTACAAATTACCTGCACAATAAGTCTGTTAAATGTTTTTTTCCATAGCTATGGGTCGTATGGCAGTCAACCAGGTGGACAGGTACAAATAACACCACTCGACTAATGCATTTTCAATAGTTTAATTTGCGTAGATAAAACGTTAATGTTGATATTGTCTTAATACCTTATTTTCACAGGGTTATGGTCAGGGAAATGGCAGTGGCACCTATGCAGCACCGACTTACCCTGGCTATGGGCAACCAACTACAACACCAGGTATGCTCATCAAACTATTAATGAAGCAGTTGCCCTCCAGTTTAATTTGACCTTTAACGTTTTCACCCATTGGACAATGTGTGCCAAAAATGATGTTTTAATAAAACACTTTTCACTCACTGCTAATAATGGCAATGGGTTGGCTTGATTTTCAGCCAATAATATAACATTTCTCTTCCTGTCAAGCATTCAATGTTGAATAAAATGATAGAATTTAAGGATTAAATCAAATTTGCACAAAATGCTATAGTGATAATTAAAAAGTTAGGATTATTTACTTGAAATACCTAAAAACATTGGACTTTTCATTGTATGTTTGTCGTTTAACCATGTTATCTAACCTTTTGGCAGAGGCTTACGGTCAGCCTACCGCTGCAGCCTACGGTCAGCCACCAAGCTACGAAGGCTATGGAGCTCCGGCAGCCCAGGAAACTACAGGGTATGTCCACCTCAAAATTTATTGTTTACGTCGCTGGTTCTTAACCATTTTAAAGCCAGGGGGATTCTGTGTTTTCTATATTCTACAAGCCAAGGGAAACCATGGTTCAAATTGAAAGGCAGGGGGGTCCTCTGGTATCAAAGCTCCACTAGATGTTTGTAAACATTTAGATGTTAAGGATGTGTGACTGATTGGGTCCTCCCCTTCCCACAAGGTATAGTGATAAGTCGTCCTACGGGTCAAGTGCCTATGGCCAGCCGCCACCAGCGGCTTACGGTGGAGGTGGCGGTGGCTATGGAAGAAGGACTGAAGGTGAGACTGCTTACTCGGTTCACACTGTCATATACACATAGTAGCACACTTGGCTTGAAAGCTGTCCTATACTTTTATTTGATGCAATGACATATCTATACTTGTGACGTATAATTCTAGCTCTGAATAGGAGTGTACATCTCTGGTTTCATCACGAAACCAATATTAAATAGATTCATTGGACAACGATGCAAAATTTGCTGATATCAAAAGTGCTGTGATACGATTTTGAATCGTTTCAGGGGCATACTATCGATATCATATGCCAGTTTAACACAACCTCTTACATTCCCATCAACTCACAATATACGACTTAAGTAGAATTTCATAATTTTATTTCTTTGCTCTTCTGGATATTTAAAACAAAAATTATAAAAAAAATTATACAATGTGCCACATTGCATTTTAGTACACATGTTTTTATGGCTAGACTTAAAGAGCATGTAATGATCTTTTATTTTGAACATTGACCATTCCCAACCTATCTGTAAATAGTTTTCTTCTAAAAAATCATCAGAAAAACTCAGAATCGTCTTGGCTGTTAGGATAAGCCGTCCATGTTGCCAGATTCGGCAAATCTTCCCGCCCAATTGGGCTATTTTTAATCACTTTGGGCAGATTTCCTGTTTTTCCAGCCTAATCTGGCAATACAAACCGAAACTAGACATCCTCACGCTTACACATGTGCTCGCTGTCGCTGCTCGCCTCGTTGAACTGGTGAGCGCCTTGGCGTACCTGCGCAGAAATAGTTTCACAAACGCCCGCACAAGGAGATTGTCAAAATAAAAGCGTGTAATACATCGATATGCATTGATGTTTGGGCGTTGCATAAATGCAGTTGGATCGTTCGCCAATCAATCGATGTATCAATCTACATCGATGGATCGTTACACCCCTAGTTCTGAAGGGAAGTGAACAATTTTATTTTGTTTACATTTTTCAATATTGGGATGAAGTTGCAAACATGAAGCAGCTTTGAGTCAGTCCCTTGAGTTCCAATCCTTTGCTCGCCAGGTGAAAGCGGAGGCGCGCCTACGAGGTTCGGACGGGACGAGGGGGGAGCGGACCGCTCGGAAGGCTACAGAGGGCGAGGGCGTGGTGGTGGCGGCGGCGGCTTTGAGCGTGGCGGATATGACCGTGGGGGCTATGAACGCGGTGGTGGAGGAGGCGGTGGCTACGATCGCGGGTCAAGAGGAGGGCCTCCTGGTATGGGGTAAGTTGCATCGCGCCACTGCCCCGCAAGGTATTCTTCCATAGACCATGCTTGTTCACAAGACCCCACTCCGGCCCCTTTACATTAGCAGTTAGTCCCACGGGAAGTCATCCATCATGAGATCACCTTAAGTTTTTTTCTCACAGTATTTTTTTACTACTTTTTATTATTATTATTTATCGTCATCTGCCAGGTTGTATACATTTGAAGTTAAACTTAATAGCATATGCATGTGACATTCCTGTTCCACTGAAGTGGTGGATTATTCACTCAATGTTCACAGGAGTCATCATTCAGGGGAACGAGGTGTGTGTGTGTGTGTGTGTGGGTGCTGCTGTAGAACTTGACTCCACTAGGTGGCACTACTAGAATTGTACAAACGATTCTGATGGTAGTGTCTATTCTGCCACTGGTCAACTTTTATATCAAATTTTTTTTTGTTCTGGGCTCATCCATAAATTGGTGGATGCACGATTTGTGGATCAGAATTATGGTTCGGAACGATGGCAAACCTAAAAAATGAAATAATTTTGATATTGTGAATTTTTGCCTAGGAAACCGGTGTTCTATTTGAGTATTGATTAGAATGTGTGTTGAGGTCGGGACCGTGTATTTTAAGTTGCAAGCTGTCGGACTTACTGAGGGCAAGTCAGTCTTGACGGGTGGCTTGAGAATTATAACAAGCAGCCAAACTCTCGTGGAAGGTAACTATGGAAGACTTGATGGACCCAATGTGCTTAGACCAAATCCTCATCCCGAGCTGTATCACATTCAATAGGCCTCATTCAAGTGTTGTATATTTGACTTGGTAAGCATGTGTGCTCTGTTTACATGGATCTACATTTTATACTACAGCTTTTTAATATTACAGATTGAATATTAAACGTAGACCAATTTGACCTGTAAATGTTGGCAAAGCTAAATTGCGCTGTTAAACCAGCCTAGTGTATCTAATCTGACATGAAACACCCAAATTACACTTGAATCTAAGTTAATCGACCATACATAATGGTGATCCAGCCAGATGTGACGAGTGTCTTCACTCGTCCAGATTGTGAAATCGCAGCTGCTTAGCAGCCTGTCCATTGCTCTCTTAATGTCCAAGACTAACGCATTCCCCTCGTGTGAGCTATGTCTACCATAGTCGCACAGCGTGGCAGGAGTGCATACTGATGGGATGTAGGGGAGCTTTGAGCTCTCAGTCTTTGGGACAAAGGAAAAGCCATCATATCTCCAATTTTTCCTCTGCAGAGGTGGTGACCGTGGTGGCTACAAAAATTTCGGTGGTAAGTGATGAGCATCAGAACTGTCTCGGTTGGGGAGGAAAGAACGGGTTAGCAGGAGAGAAAACAATCATAAAATTCAGTGCAATATAGGAAAAACGACAAAAACAAGCATGGTGAATGCCACTATTTTTCATTTCAAAATCCTGGGGGCCGCACCTAATCTTAGTGGGTTAGCTCATTTCTGCACTTCAGATATGGTAAAAGAACATGGTGCTTGAGTTTTATACTAATGGTATTGATGCATGAAGACCAAGGTTGAATGTTAACTGGCAGAAGAAAAAGGTGTGCCAAAGGAGGCAAAGGAAAACTTCTTAGAACCGGAGACTGTTCTTCTTGGTTGGTTTGTCCAGAAAAGGCTCAATTCTGCCATTGTTGTAAGATGGTGGTGTAACGTGCAACTGTCCCAAAACACACCCCAGGAAACTAAGACCTTGCTGACGTATCTGTTAAAAATAGTTCAAAGCATCGCCTAGGTAGCAGTCAAGTTTAATTGTTTAGGACTTAAGGTGTTGGAAGTTCCCATGCTCACAGGTTTTTCTCATCGCATGCTTTCCATCTTACAGGCTCCCGAGACTACGGCCAAAGGGATGAGCCTGGAGGTACGTCTTGACAGTAGTGGGTCTCGAAGATCTGCTGAATGTAATTAAACTTGCTTTCCTGTGCCTAGGTGTATACACGTGTTAATACTTGATGCGTCCCTCTGTTCACAGGTGGAGGTAGCAGTGGTGGGGCTGAAGACAACTCTGACAACAACACAATATTTGTCCAGGGACTTGGAGAAGAGGTCACACCTGATGAAGTGGGCACTTACTTCAAGCAGATCGGCATCATTAAGGTGTGGTTTGGGTGCCTCTGGAGATAGCTTACAACAATATAGATACAATATGGACCTATCGGCGGAAGGACCAAACGGGAACTTTGTGTGACCCCATGTGGGTAACTGTTCAATAAACTAAAATATTTTTTAACTGTCAAAAGTTGAACAAGAAGACAGGCCAGCCGATGATTAACCTGTACTCGGATAAAGCCACCGGCCGGCTAAAGGGAGAGGCCACAGTCTCCTTTGACGACCCGCCCTCCGCCAAAGCAGCCATCGCCTGGTTTGACGGTAAGTAACTAAATCCAAGTGTGCAAGTCTTCCGCAGGGACATCTCTTTTCACCTTTCTCACCGGAGTCTGTCTCTGTCGTCTGTCTGTCTCTAGGCAAGGAGTTTAACGGCAAAGCCATCAAGGTGTCGTTCGCCACCCGCAGGGCTGAGTTCACGCAGAGAGGAGGTGCCCGAGGAGGAGGTGGAGGCAGTGGAGGTAGAGGAGGTACGCGCCTTGAGAAAAGCTTGATCAGCAAGTGTATTCACTCAAACTTCAGAGTGTTGATGATCCTACACTTGTTTCT
Organism: Trisopterus minutus; assembly: GCA_027122715.1. Lineage (NCBI taxonomy): Eukaryota > Metazoa > Chordata > Actinopteri > Gadiformes > Gadidae > Trisopterus > Trisopterus minutus. The sequence goes on from JAOPUD010000055.1 coordinate 11,139,963, forward strand.
CCCGTCAGGTTTCAGAGGTCGCGGCGGTGGAGGTCCTAACTTTGATGTAAAGGGAGGAGACTGGCCGTGCCCAAATAGGTGTGTGTGTGTGTGTGTGTGTGTGTGTGTGTGTGTGTGTGTGTGTGTGTGTGTGTGTGTGTGTGTGTGTGTGTGGAACTGTATTGAAAATGGATGGATGATTAGACTCTTGTTTTCCTTCTCAGCTCTTGCGGCAATATGAACTTTGCACGTCGATTTGAATGCAACAAATGTGGCACGCCCAAACCCGGGGACAGCTTCGGAGGAGGTATGGTTTGAATTTCAATGCTTGCAATCTTGTGTACGGGTATTCATATTTTTGCCAGCTCCTAATACCTCAAGATTAACCTGCCTTTGATTGATGGGAAAAGTCAAGTGTCTGACCTATCCTATGACGGTGTCCGTCCTCAGAGCGTGGCGGTCGCGGAGGCTACGGAGGTGACCGTGGCGGCGGCTTCCGGGGTCGCGGTGGGTTCCGTGGTGGTGACCGTGGGGGCTATGGCGGCGGCGGTGGCGGCGGAGGCTATAAAATGGGAGGACGGTGAGTTCAGCCGATCTAAAGGGTTCACAGTTTATTTGGGTACTTTTGCATGAAATCGTTCTTGAGTCGTGCATTTCAAGAGGTGTACATTTGGTGTGACACCGTATACCCATTACGTAACCCAGTGCTGGATAATGTAACGTTTTACATTGGAATTCCCTCTGGACATATTTGCTTATGTTTGAGATTGCAGCTCTGAGACCCAACTCTTGTTGTGCCATTTAACCACTAGAGGGCATAGCCTGATTTCTAAACTGAGGTCACAGGCAGATTCATTAGTGATTCATGGCAAGTCACCGCCTGCTTTCCAGACATGACAATTGTCAAGGATACAAAGCAGACTCTAGGTCGCAATGCCTTTCAGGTGTCCTTTGTTAGATGGCTGTTACACCGCTCAGTGGTACATCCAGAAGGGCAGGGGGTGGGTGTAAAACTGTTGCTATGGATTGTAAATTTCTGTTGTATACCCAATTATTAAAGGTTGGCCTGAAAGGAAACCCTATTCATTTCCAGGCAGATATAATTGGAAGTCTTTCTCCTAGATAATTATTCGTTTCGCAGCCTGCATGTTCATGAGTGTCCTAGTTGGCACTGATTGATGTCTAATGTGCCTTTTTTGCCCTTCCTCAGAGGTGATCATAGAGAAGACAGAAGAGACCGGCCATACTAAATGTTCAGCAGTCGACCCGGTTCCAGCCCAGGGGTGTGTGGTGGTTGGGAGCGTGGTATGGGGGAGGGCTATGGGGGGAGGAAGGGATTCGGCTTTGAGAGGGATGGGATGGGGGGTCGGGGTGGGTGGGTGAACTGCTGGAAAACTGACTTGCATACCTTCCTTTTCTTTGCCAATGCATCCCATGTTGCTTTCTGTTTGTGATGGAAAGATGTACAGCGACTGTGAAGGGACTTTTTGGGCTGTAAGGACGCATCTGTATTGGGGTCAAATGTTTTATTTTTTTTCCTTTCTCATTTTATTTGTACATCATTTTTTTTCTTCTTAAATTCTAGGTCCAGGCTTTTTTTGTGGGGTAGACTTATTGTTTTGTTTTGTATGATCAAAATAAACTGTTAAACCTTTTTCCAAAATATTAAAAACTTGTGCTTTTTATCCTTTGTTTTTCTTTACACTAACGCCACACCTTTCAAACAGGAAATAATGTTGGAGCACCAGGCATATTCAATGCTATTTTATCATTGCCTTGAGCTACAAACGCGTGTAATTTAGTGAAGCGAGGCGTTGCGATCCCTCCCCTCTGGTCTGGCTGTTAACAGGCACGCTCTACTTTAGGTGGGCGAAGCAACAAGCGCACCGACATCGAGCATGCTCCTACTGACAGAATGTGGACCACTATGAGGTACCTGTTCATCCCAGCGTAGTATAGCTTAGACGGAAATGTATGATGCTGCGATCGGAGTGCAATGAGTGAGGATTCATTACAACCCTAAAATGAATTTTCGTCCTCCGGACCGGCGTGAAAACTACCTCGAAGCCGGGGCAGCATCATGGATCTGGACCGTAACGACGCTCATCGCTGTTGGAGCCGCGGTTTGTTCACCGGTGTCCATAGCTGGGACTGGGAGAAATGCCCCCGAGGTAGGCTACATGAACGCCCTGGTTTTAGAACTATTTGTCATAGGTGGGATTTTTTTGTATTTGAGGTACCGATACAAAGATCTGGTCATTTATGCAAACTAAACTGAATTAACCATAATTTTATTTTTTAACTGCGATGCCCTAATATTGACCATTGACTTTATTGATATAGTTTTAAAAGTTTTACTTTATAAAAATGCATCTGCTATTGGCTGTTTTGTCTCTTGTGTCCCAGACGTTGCTTGCACTGAGCAAGAGTAGTTAGACGTGGTGCAATTACCGCAAAAGCGTCTTCCATGCTCGTTTAAATAATTCTCGCTGTGTTTGATTGGGTATCTTAGGAATTCCTGGCAGTTATGTTGTCTCGAAATATTTCACAAGCTGTAACTCAAATTAAACGACAGCCCTAGGGAACTCTTGTCTTAGTTTCATTCGGGTGGACATGTCACTGCCTGACTGTCACAGACAAATACATGGAAACGTGTTTACCATATTTGGTGTGCTAGCATTGTGTCTTCCTGAATGTATCCTTAAGGGAATACTGAGGTCAAAATTCATAACCAGGCCTATTATATCACTACACAAACACAAGTATGTGCTTATATCTGGTGTACTTGACATTAAGTAGTCTAAGATAAATAAGAAGCTGTTATTATTCAGTAAAGTTTTGACATTTAGACTTGCTAAGAAGAAATTACATTAATGTATTCTTCCTTTTAAGTTGTATTCCATATTCTGGTTGTATACTGGTTAGAATGGTTTAAGTGATGTCTTCTCCAACAAATGTGTTAATTCCAGGCATTTCTGGAAAAGTATGGCTATCTTCACCCAGAAAACCACATCCACAACACTGCAGAAGTACAATCAGCCATCAGGTGGGTTTGAAAGGAAATCAGTACATTGAAGAGAGGCTACTCCCTCTCCAAAGCCTGGTGTGCAGTCCAAAATACACATTCCCTGGTTTATGCGGTAGTTAGTGGTTAGGCTTGACAAAGCACAGGAGTAAAGCACTTTAATCAGTTTCAATAAAAGCAATTGTGGTTTATGCTCTGGTTAAAAAGAAAACTCACATCAGCTTTCTGAATTGCACTAAAATGTGGTCATGCTATTTGACAAATTGAGGAAGGGTTGAAATATACAGTACTGGTACTTTTTTCCAATGTATTAACGAGGGTGGTGGTAGTCTAGAACAAGCCCTGTGGGCTTGTAATGAAGTCGTAAAACACACCCTCACCCCACCGGTGGAAAACCTCTCCTGGACCATCTAATAATCCAGTGGACCTCGCCCTCTGTCCTACACATTATCTCAGACTAATTATACCAGCGGTTTTAAAGGATCCACTTGTAGAAATCCTGCATTTTTGGGCCCTTGTTAGACTTTGTATGAGTTGTATTAAGTTAGCAGACATCAAGATGAACAGGGGACAGTCTTTGCAGAGGACTGGGTCTTTGTGAGGCTGTCTGTCTGAAACTAAATTCCATCTAGTTTCAGGGATTGTTGGGATATAATCTCTGGTAAACTACTAAATGTGGCTTGTTTTCCATAATCCTCTTATCTAGCATTGCTTTGCTGCTCTGTCGAATTATGTCACACTGATATATTATGTAATTTCTTCTCTTTAAAACAATTCAGTAGGAAATGCTCCAAATTTTCAAAGAGTGCGTAGCAAGAGCACATTGCTAGTCATCAAAGGATGAAGTACTCATATATTTCCATAGCTGATTTGCAGTATTGTGCAATTTCACGCTTCCATGTTCACTTCCTACAAAAGAAATTAAACACAATCATGTTCATAGTTCACCAATTCAGTTTTGAACTAGTTAACGTTCAAATGTTGTCAATGTCAATGTTCAAGAAACCGAAGAAAAACTGTGGGAGTGAGTATTCTGTGCTTATCTTTTAAAAAGAATCCTCTCTATTACCAGCTGCCCATCACCACAATCTCAAATTGTTGTGGATATTATTTGTACACCTGTTTCATTTATCACAACTAAGGCAGTAACTCTATATAATAAACATGTAATCTGGACCTACGCATCAATTCAGAATGTTCAGTTCAAAGTTCATAGAAAAATGAACTGGTTCAATTAACTAGTTCTTTTGAACTAGTTTATGCACAGCACTGTTGAACACAGAAGAACACAATCTTAAAACATACCTTTTTAGACTTTGACTTCTTTAATGTCCATCAAACTTTACATAAAATGGAAATTTGTCTTTGACAGTGGCATGAAAAACACACAAAAAACACACACATCACAGACATCACTTGTCACCTCTGCAGGGATTTCCAGTGGCTGTCCCGCCTACCGATGACGGGCCAGCTGGATGGGGCCACCCTGACCCGCATGGCAGAGCCCCGCTGTGGGGTGACGGACGAGGGCACCCATGACCTCTGGGCCCAGAGAATCAACCTCATCTTCACGGGCCGGACGGTGCCCGCCAGCCAACCCACGTTCCGAAAGAAGCGCTCTTCTTCGCCCCAAGGTAAGTTTGTTTTGTGTGTGTGTGTGTGCGCATCCGTGCATCCGTGCCAATCCATCACTTCACAAACACCGTGTTTGATAGCTAGTGGTGTTTGCATGGAGAGAAAAATGACACTTTATAGTTTGGGAACTGCTGATGTCAGAGAGAATATGGTTGGCGTTTGTGCTTACATAGATAATAACTTGTATGTTATATACGTTGATGAGCGTAGGGCGTTTTTCATACATGCGATTGACATGCGTATGTCAGTAATGTGTATACAGCCGTGTACCTCTCTGTTATGAGGTTGTCTGTGTCTACCTAAGATAGGGTTGCAAAGTGGTGGCTGGGTGGGTCCTCTGTCATAAAGCCCACTGATGGCCAACTTGGCTCCAAGGGGTGTAAATAAAGCTCATGGAGTGTACTGCACGTGCCAGACTGACCCTTGCTCTTTGTGACCATTGTAAAGAATGATGTACTTATGTCCATCATTCAACTCCTATCCCGACTGAGGAAAAGGATCTATAATTCAATGTGTTTCCCCCTAATGATGGAAAATACAAGCCATAACGTTTCGCTTTTTAACTTGGAAAATGGATCCCAGTATACCTCTGGTGTGATCACATATTTTGTTACAGGTTTTAGCTTGACGAATGATAAGAAGAACGCCCTAATAGAGTATAATACAGAAATGACATAAATAATTAAGATGTCCTGTTGCTTAGCACTGTAGGTAAGGATGGTAAGGATGGTTACTAAGGGAAACTATTGCAATTTATCACCTTTTAAGGTCTTTGGTTAACATTCTTACAATATTGGGGTTACACCATCTTCCTTCAATTTGTTTGCGTAACTTGCGGTCTCCCTCATTCCTTCCCTGCTTTCTCCACCCATAGAGCCTCAGAGCGTTCTCCTTACCTTTCCTCTGCCTGGAATCACAGCAGTCAGAACGCTGCATTCCTGCCTGTCACTGATATGATTGGCTAACTTACTTACTTGGAATGCAACAATGGCTGACGTTCGACGGCTCCTCTTCAAGTCAGTACCTGATGCGTTGGCTAGCTGGGTCAACTCCCGGCCGGCCGTCTAGCTTGCCTACCTTGAGTGGCTGCGTCCCGTGCTTGCCAGGTGGCTGAAAAGCTAACATGTGGAACAGATAGACGCTAAAATACCCTACCCAGGCTGGTCTGACAGGTGTGTGACTTACTGGCTGGCTTATCGACGTGTGCAGCTGTTTGTTATGGTCTGCGTCTGTCAGGGCCAGACGGGACTCGCACAGGTACACAGCTGTAGCATTATAACAACAGGACATCATGTGACTGATGATATTACATCGTTGGAAGTCAAACCTCAGCCACATTGGGTTTTATGTGTTGTTAAACACAGTATACTGATTCCAAAGGGCGTGTGTGTTTTTGTCTTTGTCTACTGAGTGAGGTAGTGGCAGTCGTCCAAAAGTTAAAGCAGGTAATTTGGCAGCTCTAAGGCCGCTTCTGTGGGCGTTAAAATGTATTTGATTCCAAAACAGCGGAGCCCTGCCCGCTCCCTTGTTCCTCCCTCTCTCAATTGCATGTTTGACACTGTTGGGATGTGTTTGTGAATGAGAAGCATTGCATTTGTAAAGACGTCAAGTGTCCACGATACACAGTGTACTGTACAGTGTTGCAGTTAATTTGTCCTCCAAACACGACAATCTCTAGTGTGTTTAGGTCTATGGCGTGTGTACGTGTGTTTTTAGGTGTATGTCGTCTTCAGGTGAATGAGAAAACAGGTACCAATGTGTGACCAGCCACGTAATGTTTCCTCCAGGGCTTAAAGCAAACCGAAAAAGGGTGGGCCAGGGAGGCAGCCTCCTCTGCCTGGGAGGGATGGGTGAGGCTGGTGGGGGTTGGGGGTCTGCTGGTGGTTCCCAGTCATATTCACTAGGCTGACATTCCAGCACCCCTGTCTGAGATAAGCGCTATACAGTGCGATAGGTCTGTTGCGTGTGTGTTTTCCCACACTCCCATACGAGCGAGATGGGGAACGTCAACAAACTAGCTAACCTTCTGGCAGCGTTGTAATGTGATAGATGTCCATTTGGGTTACACTATGGATATTGTTCTCATACAAGGGAGCCATCCAAATGATGTGTGTATGCCATACTCACGCACGTACCACGTACACGCACACGCACGCACACACACACACGCACACACACACACACACACACACACACACACACACACACACACACACACACACACACACACA
>JAOPUD010000055.1:11149014-11160204 GCA_027122715.1 Trisopterus minutus
ACACACACACACACACACACACACACACACACACACACACACACACACACACACACACACACACACACAGGCTACTTTACTGGCAACCAGGCTGCTTTCCTCCTGTCACTTAAACCGTTGCTAAAACCATCTCTGCACCTTTCAATTTTCCCGCCTCTGTGTCACACACACACACACACACACACACACACACACACGCACACACAAACAAACACTTACAGACAGTAACGCTATCACATGGTCTCGATCGCTTCCTAATGTGCCCATGATAGTGCTCCCCGACCAACTGGGGGGGCTCTCGCGGAGGGCACACTGCTAATTGCTTCCATGAGGGAAGTTTAGGAATGTCTTCTCTATCTCACTTCCTGGCGGGTGTCCTGTGGGAGACCCTCACTGTGTGGCGGTCTGGGCAGGGAGACAGAGGTCTCCAGAAGCACTACCTGCAGGCAGGCAGGCAGGCAGGGAGGGAGGGTGGCTTCACCCTGAGCTGAGGCTCATCCGGTGGGATGGTGGGTCACAGCCAACACCAGCATACCTCCATGGTATCATTAGGGGTGATACGTCCACAGGGAAAAAAGGTTTTGTTTAACAGCTCCATGAGACCACGCTGCTCCACTGAGTGCCATGGGTCGATCTGTAATGACGGCCTCATCACCGCTGTGGTCAGATACTTGACCCACTCGATTTTAGGGCTCTTTCGAGAAAGAAATGCAAGGTGTTAAAGAAAGAGTTCATCCCTCGTATCTAACGTGGGTCTCTGGCTTCTTTCCAGCATGGACGTTTTAATAATGCGCGGTGTCTGGCGATGGGGTCAGCATTTGTCTGCTGTTGGACTGTGTATGTGTGTGGAGAACACACACATACACACTGATAGGCTATCATAGAGCCCCCTCATAGAGCCCCCAAGTCTCCCCAGCAATCTGCTCTGGGTCTCCAGGGGGCTAGAACAAGCCAAACATATGGCGCCTTTCTGCCCTACAGAGTGTAATGCATGCATTACTCTTTGTGCGTGTGCGTGTGTGTGTGTGTTATTCTCTCTCTCTCTTTCTCTCCCTTTTGGCTCTCTCGCTCTCTCTCTCTCTCTCTCTCTCTCTCTCTCTCTCTCTCTCTCTCTCTCTCGCCATCTGCCTCACTCCCCTTCGCTCTCCTGTGTAAAAACCAACATAAACTCAACTTCTCACCTCATTAACACTTTCATCAGTGCGAGTCTTCACTCTCTCTCTCTCTCTCTCTCTGTCTCTCTCTGCCCCGTTGACGAGAGGGAGAGAGGGAAAGAGAGAGAGTGAGCGAGAGAGAGAGAGAACCTCTGGGTATGCCCTTTACGGGCCACCGGTGCAACCCAGACGGCATCCAGCTGCACCCCTCCCTGCAGTTGTTGCTGTGCAGCAGAGCAGCACTCCCCAATGACCCCCCTCCCCTTCCCCTCTCTGTCTGTATACATGTCAATGATGTTGTTGTTGTTGTTATACACAACACACAGCTTGCGCGAGCGTTGATTGTTGATGTGAAGTGTGCAGTGGATTGCTTGAGTCTTCTTGAGGGCTAGGAGGTGTGTAAGCCCTCTGTATACACCACAAGGAGATTAGGGGTCTGGTTGTTTACAGACCACTATCCCCCCCCCCCTATTTATTAATCTCTGAACAAATGGGTTGAGTTTTGATGTTTTGCAAAAACCCATGTTATTAAAAGTGAGTGTTTGTGTAAACTGTTGACCGAAGCGTGCACTTATGGTGCTTGTCAGTTTACCATTGCTGGAAGCTCCGCGGGTTGTATCCTATCATTTGGACATCCCCCTTGGAGACAGGCCGGTTCATTTGAAGTCAGCACTTCCCACGTTGGCCTCTGTATACAGTATAATTCTGGCACAGGTACTTATTAGGTGCATAGCTATTCTGTTTCGTAATGCCCCCAATATGTTGATGCCAAGGAATAGACACGGGAGTAAGGAAGGAGTTCAAACAACATAGCATCATTCTACATGGTATCTGTCTAGACTCTAGACTAGCGTCTAAATGCACGTGGAGGATGTTTTCAGGATAAGCTCATAAGCAACCTAAACCCGAGGGCTCATGTAGATTTTGGAATGTTTCCTCCATTCAGGGTCCAAATATGTGTGCTCTTTAGTTTATACCTGGAGGATAAATGTGTTCTGTGTGCGAACTTTGGTGAAATTGACCATACAACACAATGAGCAGTTCATTACCTGCCATTAGAAGATATAAGATATTCGAAATAGGATTTCTTCAAAACGATAACAACATAAAAATCCATTGTAAGGAGTCCTTGTCTGACCTGAATTAATGAAGATAAACTAAATCTCTCTCTCTCTCTCCCTCTGTCTCTCTCTCTCTCCCTCTCTGTCTCCCTCTCTCTCTCCAGGAGACAGGTGGTACAAGCGCTACCTGACCTATCAGATGGTCAACTGGCCCCGCCACCTCTCCCCGGGCCCAGTGAGGCTGGCCGTGCGCGCTGCCTTCCAGCTGTGGAGCAACGTTTCGGGCCTGGTGTTCCGGGAGGTCCCCGGGGGCCCGGCAGACATCCGGCTGGCCTTTTACAAGGGAGACCACAACGACGGGGCCAGCAACGCCTTTGACGGCCCAGGTGGGGGGCCCGCACTGTCACACTTGTTCCCAAGGGCCGAAGACCCCTTCCAATGCAGTTCTGACGTTGAGCACGGGGGTCTAAAGTAGTAGTGAAAGTCACTTATGTGACAACAAGCCACAAGCCAAGCAGTTAATTGGTGTTACTGGGCAATTCTGAACGTGAAAAGCAGATGTTTTTTTTGTACAGCCAGAAACCTTTCAATTGGCATTCAGGCGAATGTCCGGATCTAGATTTCATTTTTGTCAACTGAAATATCAGTATGTGTGGGTGTTACCATTATAATAAAATGGTAGTGTTAATTTCCTGTGAGTAACAGATGAGGTGACCTGTGATTGGCTATCTTTCCTGTAGGCGGGACCCTGGCCCATGCCTTCCTCCCTCAGCGTGGTGAAGCCCACTTTGACATGTCCGAGAGGTGGACGCTGAACGGACACAAGGGACACAACCTGTTCATGGTGACCGCCCACGAGATAGGACACACCCTGGGATTGGAGCACTCACCTGTCCGTCATGCCCTCATGTCCCCCTACTACAGGAAACTGGGGCGGAACCTGGTACTTAGCTGGGATGACATCACCGCTGTTCAGCAGCTCTACGGTGAGTGGAAAAATGTTGGGTAGCTGGGAAAGTTAAGCTATTGATTATTAGTACGATTGACGTTGATTGAGGTGCATGTGATTAAACTGTAATCATCAGAACATGGTACCCAGATAATAAAACAAGATAACAGAGACTAAATGTAGGGAATATCGGAAAAAAAAATTGAATAATGTATTTACTTTACTGAGTGGTCCAGCCAAGGGGATTTTGGATGGAATGTAAATAATTTGTCCCTGGTTTCCGAAGGTTAGAGACTCAAAATGTAGCCTGTATTATGTCATCCAGAAAGAATCTGGGCCACTTGCATGTGGTAAAAAGTAAAAAGCATGTTAAATTCCTCGGAGTGGTTCCTGTGGTTAGAGAGGTTATAGAGGGTATGGTTGAGTTTCGGTCCAGGTAAAAGGTGCTGACATCAGAACAATACTTCACAATACAATAACTCACGCCTCAAAAACGTCTTCTATACAAATGTATCCCTGCACGAAAGGACATTCAGGTATAAGATAACTATAAGATCTTATAGATAACTATAAGACAACGTTTTGTTTTATTTTCTGGCAAAGAGCGGGGAGATATAAGAGGAATTTGTGAATTCCTGCTGTGCCACCCAGCCAACTGGGACTCATGGCAGTGAGTTGTAAAGAGCAGGGGGAGAAGCCCGGAGGCCAGCAGCTGCAGCCTCACAGTTGGAACGAGCAGAAAGAGAACGAGCTGCTGTTAAATCATCCTTTTTACATTGGTGGAGACGGTGATTATGTTTTGGATGCACTCGTACATTTGATGCCGATAAACTGTTCTGTCCTCGTGGAAGGTCTGGCTGATTACGGCCTGATAAGGACGTAGTCCCTCATAGGCATGAAGCTGGCCTATTTGGCTATATGAGAAGATGGCTTAACCTACTGAAGTCTTTCCAGAAACACCACGCATGCACAGGCACACACAAACACAAATATGAGAAGCTAGAGACACCATTTTGTACCAGGAGCCTCGTTAGCCTGGAGGTGATGAACGAGGCGTTAAGCTGTGGGGGGGATGGGGGAGGTGCGGTGCTTATGTACGCCTCTGTATGGATGACGAATGGAGCTGTATATATATTTACTGATGAGCATTTGGACCCTCCTGGTATGTCAAAGACAGGTTTCCACAAGTGCTGTTGTAGACAAGTCTCTCACTGGTCATGTTCTCCTAGAGTTCACACAAAAAGAGAACGAAAATCCTTGGCACACTGTATCTTACAATAACCATCCATCTTTTGTGAACACAAAAGACTCCCAAGTGAGCTGGTGAAAACGTGAGCCTCTGGTCTTATGCTCAGGTATTTATGATGGAATGTCCACACGGCGCTCCGGCGGTCCCCAGTACACCTTGATGATTCACCTCTGAGTTCCTCATAAGGCCACGTCCCGACGCCCACATTCCTCTTCGATATCTGTGAGGGAGCGCAACCTTTTTGGGTCTATGACAGGTTACGAGGAAGTGGAAGTGTTTAGAGGAAAAACTAACAAACACGGGGTCTTTCCTCTTCTGCTCAGCCTTTTCACGTGCACATGTTTAGCTTGAATTGACACGGCAGACGTGGTTGTGATGCACAGCAAGAGGCCACAGGTGCTGCAGCAAACAGAAGGTTTCACGGGTTTCTGAAATACTCTCATCCCATTAGAAAAAAAAAACGTGTTTACTTTTGTTTTTGTACAAATGGAATACACATGCATTTAGTTTATGTTAAGTGTGTTTCCTCAGTGCAGTCTTGATTGAACTTTATAAGAAAACTAACAATTTATACCCTCCTACCATGGGAGAATGCATATTTTCAGATTGAGTCGGTGGACTATCTTTACACTGGATGATATGCTTTTGGCATAAGGGAAATCTTACTTTTTAATTGTGAAGATACGACTTTGAAATGCAAAGCAAGTACCTACAAGTACGTTTCACTTGTTGCATTGAGCAAATCAAGGAATGCTCACCTGGAATCTTAATTTGGAAACGACCGGGCAGTAAACAGGCAGAATCATGATTAAATCTGTGGCACTGGATTTTGTGTATGTCAAGCAGATTTTCATCTGGTAGCCTAAAGACTTCAGCTGTTCCCACTCAAAATGCCCCGCTATACCAGAGACCAAGGCATGTACCCCAGCCGCCACCCCAGTGCCTACAGCAAAATGTTACAGCTGCTTATACCATATTAGCGATTAGCCGTCTGTGTATGATTGCATGTGTGTGTATGTGTGTCTGCGTGGGTGTGGAACCCTCCCTAGTGCCGACATTCAGATGTGATTAGAAGCAGATGTTTGCCCCGTCTAGATAGCCCCAGAGAACCAGACGGCTCATAAGTGGCAACCAAGGAAAGACAAAGCCACCGTAGGACATTTCGGCTACCTTAGGTAATGAGGTTTTCGTTAGACGACAATTTCTCAAAGTAATTTCCCCAAGATCCTTCAATCCAAGGTCGTCTGGGAGATCAGGACTAGGCCGGCGCTGACAAGCGCCACCGTTTTGACATGAACCTTTGGCATTGTAAACATCAAGTTTGACAAGATTTAGCAGACGTTTTTATCCGAAGCGACTTACAATAACGGATGACGTCATATTTACATCTCTTCATTCTTGTGTGCAAGTGAAGGCTGTGGACCGGGCAGATAAGAGACTCTGTTGTGTTTCAGCGGACAAACGTTTGCTAAGGTCTGCCATGTATAAATTGAACACACACTGAATAAAGAAGTCTTCTTACATATTCAAGCCCATGAATGCAAACTTTTTCTTCAGGCATCTATCCACATGCCCAATCTGATTTGGTCTACCCCTTGGACAAATATTGGTTCCGCTCCTCAAGACAAAACGGGTGTGCGTCATTGTTTTCTTTATGTAGCTGTTACCATCGTTAACAGTCACTATAAGCAGACCATGCTAATGTGTTGTATTTGTATCAGTGTTGAATAGTCATCGTTCCTTGAATTTAGGTGCTACTGTAATGCAAGAATGGTGTGAATCTGGACAGAACTTAGTTCTGCATGACTGTTCTTCCTTTGGTTGTAAACACCAGACTCATCCTGTGAAATAACAATTTAATTGTTGCTATCAACCAACCTTTGTTTGGGTCGGCGGGACTGTCTGTGCTTCTATCTTCTGTCTGGGATGGAGAGTTTGTTCCCATGAAGTCTTTACTGAGGATTAGACGGGGCTACTCCACTCAGTCAATGCTGTAATAGCTTTGTCCTTGTTTTGTCTGTATCTTTTATTAACCAAAGGCTTTATGAAAGGCTCACTTTACTGAGACTCAAACAGCAGTGTACAACCTGAGAGACAGAAGCCTGCTGCCAGGATAGGATAGGATAGGAGGGAGGGTGTTGAAGTCCTAACTCAAGTTCAGTCCCCAATGGCCACAGCCATGATAGCTAACCGCTAGCTGTGCCCTTATGACTCAAAACTCACTGTCGGTCTCTTTGGGTAAAAGGGTAAATTAAATGACTAAATATGAATAAATGAGTGACCGCTCCTTGGATCCATCCCCCTGGCCAATGATCATCATACCATGATGCTCAGTGTGTCAAAAGCCAGATATCTAATTGTTGTGTTGTTTTACTGTGTCTTCAGGGAAGCCATTAGGGGGTCTTCCCGTAAGTCTACCTGGCCAGGGAGTCGGCTGGGGTCTGCAAGAGTGGGAGTTGGCCGAAGTGCATCATGGGAATCCAGCTACATCCCAGCCCATCTACTGCCAGGGGGTCTTCGATGCCATCACAATGGGTACAATTACAAATGTTTAATCTGTTCAAACATGTTTAAAAGTGATATGACGATTCAGCCTCATTCTTTGGGGCCAAAACTTTAATCACCCAAAAACGAATGTACTAGTTGATGTGCTCAATAACGTAAAAACATACTTCATAGATTCCACTTAATTACCCTGAAATTGTCCTATTAGTGCACACCTTAGAAAATGTCTAATGACAAGCTTTTAGCATTGACGGTGAAACACAGTAAATTAACCTGGTACCGTGCGCCTCCGTCCCTGGACCGGTTCAGACCAGAACCGGACGGTGGTGGTGTTCCGGGGTAGCGTGTACTGGACCGTCCCCAGCGACGGCAACGTGAGCGGGCCCTTCCCCCTGCGTCAGCGCTGGGGCCAGCTCCCTCTGGCCGTGGAGGCGGCCGCCTTCTCCCCCCTGGACTCCAAGTGGTATTTCTTCAAAGGTACGTGTTTTGGTGTTTTCATATAGTTTCACTTGTTTGCCGAGAGGCCTGGATATCCGTCCACATGCTCCTCACGCCTGGCTGCACAAAACCATCCCTTGTCCCTAAGACAAGGGATGTTTTTGTTTTTTTTCTTTCCTTGACTCACCTCTCCGCCAAACGGAGTCATTTGTATCTGAACACTTTTTGTGACAAAGACATGCCAGTTATCCAGGCGTTGTTTCTGCTCCAAATATTTATTTCACATATAGTCTTAAATATACAATTACAGAAAAATATAGTATTCTGTATGCAGACCTTCGTGGTCTGTTTTTGTGGTAGAAAGATCATCACAAGTCATAAAGAGCTAAAGAGATTATTTTATAGGAGGTTGGCTTTATTTCAGACTAGTTTTGATTACACATTGGGCAATGTTGCACACATATTTCCCCAGACTCCCAGATTTCCCAAAAATGCTCATATATTTCTATACACTATATAACTGCTTTTAATATTAGATCATGTAAAAATGTGCTCATCACGGATCCCTGCAATCAAAAGCCCAATGCAAAAGCCTGAAAGGTTGAGAAGGGTCTATCTGCAGACTACACGACAGTCCCCTTAATCGAGATTCCAGTCTATACCTCACACGCACATTTACAACAGAGGAAGTCATTAAAGGCCATGCTTGCATTGCCAAGTACCACTATTAACTTTGCTCATATGATCCAACATGACACCATCTCAGTCACTCAGTGATCCTAGGGGACTGCTAACCCTCTACTGCTGAGGCGCCCCAGTAGCTCACCGGGTAGAGCCCATAGCCCCATAGGCTCAGTCCTGATCCCAGCGACCTGAGTTATAATCGTGGTCCTTTGCTGCATGTCCTGCACTCTTATCTCCCATCTCTTCCTCTCTATCTCACTCGAATAAAGCATAAAAAATGCAAAAAAAAAACAACAACAAATAAAAAAATCTAACTCTCTTGTCCGGGCGTTGTGCAGGCAAGCGGCTGTGGCGCTACACGGGCAGCACGCTGGACCCGGGCTTCCCCAGGCAGAGCAGCGAGCTGGGGCTGCCCAGCCACCCGGACTGCGCCTTCTACTACGCCCCGCTCGGCCACATGGTCCTCTTCAAGGGCTCCCGCTACTCGGTGCTGAACCTGCACACGCTGCGCTCTGAGCCCTACTACCCCCGCAAGCTGAGCGACTGGAGCGGCCTGCCCCAGGGCTCCAACGGGGCGGTGGCGCGTCCCGACGGCCAGGTGTACCTGTTCAGGGAGCAGCGCTTCTGGAGGTTCGACCCCGTGAAGGTGAGGGTCACCAGGCAAGGCCAGTGGGCCCGGGACCTGGGCTGGACGGGCTGCCGGAGCACGTCGCTGAGCAACGAGATCGTCTGACTCTGAACTTTGTCCCCTGGCTTTCGGTAACTGAAGCATCAACTATACGTGCAACTATACGTACAACTATACGTAACTATACGCACTGCTTTGCAATTCAGGTTAGTCTGCAGAAAAAAATACACTTATATGCACAATACTAAAGGACTGGTCTGGGTGATTTAGCCATCGCCTCTGTATTCTCCTGGTGTCACTAAAACATCCGTTACCAATTGAATTTGGCAACATTATTTCCAAAAATCTACAATAGACATTTTAGGGAAGACAGGAGAGACATTAAGACAGTGGTTTGATCACCCATACTGGTACAGTCCTTTAAGACGCTAATGGGACCATGTGATCAACATAGTAGACATTGTGGAAAAGATTACATATTGTATGCTCAGAAATATTTTTGGTTATATTGTACATAAATGTCGCCAATTATGGCTGCACTTTAGATTTCTGTTCAATGCAAAATATATGATGAGCTTTCCTAAACATTGCTGCCCCCACATGGTGAAATGATGTATTGCTGATTTCATTAGACATTTAAATGATGCTTAAAAAAACCTGAGGATAATTAGGGCTGGGGCTGTGCCTGTGCGTACATGTAAATAGAAGGTGCTGTTGTACATGATCAACCTTGAGTTGGTTTTAGAGGACTTTTATTATGTGTGGTATGCTGGCCACACAACAGTGAAGATCCACTCACCGTATAGGGCCTGTACGTGCAATATGTTGTGAAGGACTTACAAACTACAAATTTATCCAAAGTGGCAGCCTGTTTTACAAATTCATTTTGGATTATTTCAGTTTGAAATGTTGGTCTGTTGGTACCGAACCGACTCTTACCTGTAATGTCGCTAGAATGTTTACTGTTTATCAAGGTGATTTGCATATGTTCAAACATACATTATTATTACTCACAAATGATAACTAGCTAATAAATGTCTTTCTAAAACAATAGCTTAATGTGAGTCAATGAACTAAGACCAAAATTGTAAAATAGAGCCTTTATTCAGGCATCAGGGGTATGTAAATGACTCTCTTTATATTAGAACATAGAAAAAAACCCAGAAAGAACAAGAGCATCGAGAATAAAGAGAGTAGCTAGAGGGTATTATAAGCATACGATACTTGGAATTGTGCGCTACCATTACATTTTCTTATATATTTTAAACCTTTTAAAATATATATATTTTTCAACCAATCACCAATTATTAGCTCTTTGACACCTATTCAGCCTCACTTTGCACTACTGCACTTACCACATTTTCTAGTTTTCTAAACCCTGGTTACCCTAATTGTATGCAATTCAAACCCTGTTTGAATGATCACCCATAATGATTTAAAAATAACTAATGTTTTATTTTTGTGGGTACAAAACTTTTCCCGTTCCAATGCTGGCATGAATCCCCTACTGTTAAGCGTGTTGGTATAATCTGTCAATCGACCTGACCCTAGCAGAATGCTGGTCAACACCTTGGGCATCACAAATCCTGTTTCTTGCTTCTTCTTTGCTAATCCTTGGTATTCCCTCCCCGCCCTCCACGCTAGTGGTTCAAGCCTTGTTCTATTGAACACTGTTAACAGGGTGAGGTTGAGGGCCTATACAGGAAGCCCGGGGTTGGATAACAAGCACTGAACGTAATCGTTCACAGCCTGAACATTAGTGAGACCATTTAATTGCATTTGAGAGACCCAATAAATATTTATTCTTAACCAGTAATATCGACACAGCCTTTCAGTAATGTTCTTTGGCAACGACTATAAAAGAACACATCCTCACATGTTAAGAAAAGAAGAAAAGAAAAAGAAAACCTAACCGCGGTCAATACATAGTGCCATATGGGAGATTCAGTCTGTTAACCAGACTCACCGCAGAACCTTCTACAGAGGATACAGGTCTCCTGTGCTTTCGTGGGGTTAGCATATGTATAGATATCACAATATTAGACACAAAGGCATAACACCAAGATCAAATCTGTGGTTCAGCCAAAAGATCAACACCAACCGGGATAAAAAAAAAAAAGTATGATTGGCTTATGTTAAATAAGTTTGAACATTTCCTTCCTTGCCAGCTTTTCCCAGGAGTACCGTTGTCCCACTGAAAAGGCTCAAACATTGTAAAGAACCTATATAAATACACATAGAAAAACACAAGACATTCAACAGGATTATGACTTCTAAAAAGTGAAACATTAGACACCACATGTGGCAATATTAAAGGCCAACAAAGTACACGTTACATAAAACTACACGTTTACGCTCAAGCGCATCCTCGGTGGCTCAACAGTAACCCCAGGGCTCTGCTCATTTGTCCTCACACCGCAGCCAATGCTTTTGTGTTCAAAAGTATATCCTCAGTTCAGGGCAGGCGTGGAGGGGGTCATCTCTCTTCCCCACCGACACGGGGAATGATTTCACCAGGATAG
>JAOPUD010000055.1:11214890-11225351 GCA_027122715.1 Trisopterus minutus
ACACACACACACACACACACACGCACACACACACACACACACACACACACACACACACACACACACACACACACACAAATATTAAGCCAAAAACATATTCCCACACCTCTCCTGTGGGCAGGTAAGGGCGTGGCCAAGCAGGCTCTGTATTTCTCTGGCAGCTCGGAGGGGGGGAGGCCGGCACATTGGTGACGCTTCAGCTGCTCCAGGAGACTCCTGGGGACCAGAGAAAACACAACACAGCGCTATGGGCGTTATCCTGGGAGGCAGAGGAGACCCACAAAGTGGGATGGCAGACCGAGAGAGAGAGAGAGAGACAGACAGACAGAGATAGAGAGGGAATGGAAAAAAATGGAAAACAAGGCCATTGCATTAGTAATAATAGAGCGATTGTGAAAGCATTTACTGACAAAGAGTGTGTCTGAATGGACCTATTATTCCTTTTGGAATACAGTAACCCAGAAGAATACTGTGTATATGCATGTGGGTGCGTGTCTGTCTGTGATCTGGACAGGTGTGTGGCCAGGTGTGATTGTCACAGAGTCTCTTGGGGCTGTGCATTGTCTTTCATTCAGGGGGCCGCTTTTGCATGCTAAAATATTAGACAAGCATCTGTTCAAATATGAATGGCCAGAGAGACACGCACGCACGCACGCACGCACGCACGCACGCACGCACGCACGCACGCTTGCACGCACGCACGCCGCACGCACGCACGCACGCACACACACACACCCACACACGACTCAGGTCAGTGTGGGGGCTATTCCATTAGATGCTTACAGAGCTTGAAAAGGCCTCCACACCTTTGCAGTCAATCCACTGCAGTGTGCCTTGACTCAGGGTAAGAGCTGCCTTCAGGTCCCCTTACTGATGGATGTTCTAGTCATCATAAATGCAGTAGTGATGTGGCATTAATGTGGCATAGTGTTGAACTCTATTGTTTGGTAGTCCACATCGTTCTTTTCTTATCGTGAGAACCACTGTTATGCTGAGGCAAAAGTCAGAATAAGGGAATCTGAATGTGTGTGTAAAAGCATAGATCAAGCCTGAAGAACATCAAACACCACGACGCATTGCGTATAGAATTTGGGTCACAAATTGTTGAAAAGTAAAATGCCTTGTAGCGTTGCATTCGTAGAGAGCTGTTATCAGATAGCTGTTCTTTTCAAGTCAATTTTTATTTTTGTTTAACAGCAGTTGCAAGATGTGGAGCACCCGAAAAGGATTCCCATCATCATCATGTGAAATATGTGTGATAGGTTTTTCTTTTTTTTTGGCTTATGGCTTATTGGTCTCACAGAGCAGCTACGATCACTAGTGGGATTGAGTGTCAAATAAATTGCATAAATAAATGTATTTAATGAGATCACCTTTATACCAAAAATAATATTGCAATTGCTAGTTGGGAAATAAATGCCATATTCTGGATCGACATATACAATATTTCATGAAAATGTGAAAATCCCAGTGGAATTCAAATGGATGATTTGCTTCTGACAAGGTTAATTATGGCCTCATTGGTATACAGTAAACAAGCTCAAAATACACCAAGTTTAAATCCAGACCTGAATGCAAAGCCCCTGGGAAAACATAAGCAAAAACACCAAATGTATTCATTCATTCATGAATTTGAAATTGAGGTTGTACATTCACCAGCTTTCCCCCAAAGTTTGATTAATGACAACTAAATATGCAGTACATTATAATAAGTGTCCATACGCTGTAGTGCCTCGGGTGTCTGAGTCACTATAAGCGATACTGGATACAGTCCTTAGCGTCCCCAGCTTACCCTGAGCATCCTCGAGTAAGATGCATAAACCCTACCTGCTCATCAACCACATGCAACTGAATTCACCGTAAGTTTCTGCGAAATGATGATGAAATAGTGAATAACAGTTAAAAGACCACTCTAAAACAGCTGATTTGGCTCCTCCGGTTATTTTCCCAACACTTAGCTGCGTTTGTTTTACTGTATCGAGCCAGTATGATCGACAGCCCTTTATGCCCAATTCTCCCTCTGTGCCCAGTGCTTAATCACACCGAAACAGACTAGCTTGAATAGTTTCTGTATCACCCTAGCAAGGAAGGTTTAGGTTTGAACAGACTATTTTTTTCTATCAAATATATTTCAGATGTACCTATTTTTTTTTTCCTCGTCCACATGTGTACCTCTTACAGTGTATTTAACAGCTGACAGTTGCCTTGTTTGGACTTTTACACAAGCAGGTTCCCCCACACACTAACAGGTTATGGCCAGGACCCTTCTGCCAGCCGCCGCAACGCAAACCTGATTATTCCACAGCTTTCAGTTCTGTGTGTGTGTTTGTGTATGTGTGTGGGGTTGTGGTTGTGTGTGTGAGAGTGCCTGTGTGCATAGGCAAGAGAGCAGAGGAGAGGGTAGGGAAAGTGTGTTAGAGTATATCCGAGAGAGGCAAAATGGAGAATGTGTGTGTGTGTGTGTGTGTGTGTGTGTGTTTGTGTGTGTGTGTGTGTGTGTCCACACGCGCACATGCGTGCATGTGCTGTATATGTTCCAAGGTTCTTGTTATAACCCTTTTATTCGTTTATGGGCTGGAGCGGGATTTTAACAAAGTGGTCCATTGCCTCTAGGCGAGGTGAAGAGTCTGTGTGTATTTATGTCAGTTTGTGTGTTTGTGTGAGCAGGTGATGCTGAGACCAGAATAAAATGGACTCCATCGTTTTGAACATCCAGCTCCTCTATGTAGCATTCTAGAGCTACCGCTAAGCCTTTGGCTGTTGTGTGGATAGGAGGGTTATGTAAGACTGTGTGTGGTCACACTTTTCTATACAGGTGTGCTTGTTGGTAGGTAAACATTGACACAAAACACATGTGTCTGCAGTTTGTGTGTGTGTGTGTGTGTGTGTGTGTGTGTGTGTGTGTGTGTGTGTGTGTGTATGTTTCTCCGTTTTTTTTAAATAATACATGGGTGTATGTTGGATAGAGAGAAAGTCAGAGAGAGAGAGAGAGAGAGAGAGAGAGAGATGGATTAATAGCTAGATTAAAAAATGCTCAGCCAGCCAGCCAGTCATTCAGAAAGAGAGGGAGATTGACAGGGAGACCAACAGCCAGAGAGAGACAGATTGGAAGAGAAAGGAAGAGAGAGAGAGAGAGAGCAAGAGAGAGAGAGAGAGAGAGAGAGAGGGAGATGGATTGAGAGAAAGGGAGCAAGAGGATGGGGAGAGAGAGAGAGAGCGAGAGAGAGCGAGAGAGAGTGCGAGTGTGGAAGTTTGACCACGGAGGGGTTGTAAATGGGATCTCATCTGACACAGACAGTTTCATCAATAATGCAGTGTTGCCTTTTGCCCGTGCCGCCTGGCGAGTAGGCTAGCAGTGCGGGGATGCAGAGCCAGTAGGTTAGCAGCGCCGGGATTCAGAGCTTGGGAGAGCACTTAAGGAAGGAGAGGATTGCAGTGTCTCAACCAAGGGACCCTTGGGTGCCTCATAACCTTGCGCATTATCCCCAGAACGCCCCTCGCCAGTGCACAGATTAACCCCAGAGACAGACGGAGACAGAGGGCTACAACGGGGGGAGCAGAGACTGGAAGGAGTAGAGAGTTATCTTGCTACACTTTCTTTGAAGAAAGAATACAACACCTCTGCCCTCGATTTGGTTTGGTGTCTGTTTTTTTTTGTGTGTCCGTCTCTCTCTATTCTCTCTTCAGATTTATATAATCTGTTTTATGGGATGATATAACAGAAAATAGAGAGGGGAAGGCAAAAGGAAAAAAAGATTGAGAGGGATAGAGACGAACGGGTGGTGGAGAGAGGGTGAGAGGTTGAGAGCTGGAGAGACGAGAGAGAGAGAGAGAGAGAGAGAGAGAGAGTTAGAGTTAGACACATCACACAGATGCGCACAGAAACACACACATGCACACGCAAACGAACACACACACACACACACACATACACAAACACACACACATACACAAACAAAGAGTGTGTACCTGATCTTTCCCTCCTTTGACAGTTCGTGCGGCGGGTCATCACACAGCAGCCGCGAGTCTCCCTCCAGAATGTAGACACATACACACTCCTGTAACATGAGCCCACGCATACACACACACACACACACACACACACAAACAAAGTTTCACATTAATCACATTTCAATTCATTGTACCAGGGTTGACCTTATATTCATTTGGGAGAGAGTCTTGGACTGCGTGTGTGACAGGGCTGGGACAGTAGCTTTTGCCACTCTGAATATTAAGAGGTGTGTTTTTCCGGTAACACATCAAGGTAATTTACGAGTTCAGCTTGTTTCTTTTGTGTGTGTGTGTGTGTGTGTGTGTGTGTGTGTGTGTGTGTGTATGCGTTTGTGTATGTATTTTTGTGTGTTTGTGTATGTGTGTGCGAGCGGGTGTGTACCGTGCTGGGAAGCAATTCCTGTACGCTGTCTCGGAGGGCATCCCGTAGCGAGCGAACATTGACGACCGCTGCCAACCGCAGCAAAGCATCCTGGGAAGAAAGACAAACATTGAACAGTTTTCCACCTGGCTGACACAGTTCCCAGAGGTCTGCGTGCTCATGGTATAAATGTCTGGGGTTCGGTCAGGTTAACTTCATTTTTGCATGTTTAGAGATGTCTGGGAAAAACAACTGCGTCCCAGGGTAAATCTATGTCAAAGACAGCCAATGCACAGCAATCTGTATGTTTTGAATGAACCCTTGTGTCTAAAAGTGCCTCATGTTTGCTCAGTTCATATTCCATTGAGTGGACTGCCAGTGTTTCACTTTCCTGTTGTCCCCTGGCAGATGGGTCTAGTCCAAAACAATGTATCCTTCCACATTAAATCCATCTTTTTAAAATATGAAATAATAATAATATTCAATCATGCAGGGATTCTCCCAATTAGCCACAATGCAAAATGTATCCCCAAGGCATAATCTGGGACCTTACTTGACAGGTATTGACGTTACTATTCAAAAAGTTTAAAAAGTTAAATTGAATAAGCATGAAATGATTTAGTGTTATTTAGACACTTTCTAGCTTCACACTCAAACATGAAAGGTCAAAACATTTACATGTGCCAAAGCAGATATAAAAATGATATTTCCTCATCAAAGCCAGCCTGCCAGCATCACAAAGTTTCATTAAAATGATTTCATCTGAAATGACATGGCACAGTTTGAAGATTTGTTTGAATGGATGCATTGATTGTGCTTGTACAAGGCCGAATATCATCGAGGAAACACACATGGGGTGATCAAGCGGTGGTGGCCCGAGGAGGGCGCCGGGGCGTCGGTACACCCGAGTGAGACTCAGCCGGAAGGCACGCCAGCGATAAGTTCCGGCGTTGACGAGCGGATCAATGCACAAGGCTGCCCAGGCTGGGCCTAGGGGCCCCCTCTCACATGGGCCCTGCAGTTTCCTCCCCAAAGATATATTATTCATACACCTAGTAAAATAAAAACATTGAATGCCATTCAATTGGGAGCTCCCCGTGGACTGAAAAAGGCTGCTTACCATTTGAGTATGTTTACACCTTTATTTCAACTTCACAGCGTAGGCCTCCCCCTCCCCCGGCAAACTTTATAAATGAAATGCGCATCATCAAACCTATCCCTGGGCGCTTGTTGGTTGTTGATTAGTTGTTCAACGCAACCAAGTTCGGGGGGGGGGGCATATTGGTTTGGGTGAAATTGTCCCCATGTCAGAGTTAGGAAAATATTAAAGAAAAGAAGAAGCTGGAAGAAATCTAAGAAGATTCCGTAACCCACTTGATGTTTCATTAATTTGGTGATTAGTTCTGTTTAATTGAGGCTGGAAGGAAATCATCAGGTTTCTCTTTGATTTCAGTGTGTTGAACGTTCCAATTTGCTGCAATTGTGTTCTTTTCTATGTCTCTGGTTATTAATCATCTGTAATGTGTGCCATTTTTTTTTTTTTCACAAAGTACAACCCAGTGGCCCCCAAGGACATGCTACTACACCTCAGACCCAACTTGGGAACTTAATCCAAGCTTCAATATTTCCTAACTTAAACCTTTAAAGTGAGGAGCGAGTGGATTTGGTTGTAAATGTCAGCCCCCAGACTCCATTAAGTCAAATACCTTCAGGGAGACATGTTAAAGAGGGGCTTTTTCTAACGTGCAGCATGTAAGCATGGCCCCTGAGAAGTGACTTGATGCTGCATGCCAGACCCAACTCGACGGTAATGCTAATCACAGTCACACACATCTATTTGCTGGGATTTTCTGATCCGATGACAGACCAAGTCAGGCAAAATAGGCCTCTAAAAGGTACAGCATCACATTAATCGTCCTATGGCATTTAATGGAAAAGCGGGGGAGATTAGGAGTCTCATCCTTATCCGCTATCGTGCCGCTCATTCCTTTCAACTGACGGTCTGCTTCCATAGTTGCAGCTCTAACGACAACAATGCACGTGGAAAATTGCCTAATCAATTCCCTAATTGATTCAGCAATGAATGTTGTCTACAATTACCTAATTGAATCACTGTCTCTGCATCATAAAGAATGACCAGCGGGAGGATAATGAGACTGGGCCTTGTGCTGTTGCAGGCGATTGCACGACGCGGGCAGCCAAGACACAACAGATGGTATCTTTCACACACATCGCTTTCTGGGTGCTCACTAGAGATGTCTTTCTCCTCGCTGCTTCTCATCCACTCCCTGGTATCGTTCTCAACAACCCCTTCTGTTTGCTATGTCCTGTTTTAAAGTGTAAAGTGGTGGTAGCGGTGATGTCGGTGGTTGTTGGTAGTTGTGGTGTTGGTGATGATGGTGGTAATAATGGTGGTGATGATGGAGGTGGTGGTGATGACGATGGGGATGGTGATGGTGGTGGTGATGGAGGTGGTAGTAGTGGTGGTGATGGTGGTGGTGATGATGGCGGTGGTGGTGATGATGATGGTGTTGGGGGGTGGTGGTGGCGGAGGTGGTGGTGGTGATGGTGGTGAGCGGCATTATTCAGTGTATGAAGATTGATGGAAGAATGCAACAACGGAAGAGGGAGAGCAGGGAGGATTCATCTCATGCCTGCGTATGCTTTGTTTATTATAACACATGAATAGATTACATTGAATATGATTATCGCTGATCACTCAATCAGCCTGCAAGAGTGCTGCTATAATGAAGTAGGAGCTCTGCCAGAACTTTTTTCGGATATGTGTGCCTGTGAGTATGTGTGTGTGTATGCATGAGCCCGCAAATGCGCAATTGCGCATTTGTGCGTGCCGTTTGTATGGGTTTGTGACCAAGAGAGAGAAAACAACAGCTTGAGTTCTCAACAAAAAGCTGAATCTGAAGACTTCAAATCCCTTCTCGGAATGTTTGTTTACAACCCAATATGAATTACAGGACAAGCAAAATGTCTGATAAGCCTTCATGTATTATCGAAAAACATGCACACAATAGAGCCCACACTGTTGTTTTGTATGTTGTGTGTGTATGTGTGTGTGTGTGTGTGTGTGTGTGTGTGTGTGTGTGTGTGTGGTGGTCATGATTGAGTCTGTGTGCATTCCCATTGCCGTTAGGTGTATGGCCTGCTAAATGTCAGAGTGTGTCATTTGACCTTTCCCAATCATCCTCTGTCATAAACCTCTAACCATCTGTTATATTAATTCACCTGTCACCCCTCCCCACACCCTCCCACCTACCCCCAACTACGCAACACACAAGCACATACACACATGGACACAGAAAGAGAAAGAGAGAGAGAGAGAGAGAGAGAGAGAGAGAGAGAGAGATAATAGGCCTGCTTATTGAACCATTCATCGACCCACTATACACCTACATAAAACAGAGATGCTAGAAATGATAGCAGAGCAATCAGGAACATGGACCCAGTTCACTGCTTGCTGCAGGCACGGTACAAAATAGCCTATTTTCATATTAAATCCCGGCCAAAGCTGCCGCTTTTCTGTGTTTTTTTCTGTTTTCTTTTACAGCATGCAATTTAATTTCAGTAATAGTTTTGTATGCTTACATGCAGATGATTAGTATGGACCTAATGCAAGTTATTTTGCATTTGGAATTAGAGAGGAACATTTGGTTTTATGTGATATAGATGGAAGCTTTTATGGTAATTGACATATACCACATGGAAATGGATGCCTATCCCGTAACCATATTAATATTAATACTCACATTCATATTCAACCTGTTCTCTCGTACACTGTCTCTCTGGTTGTCATGTTACATTGCTTTGGGAGGATTTGCCCATCCAAACCACAGAGCTACAGCTCCATGACCGAAGCGGTTCTGTCTATTCAGATGCCATTCGACATCTTTCAGTTGAAAAGAGAAGCTGTGAATCAGTAATGCTTTGAAAATCTGGTTAATCTCACTTGTTTATTGTTGGATTCACAGTTTTTTTTTCGTCCTCAAACCTTCTCAACTAATTAACTAATTCACTTTGAATCCAAAGGGTTTTATAGGCTTGAGAAATGTACATTTTCAAAGCCGGTCAAATCAAATAAGATACAAAAAAATCCAGAAAACATAACTTTGAAGAATTAAATATGCTTTAATAATGTCTCTCTTTCTCTCTCTCTCTCTCCCCCCCTCCTCTTCAAGTCTGCCGGCTCCGTCCTTGTGGAAGCTGCCTTGAACCACCCCTCTTGCCCGCATCCCTCCGCTCCCTCTCCCCGTCTGTTGTCCTAATGCCATTAGACTCCTCTAATCACCCTGAGTGCTGCTGTTGAAGGGCACCTGGGATCACCATGCCTAAACACACATCCTTCATCTCCACCCTTTATCTATGACTCTCTCTCTCTCTCTCTCTCTCTCTCTCTCTCTCTCTCTCTCGCTCTCTCTCTCGCTCTCTCTCTCTCTCTCCCCCCCCGTCGGGCCTCGCTCTCCCTCCGCCGTCCTCCTCCTCCGTCGAGGATGGCTGACGGTAAAGGCTCGTCCTGGATGAGATGAGGTCAGCCTCATGATCGTACAGACGGGCCTTTGTTTGTTTGACATTTAGACGCCTGGCTCGCTGGGATTATAATTGTCAGGGAAAACAGAAAAATGTGGAAGATTTAATTACTGGTTATACACGTTAAACCATTTGAATTTGTATTTATTTAATGAATGTTTATGCATATATTGAATCATGTATTCATATTTATTTACCTTTTTATTTATTCATCTTTTGGTGACATATTTGATTAAGATTGGATCAGGTTTTCATGCTTTTTTATATTCCTGGTATATTCCAGCTCTAGCTCAGGGCTTAAGTGACACATTTGCATTGCTCAAGTGCATGCTCCTCTCCCCTAAAAGAGCTTTTGTCACTTAGGCTTCAATGAGCCACTTACGACCAGTCCCCCGGCAGCGTCTGAGTAGCCTCACTAGCTGGGGGATGGTGCGGTGGACTGCCCAACGTTTTAATAGTAAACCAGTGTTGTTGTCGAGAAAGAAATCGATGGTACAAAATATGGAATCTTCGGCAGCAAAAAAAGCAATGAATGCATGAGTCCACCTGTGATTGGGAGGCCGCAAAAGACTATCTTGGAATACAAATCGTGTTGCTGATGCTAGGATTCAGGGTGATAAAATTCTTGCGTGGCATGGCTTGCTATTAAATAGCTAGAAACAAACTGGAACTTGCACAGTTTGAAAACTATGGCATTCTGCTTATAACAAAAGTGTTTAATATTCTTGTTGAGATGCATGGTCACATTGGCGAGAGCAAGGGTGAGATGAATGAAATTCAGCCAGAGGCTATCGTGAGTTAGGACAATTAGCCTGGATAGCGCCCAGCTAATGGTGCAGAGGTCTTATCCTCCACAATGTTGCCTACTCTGATCTGCTACACCCAGAAAACAATCTGCATTTCAAACAGTCCACCCGCTGACCTTCAGCGAGCACAATGTCGATAGACGCCATTGCATAAAAAATGAAGAAAATGCCCCGAAAAACCTAACCATGACAATCATTCTGTCAGGAAACACTCATTAACTCCTTTATTTACTTATGAATTTAGATAAACCATTTAACATGCACCATCTGCTGTGCGTTAGTCCATTCTTTATATATATTTATACAAGCTAAGTACTAAGTCTACAGGGACAGTTTTAACTGTATTAATCCTTAAGTGTTTGCAGTTAATGTACGGCTGATCGATGCTCATCGACTTACGGTGTTTGTCAATCAGTGGCTGCAGGTGTTGGTGGTGAGATTCTCATGCACATACAGACCACAAAAACACACACACGTGCACACGCACACACACACACACACACACACACACACACACACACACACAGGAAGGCAGGGGAGCCTGTAGAGTTGCTGTGGGTCCTGGCTGTTATTCCAACAGAGCCGGGTCTCCAGTAGCATCACTAACAAACTGGAGACACATGCACTGTAGAATACAGCCAGGCCTTGTAGAGTAGCTCCCGTGACACACACACACACACACACACACACACACACACACACACACACACACACACACACACACACACACATACACACACA
>JAOPUD010000055.1:11461296-11477836 GCA_027122715.1 Trisopterus minutus
CCCCCCCCCCCCCCCCCCCCCCGAAAAAATCTCACTCTGAACTCACTTCAAACTTGAGAGCTCTGTAAAGATATCTCTTGAGTTGATGCGATTTTGCCATCTTTGTTGACGTCTAATATTAAAAGTCTACCCAGTTTCCTCTTGTTAGGCTGAATACAGAAACATGACCCTAACCTGCAGGATCAAATTTGTAATTGATTATAATTTATTCAGTGGACGTTTGTTATTGGCTAGCAAGGATAACATGTAGACATATTAAAGACTGCAGTGGCAGCAAAGTCACTGCTTGGAACGGCTAACGGCTAATGGATAATCCCACCCCCACCTGGGGAAGAAACAAGGCATCAAGACTGGCTGTTTGTATTTCTGAAAGATGTTGACCCACTAAGCTGTTGTCCACCTCCCCAACCGCCTGCTGTCCTCCTGTCCTCCTGTCCCGTAGATCTGAGCGAGACGGCCA
Source organism: Trisopterus minutus (assembly GCA_027122715.1). Classification (NCBI taxonomy): domain Eukaryota; kingdom Metazoa; phylum Chordata; class Actinopteri; order Gadiformes; family Gadidae; genus Trisopterus; species Trisopterus minutus. Next base: position 11,461,757 of record JAOPUD010000055.1, read on the forward strand.
TCACGGTGTTCTCCGTGCTGGGGCTGTTCTCCTCGCAGGCCACCGCCTCGCTCTGCATCTTCTTCACGGCAGAGATCATGCCCACCGTCATCAGGTAACCAGCGCCGCCCGCTACAGAACGGAGCCCTGATAGGGAGAGCTGTTCCGACAACAGGATCGGAAATCCCTCCGATACTGCCTAAAATGTAGTATTGGGTATCGAGCGAGTCTAGGCGCCGATCCGAGTCTGATGTAAGCTCATTTACTACTCAGGCAGAGAACATCACAAACAGTACGGTGTTATGCTGCGTTCGTTTACGGTCGGGAGCGGAAAAGTCGGAATGGGAAACCCGTCTTCTCCGATCTACGTGCGTTCGAGCTACAGAGTCGGGAAACATGGATGCATGGACGCTTTACTACAAGAATACAAATGTGTTATTATAATTATAGATTATAAATTTAAATGAGCTAGTTCTGGAAAAGAGAATTGTTGACAGCAAGTGAACCGACTGTACTTTGCTGTGCTATGAGTTATTACCATGCTAGACGCTGTATCGCTATATACTCGGCCCGATACTCAAGTTCAGGAATTGGAATCGATATCGGGAAGGAAAGAATGGTATCGGAACATCTCTACTAGTAGGGTGTGATGTTATTGGTTATTAGATTTGAAATGACTATCCATCAGCATCGACTACAGCTCTGCTCCGCTGATTTAAACTTAAGACCCAGTTGAACTCTAATTTCACATTGTCCAAATGAACTGTGGGACAGAATTCAAAACAGAAAAGTGAAACATTTAGACAATCACACAGTGACCTCCGCCCTCTGACGGAGACCCTGAAGCTCTCCGCCTGCTCAGCGACCAAAGCCTTCTGCCGGGTGACGGAGGGGGGCCGGGGGCCCCTCTGGACCCTCTGGACCCCCGGCAGCTCTGACGTGGCGCTTCTTGTGTCTTGTGTTGCCAGGGGAACGGGCGTGGGCGTGGTGCTGGCCCTGGGCTGCGTGGGCCGCCTCAGCTCGCCGCTCATGGACCTGCGGAACCACTACGGGTACTTCCTGCACCACGTGGTCTACTCCTCGCTGGCGCTGCTGGCCGTGCTGTCCATCCTGCTGCTGCCCGAGAGCAAGAGGAAGACGCTGCCGCAGACGCTGGCCGACGGCGAGCAGTACCGCCGGCCCCCCCTGGGCCGCAGGAGGCGGGACAACGTGCCCCTGCTGGTCACGCCCAACCCAGAGACCTAGCTGCCGGGTAGTGGGGGGGGGGGCGGGGCACGGGGTAAATGAGAGGACAGGCGCCTCCCAGCCATCCTGTCAGAGCCGTTTCAATAGATTGGCGACGCCTCTCCAATGTGTGGGGCGGGCGACTCACCCTGCATGTGTGAACACATCTTTTTGAAGGTACAGAAAAAATCAGGCGTCGCCCTGATATTTTCACACTTAAAACTTTGATTTGATGCCATGTCAGTAATGTGATTAACAATACCGTGGCCTAACCTCTTTAGAAACCATGAGGCTCTACGAGGCTAATGAAAAACATTAAACACGGACGAAGGCAGTAGCCTATATGTAGTATTGTGAAAGTCGAGTTTGTTCCATGCACTCTGCGCATTGGGTTAGGGTGTGATACAATTATTGCCTCTAGGGCCCTTTGGCTCCCCAACTGTGATCAAGGGATATACAAATAGGCTATTGACTTGCCTGAATTGTTGAAAAAATAAACAAAACCATAAAAACAATAGCCACACTGAGAATACCTAATAATCTGACGTAGTTATACGTGCTATTAGGCAGTCTTTCTAGACTTTCTAGACTCAAGATTATGAATAACTTCCAAATATTGAATAGCCTACAACCAGATCCCGTCTACGGACTACGCACTGTCTATTAGATATTATCTGACACAACCTCATAGCAAGCCTGGTTGGCTGGACGGACGTCACTTGAGAAGAGATTCGTAAACACAGACGTACAATCTTCTCGATAATTTGATCATTCAATAGGCCAACTACTAATACTACTTAATACTAATAACACTACTCAAAATAATACTAATACCATACTGATCTTTTATGATTTGCCATAAATGATCCATTCATCGTAAAAAATGGGATATATAGGCCTATTTTTTTTATCATCATTGATCTTACATCGGAACAAAATGATGTTAAAATTAGTTAAAATTAGTTAAGATTGTTAAAATGCGACAATGCATCTGTATACAATACATCTGGCAACGCTGGGGGCGCATCTTTCGCCGACGTCTGAAAAAAATACCGGAAGTCGTCATTGTGTTGTTCCTCCAGCTGTCATGTGATAGCTCACATAGCTTACCCTAGAAGCTTCTGTTGACAGTAGTCCTCAAACAGTGTATAGTAGAAATAAACGACGAAAGTTTAACGCCTGCACAAGGGTGCGGTGGCAGAACCCGAATTCTTGGGTTTGATAGTTACCAGCAAAGAGAAGCTGGGGTTTTGTCATTTGTAACAGCGCCGAACTCCCATCGGACGCCATGGGTTGCTGTTACAGCAGCGAGAACGAGACGGCAGAGGAGGTAGTTAGCCAATCTAATATCTGATGTTAACGTGCTAGGTAGTTACAACACTTCTTCCATAAAGGGATATTGAGATACGTTGATGTATTTCTGCTCTTGCATGTGAGTGCCTTTTTTAGTTGATTTGCACAATGGGGTAGATGATACAGAAGGCATTAAGATACGTTGGCTGTAACTACTAGACACTCAAACGCTTAGAAAGGCCATGGTCAGGAACATCGTTAGCAATGGTGATTGTTATTATTCCTTCCTTAAGCCTTAATGTTTGTCCTTAATGTTAAGAGCTACCCGTGTCGGTGTGCATATGTGGTATATTAAGAGCCAAAGTGGGTCTTTCGTTATTCCTTGAACTTCCTTATATATGTAGTCAGGAGTTTTGTCGTCTAATTTCCATTGCACAATTTCTGAATGAAAAAGATTTAAAGCTGTACTGTTGTAAAAATGTGATTATAACTAAGATGTCTATTTTGTCTCTTTCTGTCGGACGCCGATGAGCGCAAGCAACTGATCCCTAACCCAAACCCTGAGAGCAAACCGCTACATGGCACAGATTGGAGCGCTAATGTGCCCTCAGCACGCACAGACGAGCAGGCCCTTCTGACATCCATCTTAACAAAGACTGCACAGTAAGACACACCTTCCCATAGTCTTTCACAGACCAGCCACACCTATAAGTAACACTGTAATGTCATTCAATCACTTTTGCCTTTTCATAATACTTCAAGGTAGTGTGATGTCTCTCACTGTCAGACTCTGTCTTTTGCTTTCTCTGCAGGAACATTATTGATGTCTCTGCTACTGACTCTCAGGGGATGGAGCAACATGAATACATGGACAAAGCTCGACAGTACAGGTATGCAGGCATCTGTTTTGTGTTGTTGTCATGCACTCCCCCCCCCCCCGTGTTATTAATGTTATTTGATCCACTTTTGCAAAGACATATCAATAATTTGTTTGGTAACTTTCTGTTTGTCTTGCAGTTCAAAGCTGGCTGTGTTGAGTAACACCTTGCCCCAGAAGAAGGCTCACTCTCTGCCCTCCCTCACCAGCCAGCCCCACCAAGTGCTTGCTAGTGACCTGGTGCCATACTCAGATGTTCAACAGGTAAAAGTCCACCCAAATTGTCTTTGGATATACAGTTTATTTCTTTGTTGTGTTACTTTTGGAAGTATTGATCGGTTTAGTAATGTTCTCCTTAATGGAAGTCATCTTAATAATTTCGGGAATGAAATGATCACAAACTTTGGTCATCAGTCATTACTTCCCAATATAAAGCAGCAGCAGCAGCAACTACTAACTACAAGTGATAGAATATTGCTAATTATGTTCTTTCTATTTGTTCTATTTACTTTGCAGGTGTCCAAGATAGCAGCTTATGCCTACAGTGCAATCTCACAGATTAAGGTGGACGCAAAAGAGGAACTAGTTGTTCAGTTTGCCATTCCCTGATCCTGTTACTATCTGCCCCCTGAAGTATTCCCCTTCCAATCAGTCTCTCCTCTCGCTCTCACTCTCTCGCTCTTTCTCCCCCAATCTGCCCAGCCGACCCTGTAGCCAACCATCTATGGCCCTTTGATTTATATTCATGGATTTAGCTTGACCTATACTTTAAACGGCACCATATGACTTTGATGTATTGTGTAAACTTATGGGTCAGATGATTACACTTACTGCCGACTGGTTACAGGAGCATGTCGACTGGCAGAGAGGGGGCAGTTAAAATATTTGTTCCAAATGACACAGGCCACCTTGTTTACATAAAGACTAAATCACATCACATCAAATCAAAAGCAATTGTTCAGGTCAGAGAAGGGGTTGTCCTCAATAACCTTTTGTTGGGCACCACAGAGATGACTGTGGCTTTTGCCTGCTCTCAAATTAAGCATTAGGCATGCAGGACCTATGCTATGAATTGCTAGTTGCTAGCAATATCCATAGAAAGACTGTATACCATTTTGGTATAAATCTCAAAAAGCTTTACAAAAACTAAAACTCAAAGTATGGAGGAAATGTGAGGTTAATAAACGTGAATTGAGCCTGGAGTGCAATGGCACTGTGAATTTGTTGCAGCTCCACACAGGCTTCCTGAAATGGCCTTCCCCATTTCATTCTCCAAGTATAGCAAGATAGACGGCAACTTGGTATTAATAGTAAGGGGCAGGTACAAATCACACAGTACATGGTAAATATGTAATGATACAATTGTTTGTTGCACCACTTAGTTAATTTAATCGAGACAACCATAGAATAATTTAACAGCGATCATTCAAGGTTAGTCAATTCCAGATGGGGATTGATTAACAAATGAATTACCTTTTCAATGTAAAACCAAACGGCATTACATTTGTCATCTGTAGACCAGACAAGCATTTTTCTTCCCCAGTCAACACCACAAGGGGGGACCCTAACATGGTGTCTGTCTTACTGGTAGCCAGGGCAACTTACTGTGCTGGGTGAGCTAACTTATGTCACAGGGCATCAGCTCGCAGTGGCATCAGCTCACCTTGTTTGATTGGGTTTAAAGAATTGGCACTTCCTCTATCTGGTTCATGTCTGAAACAACAAATGATTCTTAAATCCTGATTTAGCTAAGGAAACAATTAAGTAGGAAGAGGGTGTGAAGTAGGCCCATGGCAGTAGATAATGTGTGCCTTTGTACATCATTTTGTGATTTAGGCAGGCGGGAAGATATATATCACATTGGAGGGAGATTTGTGTTGGTTTTTGGCTGCAGTCCTTTGAGGGTATTCTTTATGCAACCAACTTTTAACACTTGTTTGCTAAAGCTTTTAAACAAAACATCTGAACACCAGATCGTGATTGAGTTATCCATATTAAGACTAACTGCTACTGTAACTGTACTAAGACATGTAGTTTATATTCACCCACTGAGGAAATGATCCATGAGCTTTTATTGTCTTATTTTTGTTTTACTAAGTGACTTCTCATGGGATTATTCAAGATTGTGCAAGGTAACCCAGTGAGGCGAGTCTTAATTGGGTCTGTAAAGGGATAATTTGTTTATTTTTTTAACCAGAATTAAATGACACAATCTTTTTTTTAAGTGCTCTCTGCATTCTGTCATTTTTGTAAATCAAATGGTGTTATACTCCCTTGATTAGGCTTGCATCCAATTTTGATTAACATACCACGTTTAATGTTTGTTTATTTAACACATTAAAGATAAAATGTTTCATCATAAAACCCAATTTTTTGGTTACAGATTGAGCAAACTTTTTTTGACATGTATATAATTATTGAATAGTTCAATTGTTAGAACAATATTAAAATATTCATGAAATGCTACTACCAGAGTAGGCAAGGTTCACTATATTAAGGTAAATATTTATGGTAATGGAAATGTAGGATGAATGAACTGTATGAATTACTTTTCACATGGTGTTTCATTGTAGTTCCAGATGACTTATCCATACAGCTTCTGTTATTTGAGGTCCTTTATTTTACATTTGCCACAGCTGTTGCGTTGAAACCAGATTTTTGCCATGCTTCGATCTTGAGGTGTCACAGCACTAAAGTCCATCGTCTTCAACTTGGCCAGGGTTGAGATCACCCGACACCTAAACACAAAGCCACAACAAATCATCTTGCAGTCACGTTGTCATGCCATTTTATCCACGCTTCCAGTCTATATTTATAATGGCCAATTGGATGACCTGACTTGTTATGAAAATATTCATATTCAAAGTTAACATTTGCGATATGATACACGTTTTCAAACAGACCACCAGCAAATGTGACCAGAACTTCTTTCAGTGGACATGTGTTTGTGTTTGATTGCTGTTGCTATGCAGACTGGATGAGTATGCAATACGAGCCTAGCTGCAAACACCTGTTATGTCACTATATGATCCTACATGCTTGCCTTTTAACTACTAAAATGTTGGTACATAGGGGAAATCGAACACTGGACTCAAACCATGGAGTGCACATATTTCAGTGGCCTACTGCTCTCACACATCTTCTGTAGGCCTATAGTAAAGTGATAATATTGGGTATTTTGCAGGGTCTGTTCACCCAGTAAGATCTCAATGGTGAAAAATAATAAAGCCCATGTGCCACTGTTGGGTTCCTATTGGATTGCTTTTTGGATTCACTTTTCTTTACTGATTAAGGAAAAAAAATATATATATATATATTTATAAAATGATATTCATGTAAGAAACATTGTACTGGGGAGAGGGGAGGTGTGCAATAACCTGTAGCCTTTATCGCCCACGAAATTATTTCCATGGAGTGTGATGGTGTGTAGAAAGGGCAACTTGACCAATTGGTCCACCTCTGACAAGTTACAGATTCTGTTTCCATGGAGGTACAACACACGCAGTTCTCCAAGTTCACACAACACCTGTGGCAGCACAGACGGAGACATTAAAAACATGGCACAACATCCCGTCCTGTGAAAGGATTCCTCAGGTGAAATGAGGCCCTTTATAGGAGGTATTACTGGGTTCTAGTTCGGTCATTCTTAATTGGAATAATATAATAATAATTCTGATCAAAAGTTGTATCACAAATACTAATTCATACAACAAAATACAAGTGTTTGAATGAGAACAGAGGGGATAAATAAGAACGAACTGGGTGTATGTGGCCGATGTCATTGTATGAGAGGTCCAGCCAAGCAAGCTGCAGCGGCTCAGCCAGGAAATGGGTGATGGTCGTTGGGAGTCCACTCAGTTCCGTGATTAAGTTGTTATTGAGACGTAGGGAACGACTCACATACTTATTTTCATGGTTTATTTTTAAAGGTCGCTGCCCCATAGCAGGTTCCTCAATCAGGGCATCTGAAATGAGGAAGGAAACAGTGAAAACACCACTAGTGTGGCTTTACTAGACCGTTGGCCTGCAAGAGGAATCAAAATTATTTGAATATTCTACATCATATCATTAAAATAATATTTCATCCAACATTAAAAAAAAAAATAACTTAAAACTTTTTTAATTGGCAATTAAAGTACATTTTCCCCAGGTGAGCCCTTCCATGCTTGGGCCAAATTTAGAATATCATATTAATATATATGAAATACAAAACTAACTTTGCCACAGTTTCTTGACATGGTTATTAATAGGGCTTGTACTCTATTGTACTTCGAAGCAAATAATATTAAGTCACATGGGAATGTTAGTTATTATGTTGGTTGTAATGGTGTTTGGGTTAGTCTTAGGCAAGTTATGGCGAAATTATGTCATTCTAGGGGTATATTGTTGTGTTTGTAAACGCCAAATATTTTCTCAAGCGAGACGTGTCAAAACAACGTTTTCATTAGCCTAGATTACGGTATTTTACGAGACATCATGAGGCCTCTAAAAATGAATGCATTTTTAGATGCATGCTGACGTACTAGCCCTATTTAGATTCACATAACTATAGGTCAATTATTACGAGGGGAATTTAAACAAATTTTGATTTTTTGAATTTTTCTAAATATGAGGGTAATGTGAACAGTAGGCCTACTCATTATTTCAGTTTATATAGTGGCAAACGGGCCTATCAAAAGGGCCCAAATGTGGAAGAGATTCTAATTTCCTCCTGCCTTGAACATGTGTTGCATAACGTGCCTATTGATTAACTTCACCGATAGAAGTCCCCTGTGGCCGCGAAGAAACGCAACATAGAGATAAAGTTGCAAGCATTAATTTGCGAGTGCTTGCAACCCTGCTCAAACAGCTCATCCAAACAATTTCACACTCGAATTAGCACTTCCTTGGGTCCTCAGCAATATACACCCACCAATTGTGAAGTAGATCGGAATCGGATGAATGGTTGCCGAGGATATCGAAGGACTGACCGACCTACCGACATGATTAGATGGGCCTGAATGAAAGCGGAAGCCTTCTATACGTTGCTCTAGTAGTGAGCTTTGGTGTGTGGTGGCCTCAACACATGACTGATCCCTATCCCATGATTGTACACTCATACAAGCCACCTATAAAGTGGGAAGAGGCAACTAACGCCACAATAAAATAATTCAATAATTCATCAAAGCTGCAATTTTTCAGCCAAAAGAACAAAGAGGAGCACAATATAAATGCAGTCCTACCAGATAGTGACTTGATACACCTGAAGGATAAGTCCAATGGAGCGCAATGCATTTCACAACGCGCAGCCAAGTAGGCCCACCTGAACGAGGCGACAAATGTGAGCAGCTGGTAGTAGTCTAGTGGCGGCAACTAGTATGCTGGTATGTGGAAAGAGGCATTTTACAAATTTTTATGACCAGAGGTTGTACATTTAACATTACTTCTGGTTAATTATTATAATCGAGACCCCAGCCAACCTGTTTCACTACTCACAACAGTCCGTTTCCAAGGAGACTACTAGAGGACTGTAGGCACCTTTTCTGGGAATTGTAGTCCATTTGATGCGTTGACTGTCCAGCCTAAAAGCCATCATGTTCACAATATGTAGTAGATAAATATATTGAGTTCCTTGTTTTTTTTAACGCGATTAAGTTGTTGTAATTTTATTATTAATAATTTAGTGGGTTGTATATATTTCACAAATAACGAAATAATTATCAAAACCTTGTAGTAAAAAAACAGTGTGAAAATAAATAAACTGTTAAGTACTACATTCTTTATATTGATATATGTTATTATTTTGTATTCATAAACATGAAACATGATATTTTACTGGTCATCTGAAAAACATTTTAGAAACCCCAAAGAAGTAGGGCGGCGGAAGTATCTAGAACGCACCATGAGCTATGACGTGTTAAGCTTTAAGCAATCTGATTGGTTTATTCAATGCGTTTCTCTCTTTTGAATCTTGTTTAGGCATACTAGGTTTCGACCGATGGTTTTGACGCACGTACGTCTTGCTTTTCAATGTGATTAAAAAGGATAGCTTCTGAGGTAAGATACGTTTAACTGTGTTATCTTAATATACACATATTATAAACTGAGATTTAAAGATTTTGCTAGAATTCCTCTTTTCCTAGAATGTTAGCAATTACCAATAATGAACTGTCTAGACATGAAACGATTGACGCTGATTTCTTGGCCTGTGTATTTGAAAACAACATTTTATACAAGTTAAACTGTTGGCTGCACATACCGTATCGGACATTGACTTTGCAAGTTTCTGACTGCCAGGTTGTACACGTTTTGCAAGCAACCAAAATGGCTAACGTGGGAGTGGAAGCCCTGTTGACCTGGGTAGGTTGTTTGTTTATGTCCGTTTTATTTGAAATATTAACCTGAACCAATTACGCATATGTTTAGCTAACTCGATTTATTATCACATTGTGCAGTTGAACAGCCTAGAGTTGACTGGGCAGCCTCTCCATATCGACGATTTGAAAGATGGGACTTACTTTTTAAAAGCAATTAATGCATTGTAAGTACTCTTCCAATACTATATTCTGAATTCTCTGCGGTGTCAACCAGATACACTCAAAAGACGTAATAACTTTAAATAATGTTTTTTTTTCTCTACCTTTTCTATCTAAGGAAAAATGTACAGGACCTATCCATGGACCTTCCAGTGGAGGAACGGTTTAGCCAAATTACCCGCTTCTTGGAGGGTAAATTTACATTTAGGAAAAGGGTTTCCTCTGCACCGCTCTTGCCTTTGTGTTTCTGTCACTTTTGATCTGTAAATACCACATTTTCCTTCATGTTAGGAGACTGCAGGTTACGTGTTGGCATAGGAGCTACTCTTTCCAGGCACATTGCAAATGGCATTAACCTGACAGTAGAGATATCAAAGGTATTGTTGTTCATGCAATTCTGTGTGCATTAATTGCATTGTCTTGTTGCAAGATCATGTGTGCAATAGCCTTAAAGGTGACATATTATACCACCAGGTGAGAGTGTGATTAGCCGTTAAAAGCTATTTTGAAAATGTGCTGCTACTGACATCACAGGTGGGTGTGTCCTCCTAATGGCTAATCACACTCACACCTTGTGGCATAATATGTCAGCTTTAATGGGATGTTGGCTATACTGTACAACAATACATACTCCATACCATCTACTTCAGGTGCTTTTATTGCTGGTGTACTATGACATGATGAACAACCGCAGTACTCTTAACAAGATGGAGTTGAAGGTGGAGGTGAGACTATCTTTCTTATCATGTTTTTTTCTGCTGCTGACAAAGTGTAGGTATAACCAACTGGTTCCTGTCTGATTTTATTTCTTCCTTGCTTTAGGGTGAGATTGCAAGCCTCACAGACCGTTTTATTCTGGAAACCGATGACTGTGTCTACCTGAGCAGTGGGCTTGAGGCCTATCTGGGGAGAAAATGTAAGGGACATATGATATGGATCATATCAGGAATATTCTGTTAAATCGGGTTATGATTTGTAATGAATACTTGCAATTACAAGTGGACCATATGCCTTTACAAGTCAGACGACTTGGAGAGTTATTGTGAGTTTAATGCCACCTCTGTCTGTCTTCTTCAACCACAGATGTTCCTTACTTGTTTGTTCAAACCGGGGAAGGAGACTCTTCTTCCCCCTCAACCCAATCGTCCAGCTCCTTGGAATCTGATGACTCCCCTGTCTTCCATCGCTCCCCGAAAGTCAAGTTTGTTGATCTGCACACTGTGGCCTCCCCGGTTGCCAGGTACTCGATCTATGCACACATTTTTTTTATATATAAGAAGTTTGTATGTCAATATATTTTATTGCATCACTCAAAACACACTGTTTTTTACTGAATGTGTGTTGACTGAATGTACCTTTTGTGCCATTTGATTATTTTTGCAGCATGTCTCCACTGCAAGAAGTCATGAACACACCTCGTTTCAAATTGAGGAAGATGCAGACACAGATGATCCAGGAGCGAGAATACAAGGATGGCTTGACGAGGGAGTTGAGCAGCTTGATGGCCCAGATGGCACAGAAAGGTATAAAATGATCCATCTAAATATTATCTTCTATTTGCGATTGTGTGGTTTATTTTATTGATTGTGTATTAGTTTGATTGTATTAATTGTCTTTTCCAGAGGGAAATGCAAGCCTTGCTTGTAAGTCCTCAATGACAAAAGTGTCTGCTAAATGTAATGCATTCTGGAAATTGAAGTATGTGTATGGTTTGAAAACGAGTCTTTGGTGTTACAAACCGTTTTTGATCAGTCTGGCAATACACTTTAACTTACACTCCATTTTTGTCTGAATAGCCAGTGCATCTTCATATTTGCTCTCACTCCCCACTTGAAAATATTTGTGAATGAATCTCTGAATGATTCATTGAAAGTATTGAAACCCTAAATATCCATCATTACAAGTATGGACGCGCCAATATCTTGAGGATTATTCCCTTGGGGTTCTACGTAACACTGTTCACCAATTGCCATCTCTCTATTTTTGTGCCTTTTTTACCCCAGGGTAATTTTTTTGTTTTTCTTTTCTACAGAAACCGAAATCAGCCAGTTAAAGTATCAACTTGACAAGATTAAGGAAAATCAAAGTGTGCAAGACCAAGTGGTCAGCTACCAAATGAATGAACTGGAAACCAAAAACGAGTCGTAAGCACTTCAAATTCTCATCAACGATAAACAACTAATTCCTGGATGGTATTTAAGTAAAGCTGACATAGATATTTACCAAGATGCATGATACTAAAAGTCAAGGCATGCTGTGATCATAGGACACTCTTTAGCTTCTATGACACCGCCTTCTTTGGTAACGTATTCTAGTAACTTAAAATCCCACAGTATGCAAAACTCAGTATGTTTGCATACTGAGTACATCCGGATCTTAACTAAATGTCAATGTGTGTGCTAACTAGAGCATAATGGTTGTCCTTTTAGGTTGCAAAGACGTCTTCATGAGTTGGCAAAGCAAAACCATGATTTAAAATCTGACACCATCCATATGGAACGTAAAGTGGACCAGCTTACAGAAGAAAATGGAGATCTCTCAGTCCAGGTAATGATACTTTGTACCCCAAAAGTTTTTTCTAATCGATTCACTTTTTTAAATTAAAGGGGTAGTTTGGGATTTTGGACATCGGACCTAATTTCCAAGTGAGCCAGTGTGTTATTTATCATTGGAGACCGTTTCAACACTTTTCATTCAGTCCTTCTAGTTGCAGAAATCGCTTGTGCCAGGCTAGCGCAAGTCGAGGGGATCTGCTAGCCTGCCAATAATAACAGTTTTACCCACTCCACAGTACACCCGAGGCAAACCAATTATAACACCAGACTGTCTATGTAAATGTCTGTGTTGATAGAATAATGTTAGAAATAAACGTACCCTTGCATTGCATTTAGTTTATAATCCCTGTAGTTGGAAGCAGGCTATGGCAGCGGTGTACTATTATCTGGAGTGTGCTTCTCTGTTTACCTTTACCCCCAAAATGTAATGTGATCATTGCGATACAAGAATAGTTTTATTTCTAATATTATGCTAGCAACACAGACATTTACATCGATATTCGGGCATTATAATTGGTTTGCCTTGGGTGTGCTGTGGAGTGGGAAAAACTTTTTATTGGCAGGCTAGCAGATCGCCTCGACTTGCGCTAGCCTAGCACCAGCGATTTCTGCAACTGGAAGGACTGAATGAAAAGTGTTGCAAACGGTCTCCAATGATAAATAACACACTGGCTCACTTGGAAATTAGGTCTGATGTCTAAAATCCCAAACTACCCCTTTAATATATAATTCACCCCAAAAAATATTGCTTGAAATTGCTGTGGTTGAGCTGCAAATAGTTCTAACCCTTGTAATGGTAGTAGACTTCCATAGACCACTGCCAAACTATTAAACACATTTTTCATCCTGCTGTGCTTATCCAAATGTATAGCTATGATGTACTAACAGTGCAGTTTTTAGCAGATATCTTGAGCACTCAAACTTGCATCACAATGTAAAATGTGGGGCTGGAATCCTCGTTTTAACATTTTCAAAACATGTTTCTCTGTTGTCAGGTGCGAGAGATATATTTAAAACTGGCAACCTCTGAAGCTGAATTGGAGCAGCTGATGGCAAACCAGGCTACTGTTGAGGAGGAGCTGCAGAGCCAAAACTGCCACCTACAGGCCAAACTGAGCCAAGCCACTGCCCAGGAGGTCAGCACTAGTAGATGCCTCAGACTACCAATGTGATAAAAGCACTTCTTGCTGAGATAACATTTATATTTTTACAAATTTAAGCTATTTTATCTCTACATTTTCATAATGTTTTTGTTGTAAAATAATTGTTTGCCTCGGCATGCGCTTGTGCAAATACAATATTTAGTTTGCTTCTTTATTCTATCATCCTTGTTTTATTCGTAGGACTTTCAGTATGAACAAATTCAGATCCTTCAAGGCAAGATCTCGCATTTGGAGGAGGAGCTGAGCCGAATCAGCGGAGAAGAGGAAGGAGAGAACATGGGGCCAGTCATGCAGGTCAGAGGAGATGCTACTATGGCTATTTTTTAATTATTTTCATAATTTTCATTTCATAATTTCATAATTGTCATCATTTGTTAATAATTCCACCCATTATATTATGTGTACTTCACTACTAAAGAGAAAAGTCCAGGATAATAAAAAAAAGTATAGTTTAAACTACCATTTATACTTTCTTTCAACAGAGGGCAGAACTGGAGAATGAAATCACTGATCTCAAACATCAGTTGGAGATTGCAACGGGCTCTCTAAGAGAGGCTCACCAGCTGGTTCAGGATAAAGAAGTCAAGCTAGCACAATACCAAGAGGACATCACACTGCATAAAGAGCTTCTTAAGCAACAGGTGGCCAAAAGTGAAAATGAGATACAAGCCAAACAAGAACTAGTTGACCAAATGCAGAAGGAAATTGCTGAGCAAAGACACATTCTACAACAGGAAAAGTACAATCTCCAGCTTCAAGTTGACTGCATTAGTGCCCAACTTAAGAAGAGCCAAGAAGATGCTCAACTCAAAGAAGAGCAGATGCTTCAGCAGAACACTAGCCATGACACAGCTCTTGACCAGCAGAAGACATTTTACGAGGACCAGATAGGCCGACTGAAGGAGGAGATCCATCAAAAACAGGAGATGATAGACCTACTGAAGGGCCGTGCTGAAAAGGTAGAACTGCTCAATCAGGAGATTCTGACATTGAGGAACGAGGTGGAGACACTTACCTTCTCACTAAAGAAAGCAGAGGAGTATTTGCAGACTCAGGAAGACCTGTTGGCAAAACAACAACTTGACAGCCTGACAATCCAAGAGACTCTGCAAAATAAGATAACAATGTTTCAGGAAGAGGTGCATGGTTTGTGGGTCGGGGAAGTTGCTCTTCAGGAAGACGTTAAATTGGCAAAGGAGACTATTCAGGCCAAAGAAGACATGTTAGCTAACTTGAAGATGGAGAACTCTCAACAAACAGACATTCTTAAAGGAAAAATGCATTGTTTGGAGGGCCAACTAAAAACCATAACCACTACTCTAAGTAATGCCAAACAAGAACTTAAAATTCAACAAGATATGTGCAATCTGCACCAACAAGAGCATGCACAGCAACTGGAAGAACTGCAAAAACAGATGTTTGCCTCTAAAGAGGAAATTGAGAGATTAATTCAGGAGATCATCCAAAAAGAGCAACAGCTGACCAAGGTGAAGGAGGAGACCTCTGAACATTCTGAAGGGTTGCAGCAGGAGATCAACAGTCTGATGAGTCAAGTGAATGGTGTGACTGACTCTCTCAGGAAGGCTGAAGAAAAGTTACAGGATCGGGAGACTCTGCTCACCCAACAAGAGCAGGAGAGTGCTAATCAGAAAGAGCTTCTAATGAAACAAGTGTCTGCCTGTGAGGAGGAGGTTGAGAAGATGAAACTGGAGATCAAAACCAAAGAGAAACAGCTTACCTTACTTGAGCTAAATGGCTCTGAGCAATCTGCATTATTACAGCAGCAGATCCAAGGTTTAAATAGCCAAGTGGAGAGCCTCTCCTCCTCACTGAAGCAGACAGAGGAGGAGGTGCTAGGTCAGAAACATCAGTTGAGTAAACAGGTGCTGGAAAGCACTAAACAACTGGAGGCACTTCAACAGCTGAACCTTGTATCTGAGGAAAACACCAGACTGCTGAAGGAAGAGATCCAAACAAAGGAGACACTTCTTAATGAGATTAGGGCAGAGAGCTCCAAGCAATCAGAAAACCTGGCCAATGAGATTCAAAATCTAACTCTTTTGATGGACAACACCAAAGAATCTCTTAAAATGGCGTCAGACGAGGTTGAAGCCAAGGAAGACTTGCTAGCAAAATTGAGGCAGGAGATGGATCAACATAAAACAATGATGGAGGTCTGTGAAGATGAGAAGGCTCTACTTAAGCAGGAAATCCTTCTGAAAGAGCAACAGCTGATTGAGGTGAAGATGGAGACCTCCGAACATTCTGAAGGGTTGCAGCAGGAGATCAACAGTCTGATGAGTCAAGTCAACGGTGTGACCGACTCTCTCAAGAAGGCTGAAGAAAAGTTACAGGATCGGGAGAGTCTGCTCGGCCAGCAAGAGCAGGAGAGTGCTCATCAGAAAGAGCTTCTAATGAAACAAGTGTCTGCCTGTGAGGAGGAGGTTGAGAAGATGAAACTGGAGATCAAAACC